>OU015492.1:197816959-198016959 GCA_907164885.2 Dolomedes plantarius | reverse complement strand
TGCACACGAATGGCATAGGTATGGGGACAAAATACTGTAGTACTGCAGCCAACCGATTTTTATTTTATTTTGAGCATGCATATTATACGTCTCATTTTTTTTAATTTGGGTATAAAAAATTTTCGTTATACTGATGATCGTATTATTTTCTATACGCCAGGCAATTTTAAAATAGAAGATATACTGATGACGATTGCTTTCTTAAAGTAGATTTCTCAGATATCAAACTCAAATTAAAAACAGATATTCATACATGTAAGTATACGATGAAAGAATAGTGTTCCTGTTTAAAGTCATATCGTTAACACACTGGTCCTCAAACACTGCGAAAAGAATTTTCATCAACATAATATTGTGCCAGATACTAAGATTTTGTAGGATATGTAATTCTCAAGAAGCTATTAGTAAACATTTTTTTTCTTTTCAAGGCGAAACTATACTATGATAATAACATACCACGGAGTGCTTTATTAGGTCGGCCGCTGCTAATTTGGATAATTCCACCACACATGTAAAGAATATGAATGGCCTATGCTAAAGCCATTGGACGCCCAGGGCAGAATGACTGCTGCCGTATGTGATGGAACGACGGCAAGTGAACTGCATTATTTAAAGGAAAGACGGACGGATGTGTTCATCCTTGATGTTTTTCAGTCTGGTCTCCCTGGAAGCTGCTAAGCCTGGTTGTAGTGAAGTCTATTGTTTTTACTTCTATTCTGGTATTTTTTTTCGTTTTCTTTAAATTTATTTACAGGGTTACAAGTGGTCCCCGTGGGGTGATGCTCATGTTTATTTTTATAACGTTTTGTATATGTTACTTATTTGATCAGTGATTTTGTATCACCTACCTACAACCATCGTGGTATAAGAAGCTTTCAGTTTTTTTTCTTTCAGTTAATTTTAATTATAAACGTTTTTTATGTATGACAGCCTGTCGAAACCACTTGTGTTGATTTGTTGACTTTGTTTTACCCGCGGCTGAACAGCCAATCGAAGACAGGGGATCGTTTTATACTGTTTTATTGTGAAATATGTTGTTGTTTTTGTTGGGTGTTGATTCACCTATGATTTTCAGTTTTGTTCTTTGGGTGTTAGATTTGGGTTGTTATTTGTTGCATGTCATGTTATATATATATATATATATATATATATATATATATATATATATATATATATATATATATATATATATATATATATATATATATTTATATATATGTGTGTGTATGTATAAATATATATACTTAGCTCATCCAGACTGTAAGTACCCTTTTCAGATATTTCCCACGCATCTGGCAGCACGAAGGTCGCGCATACGTAGTTACATCCTTCAACCCGAGAACGGATTAGCCTAGCCATTTTGTTTGATTGCGTTAAGTTTGAAGTCATCGTTTGTTTGTAATCATGATAAAAACAGTCCATCGGCCCGCCAGCTGTGAAATAATAGCCGTTATCAAGTTTTTGAATGCGATAAATGTTCAACCTTGTGAAATTTTACCGTCTGTAAGTGAAACTTACACAGAGAACGTTATGAGTGAAGGTATAGTGCGAAAGTGGGTTAGGATGTTTAACGAAGGAAGTGAAAATGTCAACGACGAGGAGCGCTTTGGACGCCCGTCGTTGATCACCGAAGAATTGGTGCGCTGCATCGACGAAAAAGTTCGTTCCGATAGTCGTTTCACGATTTCTGATTTGTTAATGCATTTTCAAAATATTTCACGATCTTTATACACGAAATTATGAGAGAACATTTACACGACAAAAATTGTGTGCGCGATCGGTACCAAAAACCCTAACGGACGTTCAAAAACGGAAAAGCATGGGAGCAGCCTTGGAATTTTTGCAGCGTTATGCGACAGAAGGAAATGATTTTTTGAAAAGGGCTGTCACAGGCGATGAAACATGTATTTGTTACGAGACACCTGAAACGAAACGGCAGTCACTGAAATGGTGGCATACTGGTTCCCCGAAACCCAAAAAAGCAAATCCACGTCTTTCTTTAAGAAAAATCTTGTGCACAGACTTTTGGGAGTGGAAAGGAATTTTATTAGTGGACTGGATGGAACGAGGCACAACAATCAACTCTACAGCTTCCTGTGAGACATTGAAGAAGTTACAGCGCTCGATACAGATCAAAAGGAGTGGACCACTGACTTCTGGTATACTGTTCGTGTTGGTATTGGTTCACGCAACCGTATACCGCCACCGTAACGACTACGCTGGTTGATTCATTTCGCTGGGAACAATTCTGTCACCCTCCTTATAGTCCTAGACCTAGCTCCATCCGGCTTCCATTTATTTTCTCATCACAAGAAATTTCTTGCCGGCCAGCACTTTGCAAATGATAATGCGCTCCATGTAAACGTCCAGAACTGGTTCAAGTCGCTGGCGGCCGAATTCAACGAAGCGGGTATGCTTCAGTTAGTGCCAAGATATGACACTTGCCTTAATTCACATGGTGAATATGTCGAAAAGTAGTTTAAGGTTTGAAGACATTTGTGTAATAAACTACAAATAAAAACAAATTGATAAACTTTTTTAATATCCACATGGTACTTACTTTCTGGATGAGCTAATTATATATATATATATATATATATATATATATATATATATATATATATATATATATATATGACGCGCTTGTTACTCACTCATTCCCAGTATGTCCTCTTACATCCAAACTTAATCCTTCTTAAATCTATCTCTACATAATTATTAAAGTTATAGCAATCAATGAGTTAAAGGCCGGTGGCAAAGAACTACAATTAATACATCTAATATAGTTTATTTTCCCAATAATTTCCTACCTGATTCAATCTGTTAATTTAATCCAGAATCCATCACGTTCCCTCGCGACGCGTGACCGTATTGATCAAGACTCGCCCGCCGTCTGAAGAAAATGTTATTGTCTTTGACGATCTAAAGCCATCGCGCATGCCCACAAGAGCTTCGTTACATAGGCACCGAAGATGAGACATGGGCTGTCCTAATTTTGTTACTATTTATAGACTCCCTTCCTGGTTCTTCAATTTACGTGAATCAAGCCCACCCCGTAATATATTTTCTCTGCGATGCTTTTATCCCCATATCTCTTAATTTCAGTTTTAAATTATTAATTCCTTATTTCTTTCTAACAAAAGCCCCCCCCAATATTTGAGCATTACATTTTAGCCTTACAACTTCCCCTCCCTCGTCCCCTGAAGGCACGCGCACAAAGAGTCGCGACTCCCTCTGTGGCAAGTCTTCAGAAGAGAAAACACTAAGATTAAATTTCACAAATCCCAAATTACTATAAACCGAAAAAGAGTGCTGAGTAGGGACGTCTCCCCAGTCAATTTATGCAGTAAAAATTTATCTCTTCACGCCTAGCCATATTGAATCAAGGTATTGATACATTTTATACAAGTCTCCATTTGATACACAATTGACATCAAGGAAGTATTAATCATTATATTATCACATTCCAAAATTTATAAAAATCACTAAAAGAACACAATTATCATCAAATATTATTAAAGAAAAACACAATAATACCTCAAGTATAAGTAAATTTAGTAAACACTCAGTTCTTGTAATCAAATGTACAAGTCTAAATCTGTACACAAAATGCAAAAGACACATTTTTTCAAAAATAACACCAAAACTATACAATTGTTTTTATGAGATCCAAATTGATAAATATATATATATATACAAAGTAGCTTAAAAAGAGAGTTTAAACTTTTTTTTTAATATGTATATATATACAACACACAAAGTTTAACCACCTAAGTGGAGGCAAGAGGATGTTAAGCACCCAACATATAAAATCACTTAAGAAATGGATCTCTGGCATTCACATTATTGTTGAGGTAAAAGAATTTGACCAGTAACGCACGCTGGACTAAAGAAGGAGACATTGCACATAAACTTTCAATCCGATTGATTCGAAACGTAACACATTGCCTTTTAAAACCCAAGAAGCTGGCACTGTGCCAATGGATGTAACGTGAAATTTGAATAAAGAACTTCTTCTGCTCAGCGTACGTGATATTGCAGATCACGAGACTTTATCGGTGTTTATGTAGATTTTACGCTTTTTTAAAAGTGTTGCCATATTGCACTTGAACAAAATAAGAAAATGTGCATAATAAAAGGTAATTTTATTCCGTATTAATTTGCATTTGTTAACACTCTATTTTCTATTACACAGCGCCAAATATTCCCCTAGCGGTGACTATTGGAACTAATTTATTTTTTTCGCGGAATCCTTCGTCCCCCGTCTTGTTTAATCTTCCTACAAAATGTGGCGTCATTCTCGCAAATAGATCGCGCTACAGAACACTGTGAGCACTGTCAGCTTAATTATGACCACCCGGTATATTTATCAATTTGGATCTCATAAAAACAATTGTATAGTTTTGGTATTATTTTTAAAAAAATGTGTCTTTTGGATTTTGTGTACAGATTTGGACTTGTACATTTGATTACAAGAACTGAGTGTTTACTAAATTTACTTATACTTGAGGTATTATTGTGTTTTTCTTTACTAATATTTGATGATAATTGTGTTCTTTTAGTGATTTTTATAAATTTTGGAATTTGATAATATAATGATTAATACTTCCTTGATGTCAATTGTGCATCAAATGGAAACTTGTGTAAAATGTATCAATACCTAGATTCAATATGGCTAGGCGTGAAGAGATAAATTTTTACTAGGGAATTTTTACTGCATAAATTGACTGGGGAGACGTCCCTACTCAGCACTCTTTTTCGGTTTATAGTAATTTGGGATTTGTGAAATTTAATCTTAGTGTTTTCTCTTCTGAAGACTTACCACAGAAGGAGTCGCGACTCTTTGTGCGCGTGCCTTGTGCGCGTGCGTAAAATGTAATGCTCGAATATGGGGGGGGGGGCTTTTGTTAGAAAGAAATAAGGAATTAATAATTTAAAACTGAAATTAAGACATATGGGGATAAAAGCATCGCAGAGAAAATATATTACGGGGTGGGCTTGTTTCACGTAAATTGAAGAACCAGGAAGGGAATCTATAAATAGTAACAAAATTAGGACCGCCCATGCCTCATCTTCGGTGCCTACGTAACGAAGCTCTTGTGGGCATGCGCGATGGCTTTAGATGGTCAAAGACAATAGCATTTTCGTCAGACGGCAAGATATTCTTGATCAATACGGTCACGCGACGCGAGGAAACGTGATGAATTCTGGATTAAATTTTCAGATTGAATCAGGTAGGAAATTATTGGGAAAATAAACTATATTAGATGTATTAATTGTAGTTCTTTGCCACCGGCCTTTAACTCATTGACTTCTATAACTTTAATAATTATGTAGAGATAGATCTAAGAAGAATTAAGTTTGGATGTAAGACGACATACTGGGAATGGGTGAGTAACAAACGCGTTAATAGCCACGTAGGAGTTTTGGGATCGCGCGAGGAAAAGTAAATTTAACCCCATAGCCTTTAAAATTTAAGTTAGAAATCAAAAATTTTATCCAAGTTTTCATCACTTTCCTTCGTGACTGCGTTGATGCGATGGAAGAGAAGTAAAATTGTGGTTTGAAGCTGAAAAATTATGTCGACGTCGATCTCCCAATCTGGATTACATTCTACCGAGATGATGTCGCTGACTTCGGAGTATGAGTTTACAACGATTTGCCTGCCTGTGGCTGTCTTCAAGGTAGATCACTAGTGATGTGATTTTCTGTTTACTGCAGTGTGTCATCTGAAATTTTCTATTTGTCTTCTGCATCGCGGACATCGTGATTATTCGAAATGTGTGATTATTCGAAATCTGTTCATGAATGAGCAGAGAAATCTTGATAGTTTTTTTTGTGAGTGATGTGAAACGTCGATTTTCGCATCTGGAGATAGTGATGTAAGCATAATGGTCTCAGCGAAATAACGTACTTGAGTCAACTGGTTCACGGATGAAAACATGATTTTATTATCAGACACGTCCAATATGTGCGATTATGCTTTTGAAGACAAAAATGTTCTGTGTGTATTTAATGAGCAACTACAAGACATCCGTGATTAGTGATATGTAAAATAAAATTGTCAAAGTGATTGTCATCGAGCTAAAATACGAAAGTGTTGAAGGATATTAATCATTTAAAACAGAAATGACTGTTTTTCAAACATCATCCGGAGAACAGAAGAAGATTTTTGTAAAAAATTTCAATGTGTATAAAAAAAATAAAAATTTTGTTTGACGGGATAAATTAAAGTCTGGTAAGCTAAATTTTATTAAACTTTTATATGTGAAATGGGTTTTATATGTGAAAAGATTGTTTTTGAAAAGTAGTGTTGGAAATGAAAATGATTTATAATTATTGTGTCAGAATGTTAACTAAAGATATGTGTTTTTGATTACTATTTTTGATGAGATTAGTTTTTATGTTGTTAGAATTATTGAATTTTGTTGTATTTTTGAAACCCATAAAATTTTTTAAGCATAAAGCTTCCCCACCCAGTTTCACGGAAGAGTATGATAAACTTTAGTCGCAACTTGAGGATAGGGTTATATAATGGAATATTAACTGATACATTTTCAAATTGGTTTGTGATATAATATATAATACTTGTATTTTCATATTTTTCTCAGCGGATTTAATGACTGCTGAAAAATTGTTGTTTTGTGAAGGTTTTGCTTGAACTGTGATTAGACTTTTGAGTTGATAGACTTATTTCATGTTTTCAAGAAAAATTAATTGATATTTTTAACAATTCGAAAATCTTCAAATTTGTTATTGAATTAAATTATGTACCCATCTTGTTCTTGGAGAGGGGGGGAAGCAAAGTAATGTACTAAATTATGAGCAATTTTAAAATTTTTGCGGATTCTGGTTTCTAGTTCGACGATGATCGTTTTATTCCTTGTATATTTTTTTGTGTTTATTTGAGTTTCATAAAGTATTAGTTTAAGTTACATTTTTGATAAATATTATTTTGAATTTTATAAAGCGTTCTTCAGTTTCAATTATTTACAATTTTTCACAGGTGTATTATTTTGATTTATATTTATCTTACAGTTCTTATAAGTGTGCTTATATTTTGAGTCTTGACATAATTTGGGTATCCTTTTGATTGCTATACATTTTTTGATAAATATTGTGTTAAGTGTTTTTATTGTGCATTTTTCAAGTAAATTAATGAGAAAGATATATTTTAAGTGTATTTTACTATATAGTAATAAATTTTATTGATTGTGTGTATCTTTGTATATGTATATATACAAAGTAGCTTAAAAACAGAGTTTAAACTTTTTTTAATATATATATATATATATACAGAGGCTGTTCGCACATTTTTTAGACGATTTTGGTAAGCGGTAATAAAAAATCGTTTGCAGCAAAAGAAATAATTGCAATTGTACTATGTTTTTAAAAGTCAAAATTATCGTCTGCGGCTTGAAAGTTTTGTTTTTATTCAAAATGGCGTTTTTAACAAAGCAGTAGTTCGAAGGCTACATTTATGCTCTTTCCGAAGAGAAATATGCATACTCCGTTATCCAAAAACGATATGAGAGTCATGGTTTTGTGATATCTAAAGCGTCGATCGGTAATATCGTCAACAAGAAAGAAAAAGAAAACGTCAAATTGGAGCCTTAAGCGGGACGAAAATTCCAAACAGGTATCCAAGGGAAAAACGGACATCTTCGACTATTGCAAAGGTACCTTGTTTAATGTTAAAAGAAAATTCCCCTAGTCAAAGGACAGTTGCAAAATTATTAAAATGCTCGGTGTCCACTGTAAACAAAATGATAAACGTTGATTTAAATCTTAAGAAAGCGAAAAAACGCAATGTGCATCGTCTTCTTCCAAATCATATCGCTAAACGCAGGACCCGCTGCAGAATTCTATATGAGAAACACTTATCCAAAGATAAATGGAAAACAATTGTCCCAATAGATGAATCATGGGTGTATTTAAAGGATTGCAACAAAAAAAGGAGCCATTTATTATCATAAAAGGGGAGAAAATAATTTAAGTACATGGTTCAAAGAATCGAAAGAAAGTTTTTCTAAGGGATTCATGATTGTTGCTGGTTTTTCTTATAATGGCAAGTTAAAAATAAAGAGAGTGGAAAAAAATGTCAAGATTAACTCCAAATACTATCAGGAACATATTTTATCGCCAATTTTTCTGAATGAAATACCATCGCTTTACCCACAGTGCCATCAATCTGTGAGACTCCATCAGGACAAAGCTAGCAGTCACACATCAAAATCCACTGTAAATTTCCTACAAGAAATGAAAAAAAAACTGGTATCAAGGCCATACCCGTCACTGATATCCCTACTAAATCTCCCGATGTATCACCTATGGATTTTTGTGCTTTCGGACTTTTATAATCTGCATTATCCAAACGTCGTCCCAAAACCCTTACAGGACTCTGGAAAGCTGTTCAGGAGGAATGGGATAGAATACCTCTTCTGACACTTCAAAAGGCATTATTATCCTGGAAATTGCGGTGTCGAAAGATAGTTCAGAATAAGGGATGTCAAATAGAACATTTAAAACACAAGAATTTTATGTAATTTAGTTTTGTGAATACAATATACATCGTCTAAAAAATGTGTGAACAGCCTCTGTATATATATATATATATATATATATATATACAACACACAAAGTTTAACCACCTAAGTGGAGGCAAGAGGATGTTAAGCACCCAAGATATAAAATCACTTAAGAAATGGATCTCTGGAATTCACATTATTATTTTTTTTATCAAAAAAAAACATATCATAAAATTTTATCAACCTAATCAATAAAATCAAGAACACACAATTTGAATTTAAAAAAATATATATGAGAAACAGTAAATTAGAATTTAAATGTATGGAATCAACTTTCAAAATTATTTTCACTACTCAAAACAATATCCTTTCTCAATTTTTTTTTATGCACTTTTCATCATCGTTCAATGACTTACTTAAAACTAATCCTAGTTGAGGAGACATGTGAAACAGGCTCATGCCTGGTTAAAACATTAATCATTTTATTATTTATTGACAAAACATGTTAAGAACTCACATTTTTCAATATGCTATCAAAATCTTACCAATTTCAAGGCTAAAATATTTCGTAAACTTTCACATCTTACATTATTACAAATTCCACACCTAATTCTTTTTTATAGGTCACACAATCAATAAAATTTATTACTATATAGTAAAATACACTTAAAATATATCTTTCTCATTAATTTACTTGAAAAATGCACAATAAAAACACTTAACACAATATTTATCAAAAAATATATAGCAATCAAAAGGATACCCAAATTATGTCAAGACTCAAAATATAAGCACACTTATAAGAACTGTAAGATCAATATAAATCAAAATAATACACCTGTGAAAAATTGTAAATAATTGAAACTGAAGAACGCTTTATAAAATTCAAAATAATATTTATCAAAAATTTAACTTAAACTAATACTTTATGAAACTCAAATAAACACAAAAAAATATACAAGGAATAAAACGATCATCGTCGAACTAGAAACCAGAATCCGCAAAAATTTTAAAATTACTCATAATTTAGTACATTACTTTGCTTCCCCCCTCTCCAAGAACAAGATGGGTACATAATTTAATTCAATAACAAATTTAAAGCTTTTCGAATTGTTAAAAATATCAATTAATTTTTCTTGAAAACATGAAATAAGTCTATCAACTCAAAAGTCTAATCACAATTCAAGCAAAACCTTCGCAAAACAACAATTTTTCAGCAGTCATTAAATCCGCTGAGAAAAATATGAAAATACAAGTATTACATATTATATCACAAACCAATTTGAAAATTTATCAGTTAATATTCCATTATATAACACTATCGTCAAGTTGCGACTAAAGTTTAACATACTCTTCAGTGAAACTGGGTGGGAAAGCTTTATGCTTAAAAAATTTTATGGGTTTCAAAAATACAACAAAATTCAATAATTCTAACAACATAAATACTAATCTCATCAAAAATAGTAATCAAAAACACATATCTTTAGTTAACATTCTGACACAATAATTATAAATTATTTTCATTTCCAACACTACTTTTCAAAAACAATCTTTTCACATATAAAACCCATTTCACATATAAAAGTTTAATAAAATTTAGCTTACCGGACTTTAATTATCCCGTCAAACAAAATTTTTATTTTTTTTTAAGCACATTGAAATTTTTTACAAAAATCTTCTTCTGTTCTCCGGATAATGTTTGAAAAACAGTCATTTCTGTTTTAAATGATTAATATCCTTCAACACTTTCGTATTTTAGCTCGATGACAATCACTTTGACAATTTTATTTTACATATCACTAATCACGGATGTCTTGTAGTTGCTCGTTAAGTACACACAGAACATTTTTATCTTCAAAAGCATAATCGTACATATTCGACGTGTCTGATAATAAAATCATGTTTTCATCCGTGAACCAGTTGACTCAATTACGTTATTTCGCTGAGACCATTATGCTTACATCACTATCTCCAGATGCGAAAATCGACGTTTCACATCACCGAGAAAAAAAACTCTCAAGATTTCTCTGCTCATTCATGAACAGATTTCGAATAATCACGATGTCCGCGATGCAGAAGACAAATAGAAAATTTCAGATGACACACTGCAGTAAACAGAAAATCACATCACTAGTGATCAACCTTGAAGACAGCAACAGGCAGGCAAATCGTTGTAAACCCATACTCCGTAGTCAGCGACACCATCTCGGTAGAATGTAATCCAGATCGGGAGATCGGCGTCGACATAATTTTTCAGCTTCAAACCACAATTTTACTTCTCTTCCATCGCATCAACGCAGTCACGAAGGAAAGTGATGAAAACTTGGATAAAATTTTTAATTTCTAACTTAAATTTTAAAGGCTGTGGGGTTAAATTTACTTTTCCTCGCGCGATCCCAAAAATCCTACGCGGCTATTAACGCGTTTGTTACTCACCCATTCCCAGTATGTCGTCTTACATCCAAACTTAATCCTTCTTAAATCTATCTCTACATAATTATTAAAGTTATTGCAGTCAATGAGTTAAAGGCCGGTGGCAAAGAACTACAATTAATATATCTAATATAGTTTATTTTCCCAATAATTTTCTACCTGATTCAATCTGTAAATTTAATCCAGAATTCATCACGTTTCCTCGCGTCGCGTGACCGTATTAATCAAGAATCTCTCGCAGTCTGACGAAAATGCTATTGTCTTTGACCATCTAAAGCCATCGCGCATGCCCACAAGAGCTTCGTTACGTAGGCACCGAAGATGAGGCATGGGCGGTCCTAATTTTGTTACTATTTATAGATTCCCTTCCTGGTTCTTCAATTTACGTGAAACAAGTCCACCCCGTAATATATTTTCCCTGCGATGCTTTTATCCCGATGTCTCACAATTTCAGTTTTAAATTGCTAATTCCTTATTTCTTTCTAGCAAAAGCCCCCCATATTTTAGTCTTACATATATATATATATATATATATATATATATATATATATATATATATATATATATATATATATATATATATATATATATATATATATATATACATATATATATATATGAATATATATATATATATATATATATATATATATATACATGTATCTATAGATACATACATAAACACTGGTGTAAGAAATTAAGAGAATTTGCAGACTTGATAGATTATCGCTAGAACTACTGTACAAATTTTAATGAAATTTGATATGTACATACATTGATACAATACACAACAAATAACCATTCAATAATTGTAATACACACGCATGATCATGCGTAACACTCGTTGGAGTGCGTAACACTCGTTGGAAAGTAGGAAATAGCGGTTGCAGAATAAACAAAGAAATGGGTTAATAGATGGGTTAATAGGGGTATGGTCCCCTCTTACAGATATACAGGGCTCGCACCGTGGTTTCATACTTGAAATAAGGCAGTTTATCATTTCCTGTGGCAATTGGTCCCATTCGTTCAGCAACGCTGTTTTCATTCCCTGGATGGTTTATGGAGGGGGGTTGCGAGTTGCAATTGCCCTCCCCAGAGCGTCCCAGACATGCTCTATAGGGTTAAGGTCTGGAGATCTGCCTGGCCAATCCATCCGACGAATATCCTCACTCTCTAGAAATTCGTCGACCAGAAGAGCTCTATGTGGCCTCGCGTTATCGCCCATTAAAATGAATTCAGAGCCAACTGCACCCCTGAAACACAGGGCTCCAAAACCTCACACCAGTCACAGTGCCTCTTTCAAAGACAGGAAGAGGTGTGCGGCCATCCAACATGATGCCTGCCCAGACCATTAAACCTCCTCCGCCATAATGGTCGATTTTGCGGACATTAATGTGTAGGTAGCGTGTCCCTGGTTCTCTCCATATGAACGTACGGCGAGAATCGGTATTTAGGCTGAACCGGTACTCATCAGTGAAGAGAACGGTCGCCCATTGATCCATACTCCAATCTCTATGCTCTCTGCACCATGATAAACGGATTCTCCTGTTCGTAGAAGTTAGCGGGACGCAAACAGCAGTTCTTCTTGCAAACAACCCTGTCTCATGAAGTCTTTTGGAAACAGTCACCCTTGATACACGGGTTCTTGTGGCTGCATACAAGTCACGAGAGAGCTGAGAAGCTGTAGCACTCCTGTCACGCCTCGCTATAATCGACAAATGGCGATCTTCTCTGGCCGTCGTGGCTCTTGGACGACCTTGCCCAGGCTTTCTCTCGATGGATCCGGTATCCTGGAACTGTTTCCATCAGTTACACACGACGCTGGGCGTTAAATTGAACTCTCTACAAATTTGGACTTGAGGTTGACCTGCTTCTAGCCTCCTCACAATTCGCCACCTCATTCCATCATTTAAACGTTGGTGGTTACTCATTTTTACTGTTACAATTTGAAATTAACCGATTGCTGCAAAATAACACCAAGAAATTCGCCAAGGTGTGCTAGCGAACGAAATGCGTCTTAACTTACGCGCGCTTATAAAGCCTGTTTCTCTACTGTCTCAGTCTACACACACGTGTACGCTTACGTATTTGACGTACAAGATTTGCATTTTTGTCTAGAAACAGTGGTTTGAAATTCAGTTCAGTTCTTTTCATGAAATTCGATAAAATATGCAAATTCTCTTAATTTATTTCACCAGTGTATATATATATATATATATATATATATATATATATATATATATATGGCAATATAAAAATTTCTTGAATCTTTTACGGCACAATTACGTATTTAAAATAGTTTTTATAGCTATCGTTAACTAAAGGCTAATCTTATAACAGGGTATTTTTTATATACATAATTCAAAGCAGTGTGAGTTAAAAGTAATGTGCCTGCAATAAAAAATTGTCTGTTTAAGCTAAAAAATAAGTTAAGAGGAGAGAAAAAAATTATTAAAAATTAATATAGCTTGCGTTAGCTTGAAAAAATTTTATTTTCCCATATTTCAGTATACATTTGGGAATACATAGTGAAATGTTTCTGTAATACACAACCTACGGAGAATTTTTTCTTTTTTCTAAATTCATTCTAGAGTATAATGTTTATAATAAAAATGCATAGCTAAATTACGTTATTTTTAGACTTTATTTACTATGCAATCTATAGAAAAATTTGTCCTTTTTTAAAATTTGGATACTTAAAATTCAATCTCAAGTAGGGTATTTATTAAAAATTTACAGTGAATTTACTGTACTTTTTTTTAATAAATGCAATATTTGTTGAAAAGATTAAATTTCTCTCAATTGGTATTTTAAACTCAACACAGAATTTAGTAAATGTTCAAAGTGTTTCTTAGGTGAACTATTCTCTCGGTTTTTTATAATTTTAGAAAAAAAATTAATTATTAAATGTATTTTGATTTGCACTATTTAATTTTTTTTTCTGAAAGACTAAGTTTTATACTACTTATATATAAGCCCCTTTTGATGGATAAAATGTATAGTATCGCACGATATATTTACGTTTTTATTGCTATCGCCTAAAATATCGAAGGGCTTAAAGTTCTAAAATTGTTCGCATATCTATATTTTACAGGATGTCGTAAATCTTTAGGAAATATGATTCTTATGAAATATGGGATCTGTACGATGTTCACTTAGACAAATTATTTTTAAACTTAATATAACAGCTTAATCATATTCTCATTCTCTTAGACAGATTCTTCGTTATGCTTCTAACTAGATTTGTTGTATGCTGCCAGACAAAATAATCACATTACTTGTATTTTATCTTTAAAACACCAATTTGACTGACTTTTACAAATCCTTGTCTCAGTTTACGAAACAATTTTAAAAAATTTCACCGCAAAATCTGTACAATGAAAGATGTACGAGTATTTCCAGTACTAATAAATGTCTCAATAAAGCTTTTTCATCTTTTTTTCGATTACTGTTAATAAAATCAAGGAAATTTTTAAATGCATTTGTGAAACTTTCTCTGTCAGTAATTTGGTGACGGGATATCTACCAAAGAAGTCCAAATAAGTACAGTAATACCATGGTACTCGCCGAATTCGGTACACGTCGCATTTCGATGTGAATAAAATTCTTCGGTACTTGACGTTTGCTCGGTACTTGTCACATATGCTAAAACTTGTATAAGACAAGGCGACTTCCCCACATTCTGTCTGTCTGGACGAAAAGAAATAGGGTGAATAGGGTGAATTACAAAATTTTGGTGAAAAGTATCACCCTTGCAAAGCTCTAGCAAGCAGAAATATGGACTTGTTTAGTGATCAAACGATGTTTCATTTAAGAAACATTCTGAAACGAAGTCGGAAGCAAGTTTCTTTTGATAGGTCTGTAGTGAAACTTCCTAAATTTATGTCTATAACAGGGATCCGGGGTTTTAAAGGGACAGGGGACCTTCAAACTCGATTTTTAAAATTTTAAATTTTTAACTATATATACAAAATGAGAATAATAATTTTCTCTTTTACTATATTGAAGATTCCTAGAATTCAAAATAAGGATTTTTTTGAAGAATAATTCCTGTTTTTCAAAAAAAAAATTAAAAAATTCTAACATTTCTGAAAACGCTCCGTGCGCATTCCATATCAATTAAAAACTTTAAATTGTTTATTATAAGTTTACCATATATGTATAAATATAATTGTGCATTTTTTTGCATGAACCTAAAGTTTTAAAGATTATTTTTTCTAGTCTGCCCGTTATTTTTTATATTTTTGCATGTTTTCACTTAATTTTATGGTCTTTTAATATAAAAACTGATTGTGATTTTAAAGAATTATGCACAGTTTTGTGGCAAAAACTTCAATAAACGAACTTGGGAAAATTGGAAGGAATCACGAAGAAATAAATACGCATGGAACATTTTGAAAAATTCTAGGATTTTTGAAGAACTTTTTGAAAAACAGGTCTTATTTTTACAAAATACTTATTTGTGAATTCTAAGTATCCTGAATGTATTAGAAAAGAATATTAAATATTCTCATTTCTATGTACAACAAAATATTGAATATTTAAAAAAAACGATGTCAAAGATCCCTTGTTCCCTTAAGAGAAAGAAAAGAGAAAGAATCCCTGTGCAAGCGCCTGAAGTTTTATTGAATGGAGACTCCCTTTCATAGCAATAACCCCTCTCCTTCGCTACTTCGGCACTCTCACACGAGGCCGTCCACTTTCAGTACAGGTTGAGTGATGATAAATTTTATATTATTTTTACCTAATTATTGTTTTAAATTATGTCTGTCAAATTTTAAGATTTTGTATCAAAATACAACCCCATCAATTCATAAATTGCCCATTAAAATGTTAATTTTCTGATTTTCAGGAATGAATTAATGCAATTACATTACTCCTTATTGAAAAAAAAATTGTTCGGTACTCGTTGTGCCTTCTAGAACCAATTAACGACGGCTACCGAAGTACCACTGTATGAACCATTACAGTATTAAACAGTCTAAGATGAGTTAATCTCTTGGATTTCTTGTGGATGATTTTAAGAGGAAATTACACTCAAGCTTCTCTCTAAGACAAATACAAGAACGCCTAAAATGGCAAAGACCTTATCTGCCAAATCACCTCGTCGAATAAAAATGCTAACAGTTTAGGAAGAAATTGCATCCTTTATTCCTAAGTTAAATTTTTATTAGTTACCAAACCACAAGGGAATTGTTGTATAATCCATTCGTACATTAGTACCAAATCGTACATTAGTAGTTCAATCGTACATTAGTACTGAACAGGAGTAAAAATTGAAGACGGTTTAATCAAATATTAAAATCCATTTGTGTTACTCAAATTTAAAAATCGCTTTTGAATATCTATTCATGTTTTAAGCGGACTCTCTACCCTTAAATCTTTAAAACATTCGATTTTTTGAAAAAAAAATGTATGTTAAAGCCTGATCATTTCGGAACAAAATAAAGCAAACAGCATGAAAATATTCCGCTTAGTTCCGGAAATATTGATATTATAAATATTTAACTCCTGAACAAGATTTTGGTAAGAAATATTTTAAACTCATTTTTCTCAAAATGTAATTTTGCATCATTCCGCAACTGATATCTCAAAAACTATGAAACATAATTCCATAAAATTTTTATTACTGCATAATCATGTTATTTTATTGCGTCTGAACTAGAATTATTGCAATCACTGCACATTTTGTTAATTTTTCAGGGGTAAATTAATGCAAAAATTTAAGGAAATTTTAGGTATATTTTGAGCAGTTTTAAAAAAATTGAAAAATATTTTAATGTTGAATGTTTTATGTTCAATTGCATTTTGAATTATTTACTTTAAATATAAAACAGGAATTATACATTTAATTGTAAAATCAATTTCATAGTTCTGCACGTAAGCCAGTAGACAATAAAAATACTTAAAAAACCAGGTATATCTAAAGCATTTAAAAAAATATTTAAAACTATTTTGAGGGTTGAATATTTGTTTATTAAAATAAATATATCAATTTATCATATACATAAAATTTGGAAAAATTGGGAGTAAATTGAAATAGTTACAAAGAGTCAAAAAGTAGGAAAATACGCCTTATTTCCTCGAATTAAGGACGTGAATCACCTTATAAAGGAATTTATCTTAGCTTAAGAAAGCTTGAATACCAGAACTGCATTTACAGTTTTTCTGCAATCTCTCAAAAAATACCCGAACATTTTTATTTCTGATTTTCTTGGATTAGATTCACTTAACCGTGTTATCGCTGATTTTGTATTAAAATAGTTTTGCCTTGGACAAGAGATCCTTCTCACAGATAACAGAAAGCAGCAATTTAATTTTAGACAAATCCGTCTTTTATCGTATAAATTTAGAGATAAAATGCCATCAAACACTGAAATACAATTGAAATTACCACGTCCTCGGTAACCCATGTTTTCTTCTATTTTTTTTATCAGCATGGTTTTATAACTAGTTTGGTTACACTCTCTAGTGATTTCGCTGAATTGATAGTGCAGGCAAACAAATTCCAGAACTTAAGTGTACAAAGATTGCATGCGAAGTGGTTTGGAGTTTAACCATTAAACAAGAGTAAGGACATGAAAGATGTACTTTACCACAATTTCTGCAATTTCTTTTCTTTAAGTAAAGGGTATAATTAAGATTGTTGTTCGATAGAAGTTCTTTGAAAACAGTGCTGAATAAGAGGGAAAATAACTAAGTAGAAAATTAGATTACATTTTTTTAATGTTCAACCAGTCTTTATTTTTGTAATGCGTCTCGTATTTTTCCACCTGTCTTGATGCAAACTCAGACTCTGATCATTATAAATGCATGCTAAGCGAAATCCAATATGTAATTTTTTTCGTAGATGAAGGAACGATATCAATCCATTTCATTTTTTATCGCATAAAAATATTATATTATAAAAATTTGATTCATTAAACGGAAAATAAATTCTCCTTAATTGGTTAATATTGAAACTTAGTGAATTTTTTTGGCTTTAGGATACAGTTAATAAATGAAGGATATCATACGGTACTTTTTATCGCAATTCTTCGATTAATTTATACTGAAGTGACATAAAAACTGGTATATACGTCTTATACCTTATAGGCCCACTTCTGGGTCTTAGAACTGCAGAGACACGACAGGGCATGGTATCCACGAGCTTTGTTAGAAAGTCTGTACACAACGAACACCATTATTCCTGAAGAACGTTCCGCAATTCTGTAATATTCCTAGATGGTGGATGTTAGCTTTGAAGGAAACATTGCATGGAATACTAGATATGTTTATTAACGTTGAGATCTTGTGAACAAGGAGCCTATTTCATGTTCTAAATCTCGGATGAACGGTCCTCAGTCCATCATTGGGCGACTGTGGATGTCGGTGGTGGCAAATTGTCTTGTTGGATAAAGATGACAAATTCTTTCATCGAATTGAAAGAATGGAGAAAGATGGGTTTGGAATCCTCCAAACCCATCAAAATGAATGCATGACATGAATGGCTGTAACACATCTGAAAGGATATAACATGCCGTTCATCGGTCAGAGAAATTGTTTACGTATTCGGTGTCCTATTTCGTGCCAGTCCAACACACCCATACCACTGCTAATGCACAACCAGCCTATGTAGTATTTCGTTGACATGATGAATTCAGTTGTTTATGGTGTATTCTCCACACGCGGATCCCTCCATTTAACTGAATCAGTTGGAAACGAGACTACTCACACCATTCTACTTATTTCCAGTTTTTCAATATTCGGTGGCGACGTTCCTGAGCCTATATGAGAAGCAGAGTTCTGTGATGCGAGGAGAGAAAAGACATTCGTGTTGGGCATCGGCTATTAAAGCTCATATCATGGAGTGAGCGTTGTACAGTCTTCAGGTGGAATTTAGAAGAATCCTCAACATTCAATTGCGGTGTTATTTGCGCCAATGTCGCACTTAATTCTCTTGAAATGATCGTCGACAGAAGACGACGGTCACGGTCATCCAGTCTTTAGATGGTCACACTGTTGCCGGTGTATTTGTACCCTTGAAATGGTTGATCTTAAAAGTCTAAATTTTGTTTGTAACTCCAGAATGAAATCTACCTTCTCGCGAGCAGCAACTCTCAAGCTTCGTTGAAATTTACTTTAATCATGTTCACCTGTTATTCTCATGGCGGAAGAAACCATTTACATGAAAGCGTGAGTTGCTACATATTTCGAAAGGGATAGTCTGTCCCAGTTATTTTTTCACCTTAGTGTGGGGGGATGGGGGTGCCTTGGGTGGATGACAGATCTGTACTGTTTGTCCGGCATCATCCAGCCCCACAGCAATTGAAAATGCATCCGAACTTGGGACATTAACCCTCTACTGTGTATTCAGGCTCTTGCTACGTAATGACTGGACTTCAGGTGTATCATGGACGATGGGCTATTATGGCCTGGGGGTCCGAGGTGATAAACTCAAAGGTTGTCACCTTAGTGTATATTAATCTGTCATTTATTTTTATATCATTAGTGTGGATCTCGCTTTATCGATATAATTAGGTTTCTTTTGTTCTCTTTTTCTGCTTCATTGCTTCACAATTACCACTTAGTTTTTCTGTTTAGGGAATGGCAACGTTTTCTCCGTATACACTATTTACTAGTTAGTTACGATTCATTGCACGCAGAACATTTGTTCTTCTCAGGAAGATAATGTTCTGCCGTCTAAATTCTAATAAAATTTTCTATTGTCTTCATAAAAGTTTTTTTGTTGTTGTTGTTCATTGCTTCTTATTAATTTATGGAATAAGTTTAAACTAATAATTTTTTTCTCATTGTTTCCTGTACAAAAATAATCGTACGTTTCCTTCATCATGAATCCTCATTACTATGTTTAAGTAAACTTGCGTTTTCTTCCTTCTTCAAAATACAGTACCTGAAATTATATTACGCAAGCTCCCATCTTCTATTAATTGCATTCCATTTATTCACATTTTTTATCCTTCCAGTATCTCTTTTTTCAGAACCGTCTATTCAAGGGAATCTCTATTTTCTAGAAAATAACTGTTTATTCAGTTAGGCTTTTAGAACCTTTCAGAAGTTTACTGAATACGATGTTTTTGGATTCTTTAGGAACTATACTCAGAACATTAACATTAGGATACTTCGAAAAAATTCTTAAAAACCACTGTAATAAATCTGATAATGTATTAATCTTTTTAGAGTGTCTGAAAGTATATTTCAGTCTTTGCCAGCATTGAGAAACTAATGTTTTTAAAAATATTTCCTCACATAAAACAAAGTTTCTTAGAAAAGGCTTTCACTTGTTTCATGTCATCCAAATATTTAAAAATATTTAATGCGAACAATTTTCCAATTCTACGGAGTAAATCTTAAAACACGCTTGGGTGTGAAATTTGAAGTTTCACTTACGTAATGTGTTGGAATGCAAAAAAGTAATGGAATCTTTTATTTTAAGGCATTAATTTTGATTTTAAGGCCATATTTACTTCGAAAATTTTGTTTATAGCATTCCTGAAACCTGTTCTGAAATCATTATCTTCAACACAATTTGGAGGTGGGTATAAAAATCTTTTAGACGTTGTATTACGAGTTCTTGTTAGCCGTTAGTGGGTGGAATGCAATAACGTGCAAGTTTTAAGCTGGTAATTAACAACACTTTATCAGCTTTATTTTTAATTTCACTAGCGCACTTCATTTACAGTTGTTGCTGAGAATTTTTGGAATTGTTTCCATGTACGCACAAGCAATATGAATATGCAGGGAAATTTTTTAAGATACAATTTTTTTGCATTCCCTGGTGCACCAACATGGCAAATTCAAAAGTCACATAAGAAATGTTTTACATAATAAATGCAATATGCTTCTGAAAATGTAGTTTTACTATTCTTATAAACACAATATAAACGATATGCAGGGAAATTTCTCCATGGCGACCAGTCATGGTTCCGAAGTAATGTGGCCGTTTTGAGGTGTCGCCGTCAAATAGGCATGGACATCTATATGGCGGCCAATAAGGGTTGCAAAAAAAAAAAGTGGTCGTTTTGTTGGTTGGTCGGCTAGATACGTTTCACTGTATATGTAACATAGTTTTTAAGTTAAATATTCGACATAGAATGAAATTTCGTATAGATGCATACTGATTAGATTGTAATTTCGTGCTTAAATAAGCTGACGGACCAACAGCATTGATTGCTGCAAAATTAACTTTATTTTTATTTCTCCGCTAACGGAAGGCAGAGTAGCTGTCGACCGCTGCCAAGCGGCGCTTTCGTACTTCTACTTCCTTTTACATATTGCCGCTAGAGGGCACACGGATGCATCGCATGACACTAAAGGGTTATATGACGTAACATACACCCCGCGTTGAAATCGAAGGTTTCAACAATTATAGCAGCTTAACACATAAATTTTCATCAAAATACAATACACATATTACAATTACAGTTAAAACAACAATTAAACAAATTTTACACAAACAAATGATAATATGCAAAGTAAAGTTATATACAATTATATACAGTCTGAAAAGTTCTATATACAACTATTTACAGTCTATGGGTAATAAACAAACTTGATTTATACCCCTATTGAAGATACCCTCAGAAGTTTTTACCCCTTTACAACTCCTTCTATACGTCCTAACTTCCATTTATAAGGTGGCAAATTGCTATCCTTTAGTACTATCATGTCGTTCGGTTTTACATTATCCTTAGTAAATTTCCATTTATTTCGTGATTGTAAATGATTCAAGTAATCTCTCGACCAATTTTTCCAGACCATTTGAACTAATTTGGTCGTTTTTTGCCATCTGGATAAATAATTATCTTTACTTTCTGCTAAATTTGGCTCTGGTATCGAAATTAATGGACGGCCAATTAAGAAATGTCCAGGTGTTAATGCATTACAATCATTGGGATCTGTAGACATAGGCATAATGGGTCTACTATTGAGAATACCCTCTATTTCTGTTGTTACAGTTAAGAATTCTTCGAATGTAAGCCTTGTAGAACCCACTGCTCTTTTAAGGTGATATTTAAACGATTTGACACCTGATTCCCATAACCCTCCAAAGTTTGGGGACCGAGGTGGGATGAATTTCCATTTAATTCCTTCTGTGACTAAATAATTTACAAACATTTCAGAAGGTTTACTCATTAGTTTATGTAATTTTTTGATCTCAGAATTAGCCCCTATGAAGTTCTTGGGGTTGTCAGAAAAGATACAAAAACTTTTTCCACGTCTAGCGAAAAAGCGTTTCAGTGTCGCAATTAATGCGTTTGAAGTTAGATCTGTGACCACCTCTAAATGAATCGCTTTAGTGGCGAAACACACAAATACTGCGACGTATACCTTTTGAAATATACCCTTGCGTTGACCCTTATACTTGATTAAAAAAGGGCCACAGAAATCAATCCCGCAATGAGAAAATGGAGGACTAGGATTGACTCTTTCCGCAGGCAAGTTTCCTAGTAGTTGGTTGGAACTAATGGGCTTGGTTTTGAAACACGTAACACATTCGTTAACAATTTTCCTTGCGAAACTTCTTCCTCCAATTGGCCAAAATTCTTGCCTGACACAATGCAACAAAGCCTGAGGGCCTAAGTGTAAATATTTCCTATGGAGGGATTCCATTATAATTTTTGTAAGTTTGTGTCTAGATGGCAAAAGTTTTGGATGTTTAGTATTTTCATTTACATTAGCATTTTCTAACCTACCACCTACACGAAGAATTTTATTTTTATCCAAAAATGAATTTAAGTTGGTTAATTTTCCAAATTTAATAGGTTTGAGTTTAGTCAAACTTGAAATCTCCTCAGGAAATTCAGCTCCTTGAACCAATCTTACCAATACATCCGATGCATGGTTGAGCTCCTCTGTTGTTAGACTACCTACCTTGCGCTCCTTTGAATTTCTAACATTTTGATAAAATCTGAAAATGTAACTTAAAATACGACAAATTTTAGTGAAATTATTACTTAAATTTAAAATATTATCAAGAAAATCAATTTTTGTATCCCCTAATAAAACTACTGGAACAGAAGGTTTAAGTTCCTTATTATATAAATCATCATTTTGAATATCCCAGTCACTTGAAGATAGAATGTCTGAGTTTAAACAAGTGGGGCCATGCCACCACAAAGAGTTCTGCAATAAGTCAGAAGCTGATGAACCACGTGATATAACATCTGCCGGATTGTCTGAAGAGGGAATATATCTCCAGTCATAGTTAGGACACAAAGAGTTTATCAGTATCACTCTATTCGACACAAAGGTCTTTAGCTTTTCCGGAGGTGTACGGATCCACGCCAAAGTAATGGTGGAATCACTCCACATGTATATGTGATTAATGGGAATTTGTAGGATTGGCACCAACTTCGACACGAGGCGAGCCAATAACAATGCAGCGGAGAGCTCAAGCCGAGGAATAGTTGATTTCTTAATTGGACAAACTCTTGATTTGCTGCACAATAAATTTGTTTTCACTTCTCCGTTGATGAGTTTAGAAGATATGTAAATTGTTGCACCGTAAGCTTTTTCTGATGCATCACAAAAACAGTGCAGGTCAATAGTAGTAGCATTTGGAAGAAGGACAAACCTTGGAATTTGCAGCTGATTGACATCAGGTAACTGTTTTAAAAATTTCAACCAGTCATTTAATTCGTTTGGTGGAATGGGATCATTCCACATGAGCTTCAACTGTCAAAGTCCTTGCAGAAATATTTTCGCCCTTGTGACAACTGGACCGATAAGACCTAATGGGTCGAACAGTCTGGCGATAGTTGAAAGAACGTCACGTTTTGTGTAGCTCTCTGAATGTTGTACTGCGACTCTAAATTTGAAATTGTCAGACATGGGTTGCCACAGCATGCCAAGTGTTTTAACAGTGGGCAAGTCTGATGAAAATGCATATTCTTCAATTTTGTTGTCATTTAATAAGTCAGAGTTATTAGACACCCACTTGTGTAGTTCCATACCTCCTTTAGATAGAATTTGAGTTAACTGAATTTGCAAGTCCTTTGCTTCTTCTAAACTATATGATCCCGACAAAATGTCATCTACATAGGTATCATTGATTAGTGCTAAGGACGCCTTGGAATAATTTTGTTCATCTTCAGCCAGTGCTTTTAGAGTTCTTGTCGCTAGAAACGGAGCACAAGCTGTACCATAAGTAACAGTTTTAAGTCTGTATGTCTCCACTGGAGCACAAAGAGTTGGTTTCCACACTATCATTTCTAAATTTCTATCCCTGTCATCTACAAGAATCTGTCTGTACATCTTTTTTATGTCCGCACTGAATGCATATTTATAAGTACGGAATCTCGCTATTATAGAAAATAATTCTTGTTGTACTGTCCCACCATTCAGCAATATGGAATTCAGAGAAATTCCACTGCTTGATTTTGATGAAGCGTCAAACACGACGCGAAGTGGTGTTGATGTGCTTTCTGGGCGAAAGACAGCGTGGTGTGGAATATAATAGCTTTCCCTAGGACACTTATCATTGATCACTCTTTCCATATGGCCAAGAGAAACATATTCCTCCATAAAAGCTTTATATAATGTGCCCATTGTCTTATTTTTATCTAATTTTTTCCAAAGTAAGTTTAAACGCCTTTCTGCGATTTCTCTAGAATCCCCTAAAGTGTGCAATTTTTCTTTAATAATTGGTAATCTCACAATGTACCTTCCTGTTTCATCTCTTTTAACTGTAGAACTAAAATGTTCTTCACAGTACTGTTTTTCAAATGTTTTTGAGTTATCTGAATTTCCTATACGATCTCCCCGAAAGGATTCTAATTCAAAGAAATGTTTTACAACCTCATCTAAATTTTCAGGTTCTGAGATTAGACCAGAAAAATAATAAGAATCTGTATTTTTGATCGACCCTGTAACTAGATATCCGAAAACACTGTTTTGCAATAATAATAAACCGTCATACGATCTGAATTTTTCTGCCTTTAACAAATCAAAAAACAATTCACATCCCAACAATACACTGATTCTGGAAGGGACATTGAAATCTCCATCAGCAAGTCTTATTTCATTAGGAAAATAAATACTGGATATATCAATTCGTTGAGTAGGCGTTAACCCAGTAATACGAGGCAAAATAAAAAATGATAAAGTTCGGCTAAAATCACCCTCTTCATTATATATTTTTGCTGTGGTTTTATTTTTTGCAAAGCATTCACCACAATTTATTCCCGAAATCGCTGTGTTAACTTTTTGTTTATTCAATCCTAATGATTCAGCTGTTTCCGAGGTCATGATGGATATACTGGAACCACTATCCAAAATCCCTTTAACTTTTATTTTTTCTCCAAATTTGTTTTCAATATATAAGCTGACTGTGCAGAGCAACGCACAATGTTTGGAATTAGCGGCTAGAGACGATTGCATAACATGTGGGGCATCTGGCGCCAGCCTCGTATCCGAAGGCAATAATTCATCCACATGAGAACTATTTTCACAGTTTGAAAGCGGTAGTTTCGATTCCGATGGAACATGAACTAGAGAATTGTGACCTGATTTTTTACAAATTCTGCAGACAAACGTTGATTTACAGGGTGCGTTATGAAACTTTAAACAATTTTTACACAATTTGTTTTCATTCAATATTTCTATTCGTTTAGGAACACTCATATTCAAAAATTTCGAACATCGGTATAACGGATGTTCTATGTTACACAAAACGCAGGGTTTGACATAACTTTTTTGTTTATTTTGATTAACAAGTAAATTGTTCATTTTGCTTGTTGTAGCCTGACGAAATTTAGTTGTGGTTGGGGGTTTGTAAATCTGATCTAAAACGAGAGATCTTGCATGTAAAAACTGAAGTAGTTTTTCAAGCGATGGAATTTCCTTTGACGTAAGAGACATTTCATATGCCTTTCTTGTTTCTTTATCTAATTTTTGTGAAATTATATTTACAAATATTGCATTCGTAAGCTCGTTACACTCTAATTTTAGAACCTTTAAGGCTCTTAAGCTTTTATTTACTGTATCTGTAATTAATCTTAAACCCTTTGATGACTCAACATTTAATTTTTCTATTTTGAGAATAGACTGGATGTGTATGTCAACAACCGCCCGTCTGTTATCATATCTCAGCTCTAAAGCAGCAAATAACGACTCAAAAGTATCATCACTTGTTTCAATAAATTTGGCTTCACCACGTAAGGCGGCCTTCAGGTAGAATAATTTTTGTTCTTCAGATAAACCTTTATTGTTTGTTATCAAACTAACAAATTGAGTTTTAAAGTTAGTAAACTGTTCTATTTGGCCACTGAAAAATGGCAAAGGAATTCCGGTAATTTAGTGTTAAATTCTAACTGATTCATGACAGATTTAAAGTTTATATTTTGCCCAGCTTTAGTTGACTGGGATTCAGATACATCAGATTTAAGTTTAGAAAGTAAGCATTTGACATTTACCTCTAAATTATCTCGTTCTTCGTCCATTTCAAGTAATTCTGTGTCGGCTTTCGACAGGGTTTCTTCATCGGCTTCTTCCACCTCTGAATAGTCACTAAATAGACTGTTAATTTCTTCTTTTATTTGATATAAATTACTTAACTTTTGTTCCAACACTATTTCTTGTTCTTTTTCTTCTTTAGTTGAATCATACATTTCGATAAACTTATGCATATGAGTAAATTTTGTTTTTATCCTCCCACGAATCCTATTTAAATCCTTCAAAGTGGGAGGTGATTTTTCTTTTATATCCATACATGATTTCTTTTCTTTTTTATCCATGTCGGGTTTCGTCTCCGTCCTCGTTAGGACCACAATGATTAGATTGTAATTTCGTGCTTAAATAAGCTGACGGACCAACAGCATTGATTGCTGCAAAATTAACTTTATTTTTATTTCTCCGCTAACGGGAGGCAGAGTAGCTGTCGACCGCTGTCAAGCGGCGCTTTCGTACTTCTACTTCCTTTTACATATTGCCGCTAGAGGGCACACGGATGCATCGCATGACACTAAAGGGTTATATGACGTAACACATACTTATTTTATTTTAGAAATAAGAAAAAATATTAACAGTATATAAATAAAAAAATATCTGTATAGAATTTATTTCTATATGAAATTACAGGTTGTTTTGGATAGCAAAAGTTTTTTCTATTTAATAAGAAATTGTAGGATATAGTAACTTCTGCCAATTTCTCTAAATTTTATGACATTCACCCTCGTAATGAAAAAGATGGCCTTAGCACTCACTCGACCAATCATACCACTTATTTCCATGTTCAAATAACCAGATAAAAGATTGCGATAATTTATGGGCATTTATAGGTACATTTTGCAATCAAAAGTGGTTGACAATTAGAAAGAAAATCCCGAACGCTGCTTGTTTTTATTGCTAAACTAGATCACACTTTACAAAATCAGCAGGTATATATATATATATATATATATATATATATATATATATATATATATATATATATATATATATATATATATATATATATATATATATATATATATGTGGGGTGTACTGGAACTGAGGAAAGACGCCTTCATACACACTCACAGGGTTTATTTTATCACAAGACAAGACACTTAAGGGGACTCACTACTCTTAAATCTTTAAAACATTCGATTTTTAAAAAAAACATATGTTAAAGCCTGATCATTTCTGAACAAAACAAAGCAAGCCACATGAAAATATTCCGCTTAGTTCCGAAGATATTGATATTCTAAATATTTAATTACTGATCAAGTTTATGGTAAGATAAATTTTAAACTCATTTTTCTCAAAATGTAATTTTGCATCATTCCGAAACTGATATCTCAAAAACTATGACACATAATACCATGAAATTTTTATCACTGCATAATCATGTTATTTTATTGCGTCTGAACTAGAATTATTGCAATCACTGCACATTTTGTTATTTTTTCAGGGGTAAATTAATGCAAAAATTTAAGGAAATTTTAAGTATATTTTGAGCAGTTTTAAAAAAAATTGAAAAAATATTTTAATGTTGAATGTTTTATATTCAATTGTATTTTGAATTATTTATTTTAAATATAAAACAGGAATTATACATTTAAGTTTAAAATTAATTTCCTAGTTCTGCGCGCAAGCCAGTATACAATAAAAATACTTAAAAAACAAGGTATATCTAAAGCATTTTAAAAAAAATTATTTAAAATTATTTTTGGAGTTGAAAATTTGTCTATTAAAATAAATATATCAATTTATCATATACATAAAATTTGGAAAAATTGGGAGCAAATTGAAATAGTTACAAAGAGTCAAAAAGTATGAAAATATGCCTTATTTCCTCGACTTAAGAGTCGTGAGTCCCCTTAAACATATATAATGAAATTAGGTTTCTTAGCTCCTACTCGAGCAAAGCGATCTCTCCTGCGCGAGAGCGTACTTCCAACTGCTAACTCGCGTATTTCGTCTTCGAACAGGAAGTGGTGGGAGGGCCCTCTAGCGGCTAAAAGTAACTCGCTCCCACATTCGGCATCCTGACTCCCGTTTTCGGCCTCGAAAACGACAGTCAACATCAAACTATGGATCTTGAAAGTCTCTGAAAAATAACAATACAAAGTAAAAAAAAGAAAAGAAAATGGAGTGTTCAGAATCTGCACAGTTTTAAGCTGGAACCGTCCAGGGCTTCATGTGGTCCGCTGCTGTGGAGGTGCAACCGGGACCTTCATGTTGTCCTACTTTTTCCACTTCGTACCGATCGTTGCCCTTTTTTGTTGTTACTCGGTATGGACCAAAGAACTTTGGTCTTAGCTTTAGACCGCTTGCAAACTGCGTGCGTTGTATGGCCACCAGGTAATTAACGTTGTATACCTACGCCTTTTTTCTTCTTCTATTATACGTTTTTCTACTCTCTTTGGGTATAGGGTTCAGCAAACCTTCGCCCTTCCCTCGTTTTCTGTCACACAATATGCACTCTACACAATTTGCAATGACTTGTTCGATTCGTTTTCTGGGGCTAGGAATATAAAAGTCCATCTTCAGCAGATCTTCCGTTTTATACACTGCGAAATGTCCCTTGCTATGGATACCTCGGATGATTTCTAGCTCCAACGCTTCGGGGATCACAAGTAGTTCACGGCCATTCTCGTACTTGTATAGTACACCGTGTTTTACCGCGTAGTCTTCCTTGAGTCCTTGCTCGACTAAGGATTTTAACAACTGGAGGCGCTCATCACTATTTTGCGCAGCTGCAATTTTAGTGGTAACTTCTCCCTGAGAACGAGTAATCATCATGACCGCGTTTCTACTCAGCGCGTCGACGTGCTTCATTTTCTGTCCAGTTCTGTGAACGACTTCGTATTCAAACTCTTCAAGAAGTAAAGCCCATCTCGCCACCTTGGGAGTTAGGTCTTTTTTTAACATAGTCTTCTGAAAAGCATCACAGTCCGTAATAATTTTGATTTTGGACCCCAGAAGATAGTTCCTGAATTTTTTTAGAGCTTGTACTATAGCTAAAACTTCATGCTCATAACTGCATAGCTTTTCTTGTTGGTGTGTCGTTTTATTGCTCATGAAGTGTATGGGGTGTAATTGTCCATCACCAGATTTTTGGAGCAACACGGCGCCGAAACCATGGCTGCTTGCGTCCGTGTGCAATTCTAGTGGGGCTCCTTGTTTGAAAATGTGAAGAACAGGGCTTGTCGACAAAAGTTCCTTCAGTCTGTTAAATGCTTCATTTTGTTCAATTCCGAATTTGAATTCTACCCCGTCACGAAGGAGGTCACTCAAGGGTTTGGCAATCTTAGAGTAGTTGGCAATAAATTTTCTGAAGTACCCCGTCAGACCCAAGAAGCTCTGAATTTGCTTTAAGGTTTTGGGCTCTGGAAAATTTTGAACCGCCAAAGTTTTATCAGGTGAGGGACGAATTGTACCATCTTCAATAATATACCCCAGAAATTCTATTTTTCTTTTTAAAAACTGACATTTTAAAAAATTAATTTCCAAACCGTACTCCTTGGCTACTCCTAAAACACGTTTCAACTTCTCTAAACCCTCTTCTTCAGTACGTGGCGTTATAATAAAGTCATCCATATACACAACAACAGTGTTATCCCGCATTAATTCCCTAAACACATTGTAAATGAATCTCTGAAATACACTTGGGGAGGTTGAGAAACCAAAAGGAGCTTTCAAAAATTCGTAAAGACCAGCATGAGTAATAAAAACCAAATATTTCGTGCATTGTTCCTACAGGGGAACATGAAAAAAACCGTTTTTCAAGTCTAACGTTGAGAAGACCTTTGCTTTACCCAAATGATCTAAAACTTCCTCCACTTCAGCCATTGGGAATGAATCTTTAACTACTTTCTTATTTAACTTCCTGAAATCCACGCATAACCGCGAAGTTCCATCCCGTTTTTTACACAAAACGATAGGCGAAGAATAGTCCGAACAGGAAAGTTTAATAATCCCATGCCTTAACCATTCATCTATCTGTTTATCGACAATTTTTTGCTCTGCAACAGGAATTCTCCTGGATCGTTGAGAAACAGGTATGTCATCTTTTAATACGATATTCATTTTTAAATATGTGCCACGTGGCTTTTTCTGCGGTGTGTACTCTTTAATCAAACCAGAAATAGTATTACGCAATTCTTTATGAACAATGTGTGTTAAATCCATCCCGCTCTGATCTACAGCTGCCGAAATAAAAAACAAAAAGTGTCTCGAGACAGGCAAAGAATTATTGCTGCTTTCCGAACCCAAAGTGTTGCCTACACAGGAGTTATTGAGTAATTGTAAACATTTAGGTGGAAATATACCGTTCACTATAAGTTCAGAACAGATAACCGCTTCAAGGTCAACCCGCTCGTCACCCTCGCATAAAGCAAACTGAAAATTCGCCGTGTCAGCGTTGATCACATTGCCAAAACAACTTTGGATTTGCAATTCCCCAGTAGAATGTTTATGAGGAAAGAGAGATTTTCTCAAAAGAATAAGCTCACTTCCCGAATCCTTTACACATTTTATTTTTTCCCATCCACGAATAAATCAATATATTCTAGCTCGTTCTCGTCCGTACTATCCGATTTACTTTTGAGTCCTGATGCTATGTTTCCCCGTTTATTATATGGATTTCCACTTTTTTCAAAACGTTTAGGACAATTTCGCGCGAAATGAAATGATTCCCCTCTATCACCACAAACATAACAGATTCTTTCGGAAATTCGCTCGACAGGGTTACTCAGTGATTCCTTAAAATTATATTGTGCTTTTTTAGAATAGTTTTTGTTAAAGCTAGACCTTTTGTTTACTGTATTATCCACTCGCGTATTATTGACCTCGGCTAAAGACTTTCCTCCAGATGAATAATATAAATCACATTCTCTCCCTAATTCATTAGGCTTAAAAAATGTTTTACCCTCCCAAATACTAATGTGTTCCCTAGTCTTAAAATCTAATGTTTCATACAATCTGTCCGAAACTATAAGCTCACACAATTTCTTAAAATTATCGACTTCCCTTATCTGGCAATAGTAATCGAAAGTCGCACTTAAACGCGAAGAGAATTGAACGTGCGATTCATTAGGATTTCTCACCGCATTTTTAAAATTACTTAAACAATCGCGTGGCGTTGGTTGAAATTCTTTTAAAATTAATGATTTTAATTTATCATAATCAGCAATTTCTTGTTCCGTAGCGTAAGCTAGAACATTATTACCCTTTTCTCCCAATAGATTAATTAATAATTCTGATTTCAACTTAACGGGAACGTTTTTGGTACTAAAAGCTTTTTCTAGTGATTTGAAAAACAAATGCAGAGCTTCTGGTTTCTCAGGGACAGCTATTGTTAATGTTTTGACACTTCGAATCAAAGTCTCTAAATTATCAGATTCTGGTTCAGACTCTCTAAGCACAGAATGATCTGAAATTTCACTCGTACTAGGTGACTGTAGTTTTAGTTTTTGAAGCTCAATCTCCTTCTCGAGTTGGGCTAATTTTATCTTTTCAAGTTCAATTTGTGACTGCTCTGCAGCGGTTTTAACTTTTTCATCCTCCACGATCGATTTTATAGTACCGCGCACAAATTCAGGGTCGGTTTTGAAAATGTCAGAACTTTCAATCAAAGTTTTGATTTCTACTACTTTCGCTTCAGCTGGCACCGTCTGGCCAAGCTCTTCAGCGACTAACCTCAATTCTTGTTTTTTTAAATTACTAAGCATGCTCATAGTGTTCATAAAAATTGTACCTTACTTTTGCTTTCAAAGATGTCGTTAGTCCATCCTGCTCGGGCCCCCAAATCTCCTGTGGGGTGTACTGGAACTGAGGAATGACGCCTTCATACACACTCACAGGGTTTATTTTATCACAAGACAAGACACTTAAACATATATAATGAAATTAGGTTTCTTAGCTCCTACTCGAGCAAAGCGATCTCTCCTGCACGAGAGCGTACTTCCAACTCCTAACTCGCGTATTTCGTCTTCGAACAGGAAGTGGTGGGAGGGCCCTCTAGCGGCTAAAAGTAACTCGCTCCCACATTCATATGTATATATATATATATATATATATATATATATATATATGTATATATATATATATATATATATATGTATATATATAAATATATATATATATATATATATATATATATATGTATATATATATATGTATATATATATATATATATATGTATATATATAAATATATATATATATATATATATATATATATATATATATATATATATATATATATATATACACTATGATAACAGAAGGGCAAAACTGAGGCAACGAATTGCTGTCTGTAAGGCGATATATAAATAAATATATTTTTCCCGTAAACATATAATATTGTCCCAGGAGAATAAAAAGTTTGTCTAGTGTTAGTTGTTAAGCGGTGAAACAAGTGATATGAGCTCATTTCCTAGGTACATAGTCTGCTAAAATGAAATCAGAGAAATTGAAGGAAAATGTGGATATATCGTGAGAGAAGATAAAAGGTTTTACTGATAGAGAAAATTAAGAGAAAAATGCATGAATAGAATTTCCGATAGAAATTAGATCACTGGAAATGTGTACCTGTATGTATATATATATATATATATATATATATATATATATATATATTAGATAGTTGAAAAATAACAAATTATAGGGGGATGTAGTGACATAATAATATGGTAAACCCAGATATCAATAATGTAAAAAAGAATAGTACTAAAACAGAAAACAAAATGGAGGTGTTATAGTTGATGACTGGAGGGAGTTGTGACCCCCCATCCCCGGTTAAACATGTTTTCTGCCCGGACAACACTCCCGGTGGTCGGCTACAACACCAAAACCTTATAGATAAAAAAGTGAAAACAATTTAAGTGAGACAAACAAATTAAACCAGAGGTTGTCATTAAATAATATTAATTAAACCGCTAAGAAACTAAATAAATAAAAAATTATAATAAAAATAAACATAAAATACATCAATACATTTAAGGACATACCACCTCACCAAGCCAGCGTCACGACTCATCAACACACACACTTTTATAGTCAAATGTAGGGTATTACTGTTGTCATCTATACGATGAAACGTTGCCTGCAATCTGTATTATTTAGATTAAAAAACTGGGTTAAGATTGACGTAATGAATTTTATAGGGAAACCCTGTTCAGAAGCTAATTTTATGTATTTCTTTATTCTAATATCCATGTTTATTACATTTGAATGTAAGCGTAGGCAACACGTTAACTGGTTTATTATTACGCTACGTTTTATATTTTTATGAAGTACGTTATTCCAAGACATAATCCTAACTGTATTAAAATTATAATGATCTCGTTTATCATAAAGACAAAACGAGACGTTGTTTTGTTTAGTTACTTTCAAACTTAAGTCTAAAAATACCAAATTACCTTCATTTTCTATTTCAGTTTCTACCAAATTAAGATTTTCAGGATAAAAATTAATTTCTAAAGATGTTAAATTATCATTAAAACATACCAGTATATCATCTACATATCTGAAGTACAGTAGTTCATTTAATATCATGACACCTCGTTCATAGAAATGAAGGTAGATGTCTGCTAATGCAGATGAACATCCACCTCCCATAGGAATACCTTTAATTTGTTTATGGAAACAATTTCCGTCATATAGTATAATTTCGTACAGGACTAGGTCCAGAAGTGCACGGTATTTACTTATGATAATATAAGATTGCAAATCATACTGTTCGTATAGACTAAGTATGATATTGTATAGGTCCTTCAAGTCAATAGAGTTAAACAGGTCTGAAAAGTCATAACTTTTTAATCCAGTGATACCACCTTTACCTTTTAGTTCTTTTACTACCTCATAGCTAGTATTTATTAAATAAATTCCTTCCGAAATTAACCCTTTATAAACTATTTTTAGAAGATTCAAAAGTTTATTATTTGCTAGTGTTAAGTAAGTATTGAATCCTAAAGTAACAGTTCTAATTTTAACTGGAAACTTATGAAATTTAGGGATTAATACTAAATAAGGGAATTTAATGTTTTTAATTTCATACCCTGCACGGCGATATAAAGCCTTAATACGATTTTGTATAGTACTCTGTTCAGGATTCAGTTTTTGATATATCGTGTTGTCATTATAGCACATGATTAAGCTTTCACAATATAGATTTTTACATATAAATGCATAATTAGATGAAACTTTATGTACATAAGTTATGGCAAATTGGTCCTGTAAAGCTTTAATAGACGGTATCATATTTTTTAAACTTATTACTTTTACATTGTACCTTAAACTTAGATAAGCTGTTTTAAAATCATTAATAATATGATGTTTCCATTGTTCAAAAGTACTAAGCGGCATACTATGAGTCATAGCTGTCTTATAAATAAATTGCTCAAGATTTTGCTTGATAATTTGGATTACGTTCTTTTTGTAACCAGTACGAAAGCCTGTACCATTATTCGTTAAATTTGACAGCGCAGTATTATCAGTTATGTTGGTGTTACCCATTATAATGTGGCTGTAGTGTTCATTGTAACCAATCATATTTTTAATACACTTACATTTTCCTGAAGCTTCTTTAACCAAATTTTTAGATATATATTATTATAATTAAAAATATAGCGACCAATCGGCCTACTATACCGAAAACTATTATAAATTTTTACATTGTTAACAGGAAAGTAACTGGTATTTTGATTTAGAATTTTAGAGAAGGGTATATTATCGAAACTTTTGTTGGCATACTCGGTACTACAATATAATTTACTACAGCTTTTTGGCTCATTATCGTGTAATACTATACCACAACTATAGTACCTTTTTTTAATTAGGTCTATTATTATAGGTATGAAGTGCGTATAAGTTGGAATATGATGTTGTAAAGTATTGCTTTTTACCATTTTCCACAAATCTAGTAACCATATTTTTTAAAAACCAAAAGTAAAGTTTTTAATCCAATTTATTGGATAATCCGTTTTTTTTTCCGGATTATCCAATAAATTGGATTAAAAACCTGTTGTCTTATATATGTACTGCCGACCGCATCGCGTTACGCTGATTTATTGCATATCTCCGTTATTTGCAAACGCATGTCTGTACCAGTTTTTGAGGCTTTTCAATGTATAACAGTGTGTTCTTGACCTTAGTTATCAGAAAAAATTCTAGTGGCTACAAATGCAAGAGAGTCTGAGTTTACCATCTAATCCATAGACTAACCATGTGTTCCATTCGCAGAAAGAGTTCATAATGATAGCTTCAACTGTTTTTGTACTTAGTTCTGATGTATGTAGCAGACAGTTTATGACGTAACTGATTGATGAGGAAATAGTTTGAATTTTTTTAAGCTTATGAATCAAATTACTCATTATTTGATGTCATTTCCTAGCGGCAACTAAGAATCTATGAAGTTGAAAAGGGAAGCCTTTGTTGCTATTCAGATTTGTTATAAACTAACAGAATATGTGGGTCAAATATCTGTTCGTATAATTTCATTAAGTTCATATAATTTCAATCGTGAAACAATTATGTAGCATTCCTGAAATGCAAAAATTTTAACTTTTTCGCCAATTTGTCATCTCAATATTGATCAATTGTTTTAAAAAACATTCAATTTATTATTTTTATAGACAATTATTACTCATATTATCCCAAGGATATGTTTCTATTACTCAATTTATTATTTTTACAGATCAATTTTTTCACTCAATTTATTTTTATTTTGATAATCTACATATAAAACGAAAGAATGTGCAATTTCTGCATTGTAAATTAAAATTAAAATACTTCAGTAAATCCCGAAAGAAATTAGTTGAACAACAATGTGATGGAGCACGTTTCATCATTAAAATCCGCGACACTATAAGTTGATTGACAACAGCAAATTACGAGCTGCATTCCCTTAAAATGCCCCTACAAATTCTTGCAGTAATTTAGTGCATTTTAGAAGCTTATAATGAAATATTTTACTTAAGAAAGGATACGATTTTGTCAAATTAACTGCAATGATTTTACATGAATTCTTTTTAAACATTCCAGTAAGAATATAAAATTTTAATATACTTTATATAACAGACATAAAGAAAGCACAAAAATAACAATAGAGGTAAGCAGTCATTTTCGGAATGAATATATATATATATATATATATATATATATATATGCAGCCCTGATTCTGCATAATATTAAACGCATTTAATAAAACTACGGAAAAATATTTACAAGATAAAAAGAACTTTTTATATAACACGTTTTTAAATTATCTGTTGAATCATATAAACTAATTGCACAAACCTTCACTTAATTATTCTTTTTCACTTTATTTTATTAAATTTTAATCCCTTTTTCGTCGTTTCCACTATACACAGACTTTATAAACTGCTAACTTTAATAATTTTTTAAAATTTGTCGCACAATATTTTTGTAAACAAACTAAATTCACAAGTATTCTGTTTTCAAAATCGTCAAACGCCGTTACGCAAAAGTGCAAGCATTGAATTCAATCGAAGCGCCACCTTGCAAATTTTTTCCGAACTAACATCCATACAAAACAAAATTAACTGGAAATGAATTCAATGTCTAGCAAACGTTTCAAATGTCTAGCTAGTCGGGAAGTTAGTTAAAAATCGATTGCAAGATTTGTACTGGACAAACACACAAACAAGAAAGCGAGTTGATAAAAACTTGGTAATAACATTTACTCCAGAAATAAAATTTAAATGTGAGTGAGATGATAATATGAAAAATGTTTTCTTGTAGTTGTTGTTGTTGTCTAATATGGAGGCACTTTGTCGTCAGAAATTATATGGGGGAGAAAGCATTGCTCCCAATAACGGGGACGAAACAGAAACGACCAAGACTTATTCGAGATTTGAACCCAAATCCAATGCACGGCTACTCAGAAGGCTGACCACTACACCGCGTGGGCGGAAGTATGAAAAATGTATAATTTGGTAAACGACATTCATTAAACTGTACTGATATAATACAAATGGTGTACTAATTTAATACAAATGGTGCACTAAACAAATGCGAATCTTTTTTAAAAGTTTAAAGAAAAAGGATAACAAGGAAAGAGAGTTGCAAAAATTTCTAAAGGGAAAAATATCCTATTATTATCTATCTAGCAAACATAAATTTAAGGTGAAAAATATTGTGTCCAAACTGGAGAATTGTGAATATTTCGTTAAAAATATATACAAACGCGAAAAGAAACTTGAATTCTTATGTGAAACTGAGCGACATTGAGATGTTTCTCCTGTACATGCCCCGAAAAATTCCTTTTGCTTGTGTGTAGAGGATGTGTAGAAAATTCTGCGAAATAAGGTACAGTGACACTTACCTTAGAAAGCAAAATCTTGTAGAACTTCCCAAGCTGACAGATTGACTACATCGAAAAAATATTCTTTTTGATTTCATTCTTTAAAGTTGCATTTTTTATTCCTGTTCAAAATATTTTAATTATTTTATTTTCTATAAAAGAGTGAGGTGGAAATATCGAGGGACTATTTACTTGCATATGATCGCCCATAAATTTCTTTTTTTTTGCAGCGTTTTTTTATTGTCTCATTTCATGGCGTTTCGTCCTGCATTCAAAATTATTTTTCATGATAAAACTCTACTAAAACGCTGAAAACTATTTCTATCAGTATTATTTCATGCATTTGTGGGGACACATAAAACAGCCTTTGATGGGGAGATTGTAGCAATTCGTATTGCTCTGGACCAACTTTTATGGCGGAGGAATAACGTTTGTAAAGTGGTCATCCTTAGCCACTTCAGGGCAGCTCTTCAAGTTATCGGCTCCTGTGGTGTCACCAAGTCATCTGATGCATATAGGTATCAATTACTATTGAACAACTTCCCAATAGCCCTGCAGAGGAAACCAGGCCACTTCAGCATCTGTGGCAACGAGCTGTCAGACGTCCTGGCTAAAAAAGAGGATGTATTTGTTCTTCAAACATTCAGTAATGAGGTCGCTTAGAAACCGCTAATGTTGCTGGTAAGGGAGAATTTTAGGAACTCCCTCTCACAAGAACTGTTGTCGAGGATTCATGCGGTGGAACAAAATTGCTGAAGTCCAGAATGGCCGAGACAGAAAACGATCTACTAGTTTCGCCTAGTGACCAGCCATGATTGCGTACTGAAACACCTCTGCCATATAAATATGGTTTCAGAACCCTTTTGCAAGCTTTGTAATCGACGGGAGGACATAGACTTGCCCTGTCATATACAGACCATATACGGACTTGCTCTGTTTTACCTCCAGCTCCAGTATTTGAGAAATATTGGATAGCTAGGAAACTTTCGGGTTCATGTACGTTTTAGGTGTCTTTTTGTTTATTTTTTCTTGTTTTTATTTATAAACAAGAAGTTTTATTTTTTTTCTTGTTTTTATTTTGTCTTGTAAGCAAACATTAAAAAAAGAATTATCAGTATTGGCTATTTGTATCAACTTTCTATAAATTTTTTTTCATATATCTACGAACTCCGGTGGGAAAATCGACCAGCGTTCGAAGTGTAATGCTACACAGACTGTCGAAACAATTTTACAGTAAGAAGGAAGTCGAAAGAGGAAAGTCCATTTGAGGTCACAAACACACTAGATTTAGATGTCGAGATTGTCACCACTGTGTCTGTGACCAACGAGACACTCTGTGTGATCACTTCGATGACGTTGCGACTATATATGTTATTCGGGAAACTATGGGATGAGTTTCAGTTAGGAATACTGTAGCATAGAATATTTTTATATTCATAGTTTGATTCCAGTTGTAACATTGGAGTGACTATTAATTCTATTTTTTTTTTCATGCTATCGTTTCAAATCCTGACTACTAGACTAATTTTAATACGAAGCCAAACTATTTTAAATTTAAACTGTAGATTTCTGCGGAAGATTCTAGCAAAAAAAATTGTTTTTAACATTCCAACAGTTAAAATATAGATTGCTGACTACAATAAGAACACTACTCCCCTTAACAATAATATAACATTATAAAAATTGCAGTCTGCTCTCTCAGACCATCACATAAAAAATAGCATCAACTCTAAAAGGTTTCTGGAGTTCTCAGTATTCGCAAGTTTGCGGGCAAGGTTATTGTTTTCAGACTATCAAATGCAAAAGAAGCATTAAAACTAAGACGCGTCATCCGAAGGTAATTTATATCCAGAGTTCCACAGGTTAGATCCCGAAGTCATTGTTGCTAGACCATCACGTACGAAACTATCATTAAAACTAAGCTGCATTTTGCGAAGGTACTTACCATTCATCGGTTTCCTCCCGGAGTCCTTCTTTTCAGCCATTTCAAGAATACTATTTCCCCAAATAGGATCGAAGACATTTTGGATAGTATGTAGAATAAATAGGAACTAAAGGGGAGGTAGGGTACGCCCAATCAGATTACACCCAATAAGGGTGTAAGACTTTTGAGCGTCTATCTTGAACAGTTATGATGATGGGAAGACAGAGCGGATCTCACAGAGCTTGGACATTTTGAAAAAAATTAAGTTGTGTTAAAAGTGTCATAATACACTTGTGCTCAGGATTTGAGTTACAACTCTTAGCACTTCAGAATGTAAACCTCACTGGGATTCATAGAAAGCTGGGGAATTTAGCCTTCAGATAATTGCAGGTTATTTGGGGGCTGACCTTTAGTATGCAAAAATGCGGTAATAATTTTCCCAACATTCCAGATATTTTATCAAATATGACTCAAATATTTCTTTTTTTATTAACCATAGAAGATCTTGTTGCTGTTTTAAGAGATAAACGCTATTGGCAAAGGTAGAGAAATTACAGCTTCAAAAAATTTCTACCCGAAAACAACCAATAGTTATGTTTGAGGTAATGTACCCCGCAAAACGATAAATTTCCAGTGTATCCCATCCCATTAATTATGAATTCAGCTTACTGAAATTTTGCATTAAGCTTACTGAAATTTTGCATTAAGTATCAATTTTCCCTTTAAAAGTGTAACAATATATAATTTTATTTATTCCTTCATTCAGATAACTCTTTCCTGTACATTATCAAGTTTCAAAAACTCTCTTCAAAAATGTAGTTGCACATTTTAAAGCGGTTTTAAACAATTTAGAACTAATAGTATATATTATAATGCAAACCGAGCACCTCATTATTGTGCTAAAAAAATTCTCCTGTAACTCTAATAAATAATGACTCGTAACAACAAGGAAACTCCTAAAAATAATTTAGTCTCTATTTCTGGGGCGGTTTGTGATAGTATTAGCATTAAAATTAAAGAATACTCATGAAAGTTAAATTTTATGACCCGAGGTCTTTAATAATATATTATTCTTAATTAAAGTGAAAGATGTGAAATTTCTATTTCTTCTGAAAAGCACTACGGAAAAGAATATATTTAATAAAGTGTATCCTTATTTTAAGCAACTTTCATAACCGGAAAAGATTACGTTCCCATTGACGTCAAAAATTTAATTAAGATTTATTTCATACTCCCGGAAGAGAATAGTTACTCAGGTTTCTTAAAATAGGATCCCAAGTTTCTTTTTAGTTTATTCATTTGCATTGAAAGCCTATTATAAGTTAATTAATTAGCTCTTTTTCTCAAAAGAATGGCAGTCCACATTAAAAAATATAAAGAAATTTTTTTCTTCTATATTATTTCTAAATTAGTTGTATTAGCAAAGGTCCTTGGGAAAAAGAAGAATAAAAGATAATGTTAAGCAAAATACAAGAAATAAATTATCTTTGATTAAAAAAAAATTGCCGTTACTTATATACATTTATTTCGTTAAAAAATTAAGTAGAAGGAAAAATACTATTTACAGTGACTGAAAATACTATTTTTCTTACTACTTCTGTAATTAAATGTGATTTGAAATGGTTAATTTTCACGCACGCTGAAGCAATTAAATGCCCTGTTGCAACATTAAAGAATTATTTTCTAGGAAGTGTCTAGGCGTTTTTTTAGTCGCTTTTTCTGCGACATAACTAAGCATGCTTTGCTACGCAAGATATACTTTGCTAGCAGTATTTTCCTAAGTATTTTATTTCTATGATAATATGAAGACAAAAAGTAATAAAATATTTAACATAAAAGCTAACAGCTGTTTAGTTTTCTTTTTCATTTCAATTGTCATTTAAACAAGATCTTTCCATTGTTATTATCTTTTTTTAACTACGTGTGCCCATTAAAATCTGTTTAAGTTATCATACTACAATTCATCACAGAAGTCCTGGAATTGCGTACGTTAAAGAGAATGGGCTTTTGTTTTAAAGCTAACTTGATTTTCATAATTATAATTAAGATTACGTATAATGAAATATTAATTTAGGAAATTATAAAAAGTATAAAGAATTAACTGTTTCATAGGTTTATTTAATTGTTTTAAATAGGAGTAGATTTATGCTTACGATTTATGAGCCCAGTTGTTTTTGAAGTGTAAGAAAGAAAATGGATGCATCAGATTTTGAATCGTTACACCACTAAATATTCTTCAAAATAATATTGAAGAATATGCTTCAATATTTTTAACGATATAAGAAAATTCACTTCATTTAATTTTCAAAATTATGAACTTTTTATGTCTTTATCGGTACGATGTAATTTGATTATAAAAAAGGAATTCCAAACGGAATAGAATGGAAAGGACTAACTAAAAGTTTTCATTTGTTTTAGACGCATTTATTGTTTCTAATATATTTGAAGCATGTGTCGTGAGTTTATTGCAGAATGAAAATTACGTTTTGTAATTGTTGTAATTTGTAATATTTCAAACTCAATTCATCTGAATTTTCTAAGCTTGGTCTATACAACGCATAAGAAAATGCAAATGTTCTAATTAATACACGCTTCGTCCCATAATCATAATACTCTTTTTTTTCAAATTAATTTGCGCTACAAGTTCCTAAACTTTTAATAATTTCTCAGAAACTGTTAATGTAATTTATTTTTAGATTTATCCTTTTTTTAAATTTCTCCTCAATTTTTTTCCAACTTTTAAACTAAAAGGGTTTCTAAAATATTTTTTCTAGTGAATTTTATTTTACTTTGAACGGTAGATTTCAGCTCTACTATCAGCGTAACTTATCACTTTGAATATTTAGTAAAGTTATAAAAACTTTAATCATTTAAAATTAATAAAGCGTTTAACAATTTTAATAGTATTTTAAAAGTATTAAGTATAAAGAATTTTTAAGTATTAATACTGATAAATGTCAATGGTTTGGTGAATCAATGCAGAGCTTACTACACTCATGTCCATAAATTAAGGATAATGCCAGCTCCGGCAAATAAAGATTCAGAAACAAGACAAACGTGAATTATTCATAAAGCCCATGCATTAAACAAAAGATAAAGAACAAAAAAGATGGTGTATGTATGATACCATTAATAAAAGCTACGATTTTTGCTCCCTGGAGCAATTGTAAAATATATCTCCTTTACAAAAACAATATTACATGGTTGGTATGATGGTTAATACATTGTATGTCTCCCATGCGATGACATACAGTCCTTACAACACCTAGGCATGCTGAGTATCAAATTTTCGAAGTGATATTGGGTAAGATTACTCCACTCAGCAAGCAATGCTCTCCCAAGTTCCGGTACACATGTAGGAGGTGGTTGACGGGCTGTAACTCGTCGGCCAAGCACGTCCCACACATGCTCTATCGGATTCAAGTCAGGTGAGAATACTGGCCATTCCATACGGGTGATATCCTCAGATTGAAGGCATTCGTTTAAGATGTTTGCTCTGTGAGGACGGGCGTTGTCATCCATGAACACAAATTCTGTGGCAATGGCACCCCTAAGCAAACGTATATGTTGTTCCAGAATGATGTCCCGATAAATGTGGCCGTTCATAGTTCCGATTCGAACATGCAGATCTGTTCTGAAGCCCAGTATAATTTCACCCAAAACGAACAATCCTCCACCACCGTAACGGTGTCGTTCAATGATATTGTCTTGGTGGTAACGGTTACCTGGCGTTCTCCATATGAAACTTCGACGTGAATCAGACTGCAAGCTAAACCTGGACTCGTCGAAAAATTACACAATCTCACTGTGACGATGTCCACTTTGCATGTTCTCTACTCCAGGCTAATCGCTGCCGACAGTGAGTTGCCGTGAGCAGAACACATCTGACAGGCCTGCGAGCATATAGACCAATATTTTCCAAACGTCTATACATGTTTTGCCTTGAGACTGTGGTACCCGTGGCTGGAGATAGCTGACGAGACAGGTAGGATGCAGTGCTCCGTCTGCTTCTTTTGGCCACCGGTCTTCATTCGGCGTTGTAACTCGGGGGCGACCTGTACTGTATCGACTACTGACATTTCCATCTTCTTGGAATCATTGCCAAAGCCTAAAGATGACACTTTGGCCAATTCCAAGTTACACGCATACATCCATCTGAGTACGTCCACATTCCAGGCGGTCGATAATTCTACCAAGTAAAAAATCCTCCACATGCGTCCTCTGTGTCATAACTATTCGGTTATGGCACTGGGCGGCTTCCAGAATGCTTGTGAACAATTTTACTACTTTGCCACCATTCTTTATATACCCCTCTCTTACACTCTCGTCATCGTGACGTACTATCGGCGTCATCTGGTGGCTTCCTGTAATTTTTATATTATTCTTGAAGAGGTGTGCAATAATTCTACTCGTGAAATTTTTACTTTAGAGTTCGATTTCCGTGTGATTCTGAATTATCCTTAATTTATGGACATGAGTGTAAACAAAGTAATCAATGAAGTTACTGAGAAAGAGCATCTCATTTTTTCTCCTGCAAAATTCATACTGACTTTGTTTGAAAAGTTCTAGGGAAATCTTACCATGTTGAGTATAAAGGAGGAAAATCATATTGTCTAAAATAAAGTTTTTGAGAATAATATAAAGAAAACTTATTTCTATGATTTAGAAAAGGGTAAAAATTGAGGTGAACGAATACCGTTATCCCTGAGGATTGTTTAACTTAGAAGTCTTAGCAGACACCTGCGGGAGTACTACAGAAATTACACAATTTGAAATGTCAAACAACATTAAAGAAATGAGAGGAGACAAATTCTTTACTTATACATAGATGGTTTTCTTTTGCAAGAACTGATAAAATCAAACAATTTGATAAATTTTGGTAATGATTTTAAAATAACATTTTAAAAGAGATTAACTCTATGTTTTTGCTAAATATCCTACATAATTTTATGACTTCTGTCGGAGTTTGGGACTACACGTTTCTTCGAAAAGAGGGAGATCCAAGTCACAGGGGCAGGAAGCCACATTATTAAGAAGGAATAGAGAATAAGTAACATTAGTACAGTAAGGAAAGCAGGCAACGGGTCTTGACCAGCTAATAAATGGTGTCCAGCTGGACTTAATGAACTGCTTACGCGAAAATGAAGACGAGAGGTGCCAAGTAGAAAGGAAATACGGACAGCGAAGGGGGGCCAGCTCGATTTAATGAACTAAGCAGGCGAAAATTGGAATATAAAAGGGTCAGGAGTGAAAGATTAAAAAGGGAGAAGGAAATTTATGATGTTGAATTTTTGTTAGGAGTATAGTAGGAGGTCGAAGGGAGTCGTGAAAATTTGGGAGTGTGAGGGACCCCCAGAAAGGAGAGCATCAGAAACAGGGGTGGACGCTACCTTCAATTTAGATTGGACGAAGAATTATTATAAAATAAATGTGCAGCCAATAATATAGGTCTAGGTTCCCCATTGGTCAGAAGATGGCCACCAATGGAAGCCCAGAGTGAAAGAGTTAAAAGCTTAGTGGAGATTTAAAAAAAATTCAGCATTCAAGATTGGTCTGAGAAGTCAAAAAGACGTAGACCGCATCAGAGGCTGAAAGGGACGCCGCTAACCTGGCAGATATGTAAGCCCCAGAGTTATAATAGAGAGAGAACAGAGGCAGTTGTGTCGAAGAGACGGAGTTAGTTGACAGCTGAGATTGAAAGCTGATGATGTTAAGAAGCTCAGCGGACGGATCCAGGGAGATGATTTGAATCTCGTAAGCAATGACCCTCGTCCCCAGCGAAGAATGACCAGAGCCCATCCTGAACGAGTCCGTGTCAGAAAAAATGCCTAGAACTTCAGCCGAACCCGTGTCGCCAGCTGCCCCCTACAAGGAGCAAGAAGTGTCTGGCCAGCCTAGTCCAATGAAGCAGCAATGACCCTCGTCCCCAGCGGAGAATGACCATCGACCATCCTCAACGAGTTCAGGCCCACGGAAAAGTCCGAAAGCTTCTACCGCACCCCCAGAGTAAGCTGCCTGCTACGAGGAGCAGGAGATGTCCGGTGACCCTGTACAGCCAATCAGAAAAAGCCGCAGAGCAACCTATTGAGCCCCAACAGAGAATCCCTATTGTTGAAAGGAGAGAGTGCCTATTGTTATGCCAGCGAAGTCATCCAAGGTAGGGAGAGAGTTTTGTGTTTGCTTTTCTGCCAATGCCCAGCACGTGTAGTGCCCGAGTTAATTATATGGGTATAGGATAACTTTTGATTGATATCACAGGCCTGCAAAATTTGAGTCATAGAAAAGTGTTTGCAACGTAATGACTGAATTTTATATTATTTGGTGTGCTGATTTCAAATATGACATCCATTTTTCTCAGTCACGTAAGGATTTTTCACAAAATGGGCTTGAAAATATGGACAAGAAAGCCTACTGTACATATTCTGGGGAGAAGAAGGTCTTTTCAAATAATTTTTAAGTGTTTTGTTTACAAATGAATTAATATATCAAACAATTTGAAATGATTTGCTAAATGTATATTAATTAGAACATTTAATGTTTACCATTGTTTAATACATTCTGGATCCATATATCCTTAATGATTTCTTTTCCTTTTTTCCTTGACAGCTTGTTTTGGCACTTAGTCTGTTGTAGTTAGCATGCGGGACTTCTCTGTGTAGCATCCAACAGTAGTCCCCATCATATTGACGTTCCATCTACCTTGGTATCTACGCTCCAACTCGTTGATATCTTGGTGAAATCTTTAACCTTTAAATTACATTCACATGTTTTCCACGATAGATTTATAGTTGGTGTCCTTAACGTTCCCGAGGAATTTTGTGATGACTTCCTTGAAAGCTCTCCAGGCCTCTTTTTCCCTCGAAAACATTTTATATTCAAACACTTCGTCTTTAATAAGTTTCCGAATATCTGGACCTACGAAAACAACTTCCTTTATTTTTGCTTCTGACAGTCCTGGAAAATTGTTGCCTAGGTGTTTAAAGCACTCTCCTTATTTTGATAGAGCTTTAACAAATTGTTTCATCTAGCCAAGCTAGATGTGAAGGGGAGGCAACAGAACTTTCCTGGGACCAACCAAACTTTCTTTATTATATTTTTGTTTCCAGGTGTTAATTCTTCCTTTGAGGCTACTCCTTTTTCATCCAATGATTCTTTTTATCCCGACTGTCCCATTCGCACAACAAACAAGGGTACTTGGTGTTTCCTGCTTGTTGTCCAAGAAGCATGAAAAGCACTTTTAGATCACCTCATACCATCCATCCATGTTCTTTATATTTCAAATGGGTGAGAATCAAAGCTAAATTCTCGTAAGATTCTTTCAGGTACACAGAATGTCCTAATGGCACTGAAGCATAATTGCTGCCATTAGACAGAAGCACTGCTTTGAGGCTTCTTTTTGAGGAGTCACTAAAGATCCTCCACTCGTTCACATCATACTGTATATTAAAATTCTCTATCAATCTAGGGACATTGCTACAGTAAACCAAGCCACTATCTTGAGAAAAGTATGGAACGAAATCTATTTCTGAACTATGAGAAAGAGGTGCCAGGAACCAATAAATTCTTTTGCTTCAGCCTAGAGCCTAAGAGTTCGGCAGATTCTTTAGATTGTTTCTTTTTCCATTTTTTTTCGCACCAGAGACAGAAAAATTTCCAGTTTTCTCCAGTAATGACGACTTATGACAATATATGCTCATCTCCTTCCTTAATAAACACAATCGATTGGTGGCTACGAAAGTCAAAATTTTCAATTTATGAAATTTTAAATTTTTGAAAAAATGGTACGTCATGGAAATTTTTTACTATTTTTCCTGAAATCAGCATCCAAAAATCTATCACTATCAGCTATTGGTTTCAAAACACACTTTTTTGGTTGCAGGCCTGTGTAATCATTCATATAGATATATATCACATAGTAGTATTGATTAAAATAATATTTGCATAAGGTATGAATAATAATGAAATGTTTATATATGTGTATATTTTGAAGATATTTAATAAATTGATTGATTAAAGCACACTTGTGTAATCACTCTTAGTTTTATCCAAGTACTACCACTAAATTAACTGTGATCCCTGCCACAACTTCCATACCTGCTTAATATTTTATCCACCTCAGCTGACGAACTAGATTTATTTAATACGAGAAATTTGCAGTAATGACTGGGATTAACAAGTGAACTTCCTCCTCTGATGTAATGTGTTACCCATTAACAAGCAAATAATTATTTCAATACGAAGAGTATATGTAAAGGTTCTCAGTGCAGGTAAATCTACAGCTTGTACGAATACATTCCTAAAGGTCTTTTCCATTTTGAAATTTAAAAATTGATTTTTGATTAAAATTTTCACGCTTTGGGATCAATAGTTAAACAAGAAACCTTTTGGAGTTTGGCTGTCTCAAGCTATATACAAATAATTTAAACACAGGACTGCACTTACTTACTAGCGCTGTGTTAACATAAATGATTTTACTGCCATTTAAATTCTGTAGGTTTATTATGTAACACACTTTGCGTGTGTAACTTCTCAATCATAGTATCATTGTGTTTTAGTTAACCTAAATTGCTGATATTTTAAATTTATAAATGTGCTGCAGCCGTACAAGGTATCTTCTCTTTTGGACGCCCAAATATCTCCTATAGCAATAAAGTTTGAGAGGCTGGGTGATTGTCTAGGATTTTCTACTTTCGCGAAGTACTAGCTTTTTACATGAATCTAACCCCCGGATACCTCTAAACCACGCCTGAATGATTTTGAGCCAAAATTCAGTCGCTGTCAGTTTGAGTTTTATAAATGAAAAGGAGGAATTTTAAGTCAATATTAAACAAATTCCTTTTTTTCACTCATAAAATATCCTTTAAATATATTTTAAATGCTTTTCTCTACACTATTTTATTAGGTAGATATATTGCTGGGAGGGCCGGGGTTAACTCTAAAATACTCTAATCTAAATATACAGCCCGATTTAATCCTAGGTTCGGACTCAGGCATTTTCCTGTCTATCCCGCTCACCCCTAGTCTCCTCCAATGCGTAGTACAGACTGTAAGGGCCTGTTCATATATAATCCGTCAGCGGCATGCGTTTTATAGATTCTGTTGGCGCTGAGCAGAGAACCTGTTCATATTGCTTTTGTTACAGAAAGTCGAACGCATCTGATTGGCTGATGGCCGTTGTTTTTTACTTTGTGTAAAGAAGTTTTCTCCTCAGCACGAACAGATTCTTTAATGCATAACGCCACTGGATTCTATGTGAAATGGCCCTTACGTTGTAAACAGTCTTTCAACCGTGGCACCAATTGCAATCCACTTCCTTCAATGTTCAAGTTCCACTCTCTGAACAATGAAGTAAGGATATCACCAATCCTGGTAAAAGAAAATCATTAATGAATATGAAAATATTTTATCTTTTCATATTTCTATAAGGCAGTATTCGCTAAGTGCATGGTTTATATTTTTAAATCCTATAATTCCTGCAAACTTCCGTAGGTATTTGCAACTGTTGCTATTTAAAAAATTTTGTATGAAAGGCAACTAACACTTTATATCAGCTTTGGTTTTTATCTTCTAATATATCAATATTACTTTTAACATAAGCATATCTTATATAAAACGTAGAGTAAGTCGAAATCGGAAATACATGTAGAGGGGTTCTACACACTTTGAATCTGTGAATTACCTTTCAAGTTAAATCAATAAACCTGAAAATAGTCTAATGACAAGGGAGAATTTAAATGACTCTATTCCGTTAGAATAACAATAACTAATTTCTACCAAATATTATGACTCTGATAGACCTAATCGTAAATCAATTTTCTGTTCAACCGCAACAGGTATTCCTTAGATTTCTCTAGTATTTCCAAAGTATTTCCCTAGATACTGAAACATAATATTATTATCGAATTTTCATCCAGTATCATGTTATCTATTGAATAAATATATCTTAGTGTTATGAACCTCTTAGTTAATTTAATTATCTTACCAAATGTTTAGCCTCCATTACAAAAGCATTCAAGAATATATTACAGTGAAAGAGTTTATTAAACAGATAAAGGGCGAAAATAGTCATGAACAGCTGGTAGAACAGTGATAAAAGTTGGACTACTCAGTAAAATAGAAAGTTGAAAAATAGTTTGTTTGATTATTTATCAGAAGTTTGTGTGATTATTTACTTTTAGAGAATAAATAATCAAACAATCAAATAAAATCTACCTAAGTCTTTCCGAAGTTTTAGCACAAATTATTAGTTTTCATTATGTTGAGACACCTTCCCGAAATAAGAATTGTGCCCCCCCCCCCCTAATGTCATCTTTTGGATTAAACTGGTCTTAAATGTCAGAGAACACATCATTAAATAATTTACTATTTCTGTAAAAGTTTTAATGAAATCAATATTGGGTAAATTAACTTTGCAGAAAAGATTCTAGAGCTACCATTGAATACGTTGGCTCTATAGAATATTACAAAATCGGGGAAATTTTCTAGTGTCAGTAGCTTAATCATATACTGTCATCACAAAACATCAAAGTCGCTTTTGATACTCTTGTATCATGGAGGGTTAACGAAATCCCTTTGGCTCAATTAAAATGAGGCAGTTTGATAAAGTGAGTCAAGAATATAAAACGAACATAAATTTATTAAAAACATAAGAATTTAAATTAACTTCTCATTGGATGATAAAGTAAAGACTAAATTTTCCCTAAATTCTGTTTAATTTCCAATGGCAAATAATTAACAAAAACAAGAAAATAAAAGTACAACCACGAGAAGATAAAAAGTTAAACAATCTGTGATAACAGTTGTCAACGCCGTCCTGGCGGTAGCTATACGATGATACTTATAACAACTGTCAATGAGATGCAAGAATATACAACAGTTAAATAGACAGTTACTAAATAACGTAAAACTGACGTTACAAAATAAATAAGTAATACATGCAATTGTGACGTCATGGTTAGTTTGGTTAAGTACATTTCAGATTGAATGACAAATCATTGGAGTTAACTCCGGCGGTTTAGCCTAAATCTAACAGTTTTGCAGTGGATTCCAGCATACTGCGAAATTCCAGGAAATGTAATTGCGGACGGATTGATAACGAGAATGCTCTGCAGTTATACATACCTCGTGTAGGACGATCACATACAGTTCTATAAGGGTATATATTTGGAAGAAATTGAAGGATCTGTTTTATCAAGAATTAATAGATAGAAATTCTTATTAATTATGGGTTGTTAATAGTGCATTCATTCCAGATTTTCCAAGGAAGGATTCGGTAGTCATGATCCAGCTTTTAACTGGTCATAACTGCTTGGCTAAATTCTACCGAGTTCTTTCTGCACTCTGGCCCTTCTTAGGTTAGACGACAGCCGAATGACTAGGGAGCCAGAGTCTGTGGGTTCGAGTTCCATCCATTGACATGGATGTTTGTAGCCGTTCGCAATCGGCTTTAAACTGTAGGTCTCGGTCTAATTAGCCCTCGTGTAGCAAAAAAAAATTACCATAGCTCTCTCACCCAATCAAACCTTTCTACACAATTTGTGATAAACCACAAATTCAAACATTCTCACCTCCATACCTCTCAGGATCTCTGTAGCCGGTATTGTGAAGCAGGAGCATTGAGCATTTAATACGGCCTATTTCCTCCTTCGTTTAACTTTTTATCTTATCGTGGTTGTACTTTTATTTTCTTGTTTTTGTTAATTGTTTGCCATTGGAAATTAAACAGAATTTAGGGAAAATTTAGTCTTTACTTTATCATCCAATGAGAACCAAGCTCCCAATCCCGCTCTTTGTTCTGATGAGCAATTCTGATGAAAGCATTCAGAGCAAAAGAGTTTGAGTAACTGTCAGTGTCTCTAAGCATTTCTCTAAGCTTGTCTCTAAACTTTATTATTTAAGAATTTATTTATCACATATGTCTCACGCTGATTTACCTATGGTCTCAGTTTTTATGAGAAAAGTTTAACTAAAACTAAAGAGGTTTAAGGATATAAAAAGAGACACTAATATCCTCATAGTTTAACAGTTCCTCAGCATTACAAAAAAGTTTCTTTTATCAGTAGTTTAACCGTTAAATCCTAATATGTAGCCTGTTACCGAATTTAAAGTACGTTCTCCTTCCCCTGATAGGCTAAATGATTTCAACTATTCCTTTATTTTATGTTAAAATAGCCAAGTGGGCTCATGCTTAAAGATTCCCGTTAGATTTCTGTTCCTGGACTTTATTTCAAGTTTTAGACTCTTTTGTGTTTTTTTCTATTTAGACTCTTTTATGTTTTTTTTCTATATGTTAAACGTATGCAAAACAATTCCCTGTTTTCTGTTCGTAAAAGAGAACAATAGTGAATTTAAAAAAATTAAAGGTAAATTTCATTTAGTATTAATTAACTTGTTTGAGTAGGTATTAGATAATCTTTTTCTCTGATTATTTTAAAGAGAGACAATTACAAAAAGAGTAATTCACAAAATTAAAACAGTAATACGATACTCATTAAAAAAGTAATTAACGAGCAATACTGATGATTCATACTCCTATTAATCAGATATTATCCGGTATGAAACGATAGTTTCAGATTCTACATCTAAATGCAAAGATTAGTTTCTGCGTTTAAGGAAATTAACACATTGCGTTTTTTATTTTGAAGCCTCACTTTTCTAAAAATGTTATAAAATACGATATACTCCGAATATTGTATTATAACAAAAACCAATATCAATTGCCATGTAATTGATAATACTGGGTGCCGTAGGAAAATATAAGATAAAGTTCCGTACCATGAATATAATTTGCGTAAAACAATACTGAAGAACCATAAAAGTTTCGGGGGAAATTATTACCAGGATTGGTTTCATTGCATCTATAAATTCGATAGATAACTGTGTCCATAAAAACTCTGATGAAGCTCTTCTAATGAATGACTAACAACTAATCATTAAAAGTGAAAGCAAAAATCTCTTTTGAATTAAAGCTCTCAAACTACCTCATAACTTATTTGAGATCAATGTGAAATCTGTAAATTAAAACAGTTAAGTTTTCTCTATTTCTAACAATTCATAAAAACTCATAGCTAAACTTCAAGCACTTAAAAATTTAATTTTGCTAGAATATTTTCTCCTTAAAATTTTACGGGTGTTTTTAATCCTGACTTTATTTCAGGATTTAAAAACATCTCTATAGGAAGGGATAAAACAGAAAATGTTTTATCCCTTCTGAAATACTGCCTTTATTTATCATATTGCTGTGTAAAAATGATCTTTGCTGTATTCTTTATTGTGTGAGTTAGTATAGAAATTCAGTACAGAAAACTAGAAATGTAGATATAAATTTCATAAACGGACTGACTTGTAAATAATAAGCGTGTATATATATATATATATATATATATATATATATATATATATATATATATATATATATATATATATATATATATATATATATATATATATATATACACTGCTCAAAAAAATGAGGGGAGCAAGCAAAGAAGTTAAGAAAACCGTGCGAAACAGCCACGTATTGGCATAAAATGGATAGTAAAAAAATTTGTAATTAAGCTTTAATTCCTTGAAAATATGGAAAAAACATGAAAAGATGATTAAGGGCAACAATTTGGTTACATGTAAACGATAAAAAAAGTATTGTTTAGAAATGATGTAAGATTTTTAATATGGTGTGTGGTCTCCTCGAACAGCTAAGACTGCTGCACAACTGTTTTCTATGGATGCGAGGATGTTATCGATAAGACTTTGGGGAATACTGTTCCATTCCTCAAGAAGTGCAATCTCCAAGACTCGGATAGTAAAAGAAGGCCTTGATCTCGCAGCAATGCGTCGTCTGAGCATGTCCCAAACATGCTCGATTGGATTCAGGTCAGGAGAGCACGCTGGCCATTCCATACGCTGTATTGTTTCAGCTTCAAGCATGTTCTCAACAAAACGAGTTGTATGCGATCTGGCATTATCATGCTGGAAAACAAAGGAATCTCCAATGGCTGCAGTGTAAGGTATGACATGAGGTCTCAGTATCTCGTCTGCATACCTTCGGGCCGTCAAAGTAACATTCCGAATGATATGCAGGTCCGTACGTCCACCTGTGCTGATTCCACCCCATACCATAAAATCAGCTCGTCTGTATTGTGACCTTTCACGAACGAATGTGGCGTTATTTCGAGTGTCCCTTTCCCTCCATACCAAAACACGTCGGGTGTCACACTCCAGACTGAATCGGGACTCGTCTGTAAACAGAACTTGGCTCCAATCATGTTACTCCCAATCTCGATGTTCAGCAGCCCATCTTCTTCGGGCCGCACGGTGGCGTGAGGTCAACGGAATGCAGACCATTGGCCTACGTGCATAGAGACCTCCCTGATGAAGCCTATTATGTACTGTTTGGCTGGACACCCTTCGTCCTGTTGCCAAGAGCAACTGTCTTTGCAGCTGAGTAGCATTGTCTGTTCTGTTTCGACGAGCTGTTAACAGTATATACCGGTCATCAGTTGCTGTAGTGGCGCGTGGCCGACCTTTCCCTGCTCGACGTCTAACATTCCCTGTTTCATGGAATCGATTCCACAGCTTTGCAACGACACTTCTGGCGACTCCAACAGCGTCCGCGACACTACGTTGTGTTTGCCCGGATTCAAGTCTACCTAGAATACAACATGCCATGGATTTCGGTAAATCACGTTGTTGAGACGTTTTCAAGTCACCTTTTCTCAAAAAGAATAACTGAGCAATCGAATTTCACAGTTAAGGCAGTGAAACAGACGTTTCTGCAACATCCCGATTTCCGCCCTTATGTTCTGTTTCTGGTTTTTGACGTCATGAACTTTGATTTACATATGAAGTTTTCTTCTTCTCTTTCCTGCTTGGCTTTAAATTATGGATGATTTTTTTTATATTACTTATCGGTGTAAGTATTTGTGTGATTTCGTTAATACCATGTGCTCCCCTAATTGTTTTGAGCAGTGTATATATATATATATATATATATATATATATATATATATATATATATATATATATATATATTATATATATATATACGCTTATTATTAACCAGTCCATTTATCATATTTCTATCTACATTTCTAGTTTTATGTACTGAATTTCTATACTAACTCACACGATATAGAATACGGCAAAGATCATTTTTACAAAGAAATATGATAAATAATGGCAGTAATTGTGAAGGGATAAAACATTTTCTGTTTTAACTTATCCCCGATATTATAAAAATCAAGCTTCTGTAAATGTCCTGTTATGTGTAACATATCTAGAATATATAATATAACATAAATTTAGTTAGCAACTGAAAATTACCTTGCAAAATGTTTTGCTTCTAAAGGTGAAAAGGTGTTTAAATGTGATGTCATCGTTTTAAATACAAAAATGTTGAATCATATTTAGAACCCATTATAATCTTCATTGGTAATAACTACACTGAGAGTCCAATTTATTCTGATCACTTGTTAGTTTTAAGACACTTAGCTACGACGTCACGATGTTGCTGTTAAAGGGGGAGAATGGTATAAAAAAGGATTGCTGGATAATTGCAACAGCATTAAAAATATAAAGCATAAAAACCTGATTTAACACACTTTGAGCGTGAAGTGATTGTGGATGCTGGAAGTAGTGGAACGAATATCAGCGAAATTGATTCTCTGGTGTAGTGCTCGAGAGTACCTGTTCATGTTTACAAGAAGTGGGTTCCCGAAAGAAAAATCGGCTCTCAGCGGAAAACGTGTGGTTGTCACCGCCTACTAGATGCTATAGCTGAGAGGGGAATTTTCGAACTGATCCAGTCCAATAGAAGGTCATCAGTACGTCAAATTTCATCTAATCTTAATCAGGGGACACCTCGGATGTCCTCTGAACTTCCTGTTCATCGCACGTTACACCATATAGTGTATGGAAACCGAAGGTCTGTTTGAACAAGATCAAACGTCTCCTGTTCCCACAGGATCACAAGTTGTGGAAAATAACTGAATGAAAGGGGGAAATGAAGTCCGATGTATCACGTTTTCATTGACACCATGTAGATGAGAATGTGCGGATATGGAGGAATCTGTACGAGGGTATGGAACTTAATTGCATTATCCCAACACTTCGAGCTGGTGAAGGTAATGTTATGGTTTTAAAGATGCTTTCCTGACATCTTTACGCCCTGGACATGAATACTTCCATCAGGACAATACTGTATGACATAAAGATCACATTTCCCCAGATGGTTTGAAGAGCAGGATTGAGGCTTCACCTTCCATGGTTGGTCTCCACAATCACTAGATTTTAATCCAATTGAGCACATGAGGGTTGAGGTCGGAAGGGGCATCAGGCAGCTGGATACAGAACCATCAAATCTCAGAGAACTGGAGAGTGCATGTCATCGGATGTTGTCTCAGATTCCTTAAGCCACCTTTCATGTTGACGACAGTGTTGGGATCAAAAGTTTTCCCAATAATTACCGAGTAGGCGGTCGTAATAAATTGGACACACACTCATAAAATTTAGTAATTTCTCTTCGACTCAATTCATTGATTATTTATTTATACTCTGTCGTATATTGAACGCTATATATTAACACCTCTGTTAATGCCTTTACTTTTATTTTGTTTTACTGATAAATTCTTGTTTGTTGATGATGTCTAAGAAAATGACTTCAAAGAGGACAGAAAACAATAAATAGATTATTGGACCGGAATTCGAAACAAAACATCTGACGATCATCGTATAAATATTCCTTTTGTGCGTTAGGGACAATAAATAGATACTTGAAATGTACACCCACACCCTTACCAACATTTTTGGGGGTATTAACAATTCTTCAAAGGGAAAATAAAAGGAATTCCATTAACAAAGATTGCATGTGTTCGTAATCATTCGACAATGTCTAAGTATCATAAAAAATTCAAAAATCTGCCAATATTTTTTTTCTATGATACACCGTTTAAGTATACATTCGATTGATTATTAATATTTTCATAAATAAAACAGTAAGAGTTAAGAAGATAAATAAAAATTGTATTGGAAATGCATGTAGCAACAATCAATATGATTCACGCAGTGATTAGCTGAATGACTTTTGTTAAAGCATGATTTTAATTTTTTTTTTATTTTGTAATTGGAATGATTTTTTCTCGAACATTTTCAGAAGTGATAAAATATGGAGTATGAGCGTTTTAATGAATCACGATATTCATTCGCTTATCCTAAATACGCAAACATTTATGAGTGGAAAGTATTCTATATATTTTAAAAATACTACTAAAACTGATTGTCACTCCTCCCAACTTTCAAATTAGATACTTCGAAGTGACTCTTCGAATTAGTAGGTAAGCAAATTTCCTACCTGTATTGTCTCGGAGAGCTTCTTTAGATGAAACAGATCCTGATGTTCTTGCTTGAGGTACTCAAATAATTTCGATATTAAAATATTTAGTTCAGCTTACATATGACACACGCACACACACTTTTTATATATAAAGTTTAAAAAAAAACAATTTCTTCCCGTTGGGAAAACGGGATCCAAAAAAAAGGCACAACAACAGTCGACGTATATTAACTAACATGTGAAAAAGAAAAAGAATAAACTCAAAAAGAAATGCCGTTTTGCCAAACATCAAAAGATTATCGCATGGAATGTGGGAGTAGTCAAAAAAGGTAAATCATGGAGTCAAAACAGATAAACCATGGAGTCTGCCACACTGATGTATTAAAATGACTGGTGTAAATTAGCAAATTCAGTCACTGTGCATCAGATTTTTTCAACATAACTTATACTAAATAATTGCGTTACGAAATTAGCATAATAGGGGTACGTTGTGACGTAGTGACGTAAACAGGGGGAGGGACTGGAGGACCTCCTTGCTATAAATAGTATTACTGTGACCCTAATAAAATCACTGAAAAATATACTAAGATAAAGGAAGAAATAATACTTTACTTCTTCAAAATTTTTAAGGTATACAAGAGTTTTTTTATCCATACGATTAATTTTATTACGAAATTCATTTATAAATAAGGCCATTTTATATCAGGCACAGATTATAAGAGACATAACTGGGTATTTTTTTAGATCACTGTCCATTTGAGATACAATTTCTATCGGGACGGTAGAATGAGGAAACAGCCAGAGATGTTCATAGCAGGATGTAATTTACAAATGTCCCTCCTGTAAAGACTTGTAAAATTATAACCATAAAATTATATGCTTTTTAGCTAAGCTTAATTGTATATTATGAAAGCACGTTAAAAATCTCTTAACACTTAACTGGGACTCATCATAGTTTTAACGACGCCGTATTCAAGAGTTTAAAATTTGAACTATGTTTTAATGCTTCATTTAGACATTTGTTCTCTGTTTAGCCAAATTTAGTGCTACGAAGTTGTGGGTGATTACTTTTTATCACAAGTTTAGAAATTAGGGAAACAATATTATTAAAAACTCGATTTTGCTTTATACATTTAATATGTTTTGAATTTCCGCTCAGTTAAGGAGACAGTGGACCTTCAAATTTAACTTTTTTGTTTTGAATGGATTTGCTGGAAATTTGAATATGTGATTAGTACCACAAATCTGTAAAAGTGGTTAAAATTTAATGATGAAATATTAATAACTTATGAATTATGAATTAATAATTATATAAAAAATTGGCCTAATTAAAAATGTTCCATGCGCTTTTCTTTTGCATATAATATGGTAATTTTTATTTACGGTATACCTTATAGAACTAACAATGAAACTTATTGCTTATTTTAAGCATTCATTAAAAATATAAAGAGAAAAAAATAATAATAGTGAAAACACCCTTTTTATGACGCAAAATACCTATAAATCATCTTTTCAAGTACAAAATTCAGAAATTCTGAGCTACGAAGCATAATTATTTTCAGTACGATTTATTTGATATACAGTTAAGTATATAGAACTTAAATTTCAAGGCAATACGATAATTAGAAATGCGCCTGGAGCAGTTTGAATATTTGTTTGACATGAAAATTTTTATTTTGAGAAAAACACATATAAAGTTATTGCTATTAGTAACCACATAATCTCTAAATTAAATACAAATGCCTATAACTAGGAAAGTAATCGCAGAAATTAAAAATTCTTTTTGCAACACATTCCTACTCGTCCGTAGTTTCACAATTCAATAAAATAAAAAAATCGAATTTTTGGACAAATTTCACAATTTTGAAAGTCCACTGTCCCCTTAATTTACCAGCATCATTACAATAATCTGCACATAAAAAAGGTGTTTCTAGAGTTTAGAACACGACATGATGTTATTTAATCCATTTTCTGAACTTTTTGTAGTAGATTACGACTGCATAAATCTGAATTAACCAAAAAATTTTTCTCTCTCACACATTCAGAGGTATAAGATCAACTTGAGATGATTTTTTCAGGATATCTCAAAAGATTAAAAATTTTAATAAAAGAGACACAAAATTTTATTTATTGAAATGACTTTTTTTCTGAAATGTGTGTTTATAAGGATAACTATACGCATAAACATATCTGAACAGTTTGAAATTTCGCATTGGAAATTTTTAATGGAGGATTACGTTCCTCCATAATGGTCCTGCGGAAAGGAAATTTTCAGACGCTAAAACTGTCCGTCCATCCGTCCTCGTCAGTTATAATTTTGGCAGCGCGCCAAACCCAGTCTATCGCTTGGACAAGTTAAACAGAAAAGTACCAAGATGCGTCAAAATTTTGACATACATATGTGTATATATATACATACGTTCATATATATAGATACATATACACATACAAAAGAGGTAAGCAACGATATGTAATCCTACGTTAATAACCCGCGGTAGTTTCATTAGAAGAGACTACTTGAATTTTTTTTTTCAATTTTAAGCAGTTTTTGACATATTTAATGAAACAATTCTTTCATTTACATATTTTTTTTCCATTTTAATGCCTTTGAATGATTTTAGAATAATTTACCTTCAGGATATACAAAAACTTTGTTTATTAAACCATTTCAGTTTAAAGGGGAAAAAGCAGATTTTCAGAGTAATTTTTACTTTGCGAAAATTATTATAATTTTTTTTTAAAAAAACTCATTTTTTGTAAAAAAAAAGTTTTGGGAAACTCTCTAATCTTGGACAGTAACCATGCTAGAAGCATGTTTAACTAATTTGATTCTAAACGTTCAAAAGTATAAATTGGGCTAAGAAAATAAAAACGTGTTTCTTTTCTTAGAATTTTCTTAGAACGTCTAAGAAAAGAAAGTCTTTTCGTTTGCTTAGAATTTTGTGTACCAGATCCTTTTGTTCTCAAAAATGCAATTGATTCACATATATTCTTTCATGTGTATCAAAAATTCAGTATATATAAACTGCATTTTATTAAAATTCGCTTTTCTGTAGCCTTAGCACACAATATATTCAGTGCATATAAACATACATAACAATAACTTTTAAATTTTATTGTTATGATCTCGAAGAATTTCGTGATATAAGACATAGAAATTATCCTTTTTCATTTTGTTTGACATTTTTGAATTGTCTAACAAATATATCATTTTTAACCTTCTAGTTAATTTATACACTATATTTTTTTCTTGTTTTTAGATTAAAGTCACAATTGAAGCCTTTCTTTAAATAAGTAAAAATTTGAGAATTTGTAATTTATTTAATGTTTCCTTCACAATTTATTTCAATAAAATCTAAGTGAATTTTTCATTGAATACAATAAAATCTTTTAATTTATCTAAAAAAAATTTTGTTCATTTTAACTCATTTAGTGAAATGTTTCGGCAAAGTTATTTTTTTGTTTAGTTATCAGATAAACTGCATCAAAGAAAATCCTTGAAATCAAGACAACATACATTAATCATTGTTACAATGTAATTTCAGTTGCTTTCAAGATTTTTCTTTATATATCAATAAAGCAAAACAATTATTCCAGACTACATATTTTCTCGTATCTTAATGATCATTTATCTAAATAATTATTAATTAAATTAAATCGTGCGCTGTACATTGTTATCTTCATTTTATTTCACATATCTGGTATTCTTAAATATTTATTCTTGGATAAATTTATTATTCTTTCCTTTGATATCAGAAATCTACAGCACAGACTATATATTTTACAATAAGAAATAAATAAGACTATCAATACCGGATATGAAGTGGAAATCTGCTTACTATTTCCTGAGATTTTATGTTATTTTTCCAGAAAGTTTTTCTTATCGATAAATTTTGCTTTTCTACCAGTTTTTTGAAAGAAAAGATTTTTATTTCTTCGAGCACATTCCAAAGCATAGTAAAATCTTCTAGTAATTGTATTTGAAAATGAATATGCCTATCTAATAGAAATTATTTTGCATCGTATCCATATTCAAACTTGTTTTACGCTATAAATGTTGCATCATGCATAAAAATTTAAATATTTTAGTAAGAATTATTAAAAAAAGGTGCAATTTAGTCAAGATCTCCAAAAACCTTGAAAATAGAAAAAAAATCCTAAATTTTATAGTCCCAACTTTAAGTATTATAAATTCATGAAAATATCATAAATACAATGTGTGTCATTATGGTGGTCCAAAAAATCAACTTTCAAAATATATCGCTCCACAAGGTTTATTTTATTATTTTACATGTAAATAATACGCACAATTTTTTTCTCCAAAATGATAATATTCACAGGTCGCTCAAGCTCAAACTTCAGAAGTTCAGATTAACAAAGATTTCTTGGAAGTAGTGGGAAAGCTCTTTTGGTGGTTTGCTACTAGACGAAGCAGGAATTGTTTTTGTTCTTCGTCTTTTATAAGGGTTTCATTATATTTTTGTATTAGGCTTATAGATTTTTCTGCATTGTCATTTACAACTTTCATTCTTAAGCACGTTTCTCGAAAGTCACAAAAGCAAGGATCACTTTCCCATTGAGATGATGATTTTTCCATGAAATCTTGTGATTTAATTTTACCTCCTTTAACCATGGCATCAAAGAATTGTTTTGTCTTTTCAGTCACGAGTTCTTCGATCTTTACATTTTGCTCTTCATTTTTTTAGTTCCAGTCGATAATCACGGGTAGGTTTTGGTGGACGATCAAGATTTTGTATTTTTTAAATTTATGTGTCAATGCTGACTCTGTTATAAAAAAAGCTAATGCTACTAAGTGCTCAGATAAATACCATAGATGTCTGGAAAATGACAATTAGGCTATATTTGCTACAGAAGGATTTGGATATTTATTCAGGTCATTTAAAAACTGAATATCATCCTAAGGGGCCTTAATAGACTGCAGCGCTTCATTCCAATATTTAATATATAACTGGGCCTCTCATATTACTAGAATGGATGAAAAATAACCAATAAAGAAGATTTTTGTTGCAAGGCCCTTTGAAACATAGCCATCTTAGTCTTCCTCGGAAAAGAGGAAGACCAAAACTAAGATGGCTATGTTGAATCAGATTTTAGAGTGAATTGGAGTGAGGAACTGGCAGATCAGATCTAGAAATAGGTTGTCCTGGAGGAATCTTCAACAGAAGGCCCTGGCCCACCTTGGGCTTTCGTGCCAAACATTATGATGAAAGTTTTTACGGATTCATTTACATTGTAATTTTAGAAATTTATCGTAATGTATAGAAAAAAACTTATTTTTGAAAATACTATCTTATTGATGGTTTGCTAAAAATTAAAAACCTCGACAGTTGAAATTACTTTTATTTGCCTTATTCTATTTTGAAAAAATTATTTGACAGAACGGAGGAATCTTTTGACGCATGGTTATGGCATGAGTGAGTAATGAACTTTAATACCACGATCTAAGTTTTGAGTTAAGTTTTTAAAATGTCCTTCAGCTATTATATTTTCCATTTTAAGTAACACAATTAACTGATTAAAGAAAATTCAAAAGGTTTTCTTTCCCATTTAAGGGTCAATGTTCTTTCAAAACGATGGCTAAGTATATGTACAGTGTACTAATTAAAATTTACTCATTTTAATACTTCCTGTTTGTGAGTATCAGTTGTTATGCGTTACGTTACACAATAATTAAGAAACTACTTTAAATTCTTAGGTGCTTTTAACTGTTTTTTTCTTAATTGCAAATATTTCCTACACTTAGATTGTTAAATGCTCCGTGCATTTTTCTAAAGTGCATAATTGTTTCAAATGCAATATATAATCAATATAAAATAAGTAAAAGAAAATGCAATTTTAGTACTAGTACAATTTTGTGCAAAATATTTAGTATCAGTTAGGCGTCTGTTAGAATTTCGAATCGATAACAAAAGGCCTATAAAGGTTAAATAAGTTTGTGACCTTACTCTTAAAACATCATGAATATTGACAATAAATGCCATGTTTGATTCAAGGATAGGGAAAGTATCTGATAAATGAAAAACAAATTTCGTTGTATGAGAAAATATTTTTATTTATCAGATAGTTTCCCTATCCTTGAATCCATTGAACAATTGTAAGTAAATACACGGAGTTCACACTGGCGGTTTCATCAGAACTTTTCATTAATAAAGTGTAGACCTACTTTTGATACAAAAAAGCGAGGATTCGACATAGGATAGATTGATAAAAGTCATAAACAAGGTATTGGAATTCCGTACCATTCATCCTGCAATATGGAAGAATGGTACTAAACGGTCTTTTCTGTTACAATCATGTTGACAGGGAAGAACGTAATCGAACCTTTCTCTCCAAATGTTCCCAGAAATGTACAGTAATGTTTAGGTCAGGTGATTGAGGTGGATAGATGTTGTACCTCATCCTCTTGCTTTCCACACTACATATGCATATGTCTCAAACGATGAAAGAGTGTGTTGTCTGATTCTAAACATTAGGGAATAAAGCCTTCACCAAAGGATGCATGCGGCTCGCAGATGGTTTCGTAGACTTCCGTTGCCAATGACGCTAAAGAACAATTAGGAGTCCTGGGGAACGCCAAAAGATAGTCAAGGTGCCCACAGCGCGAAAGAACCACAGTCATATTTGACAGTGTACACCAAGCAATCGGAACGGTATGCTGCGGGTGGAATTTGTCAAACGTGTACTCTACCACTGATGGATATTAATGTAATGTTTGATTCACCTGACATGTTTTCATTAACTGGCCAGCATTTTTTTAATTTGGGACAACCCCGGGTGTGTCTTCTTGCCCTGGTTTCATTCATAAAGGGCTTCTGGATTGCAGCCCTATCATCAATACCAGCTACACTCTGCTCCCGACAAACTGTTGTTACTGAAACAGGATCATTACGACACGTATTCACCTCTTCTGTTGTTTTCTGTTGTCTTAGCTTTTCTTCGTACAATCTGCATCAAGTTCTGCTTTTTTTCCTACCAGACACCTTTGTGCGACGCCCACACATTTTGCTTTCAGAGACAACACCTAGTTCCTTTCAGTGCAGTATTATAATCTTTGATACGGTGTCTGGTGGTACACAAACAATTTCTGCTGTTTTAGTAATAGACACATTCTCAAGCCCTCCGCCAGTTACCACACTGTCGTGGAGACACGACATGTTATCCGAAAATAGAGAGGGGGACACCGCAGGTGCGGAAAGCGATATTTAGATTGGTAGAGGATATATAACTAAAGGAAAGCAGACAAAGAAGTGCCTTGACCAGCTGGGTGTAATGAACTGCGTAGGCGAAATGAAAGATGAGATGTGACAAGTTGGGGGAGTTGAAAACAAGAAAAGGGGTCACCAGATGCGGATAACGAGCTGGGAGAAGGTGAAATTGGATGCAAAGAGGAGGCTTAGTTGAGATAAGAAAAGGGGTTAGGCAGTTTTTACGATGTGCGACTTTGTTAAAAATCACAGAAGGAGTCGGAGAATAGCGTGAGAAGTTGGGAGTGTGAGAAGCCCCAGAAGGGTGCACGGGCGCAGGCCCCCTTCAATTTTGATTGGAGAGGATATTAATATAAAAATAGATGGTCGGCCAATGAAGTGGCCCCGGATCGACTTATTGGTCAGGAGATAGCCACCAATGGAGGCCTGAATAGGTAATTAGAAAAGTTTAGCTCGATATGAAATGTGGTAGAGAAGTAAGAGATTGGTTTGAGAACTCAAAAGGGACGCAGGCAGCTTTTAGACGAGCACAGAGGGCCACAGTGAAGGCGCCCGGCGGAGATAAAGCCCCAGAGTTAGACGGAAATTGAGAGGACAAGCTGCTTACGGACGGACCTTAGCGATCCGAGGCCGTCGTCTACGCCAGATATCTAAGAGTATGAGAGTAAAGACTCAACAGATGGCAAGATGAAGTGATATGGAAGTTATCCTTGAGAAGTAGATGCAAGCCCCCTATACTGGAGTGACCGACCGCTTATCCTGCCGACAACCAAGAAAGGAGCTGACCGAGCAATTGATCCCCGCCCAGCCGAAACGAGTGTGCATTGTCGGAACAGGTTCCCTGACTGATGCCGCCAGAGTGTGGTGATCCTGCCGCTTCTCTGGACCAGAGACGTCCGATGATCCCCCACCCCCTAGCCACCCCGGCGAGACGCACCTTGACGGAGAAACTATTGTTGCCAGGAGAGGTCTGTTGTTGTGATGGCGTGCCGTCAACAAGGTAGGAGAGTTTTGATATTTCTGCCAATGCCCAGTACGTAATAGTAATCGAAGGTGATTAGATGGGGTTAGCTTAATGTGAAGTGTCGCTTAATGTGTCTTATTATATATACATAGATATCTATCGTAGAATATTGGTTGTTTAAGTCCGTAATAATTGGATTAGTGTGTTATAATGATATTAGCAATGTGTTTATGTGTATTGGTTAAGAATCTTAGGATAAGTAAAGAGTGTTATTGAATAGATAGATGATATGATGATATGATTAATGTACATCTGGGATTATTAATTAAAAAGAATGAAGTATAATGAAATGATGGAAATGAATAGTTGAAGGAGAGTATTGATTAGAATAAATAATGTATTGATGAGAATAAATAATGTATTAATGAGAATAAATAATGTATTAATATAATATAGGAAGGGTGAAAATTAGAACTGTATATGTACTGAGATAGAGGAGTCGAAAATCTGTAATGAATAGTATTGTTTGTATGTATATTATGAAAGTTTAATAAATTGATTTGTATGTATACATATGAGTAATCACTTAGAATTATTCCAAGTACTAACCGCTTTTAAAATAACGGTAACACACACCTTTCTAAAAGTCACTCAGATTTCTATACGTCGACATTTTGCTTAGGAATTCCACTACAGCTAATGCTCCATCGATCGTGAAATTACTGCGTGTTAGCTGAAACTCATGCTTCACATTATTTTATATCTCTCCTCACCGGTGAAGACGTCATTGTAGTGATTTGCATACGTCGCAGCGGCTGCGAACTGGTGCATCCATTACTTTGGTAGCATTCGGTTGAAACAAAAATCTGGCATTTTCCTTGCATGTAAAGCAAATACAGCATTACTTTATGAACCTGAAATATGTTGTCGTTCCAATGCTGTTATCTAAGTTTCAGTGTAAAGGATTTTCAGTGTCCCTGATTATTAATCGAGATGTATATTCAGTATCAACGTGGTCTAGAATTTTACAACTAGGAAATAACATTTTTAATGTGCATTTTTAATGTGCTGTAAAAATAGATACCGACAAGTACAGAAGGTCGTTCGCACTTTATGGAAACGATTTTATTATTTGTTTTTGGCGTTTGCATTTTGAAATAAATATTTGGCAACTTCAGATTTATCTTCTGCAATTGTTTTGCTTTGATTGGAATGTAAAATAAAAGATTTATTTTGAAAATGGCTCCTAAAATTGATAGATGGCTCGAAGGTTACGTAACTGCACTTTCCGGGGATAGATATTCGTATAAACAAATTATAAAGCGGTGAAAAAATTGAGGTTATGGTATTTCAAAAATAGATATTTATAATACATTAGATTTGAAAGGAAAAAGCGTGTAACTGAAAGTAAAAACCATGGCTATCAGATACACTGCTGGCCACTGTAAATGCAACACCCTGAAGGAAACATGCAAATAACATGAAATTTAAAACATGCATTAGCGGAGGTGAGATATGCAAATGATTAGAATATCAGCGCAGACGCACATCACGCGCGCCTGTGGCGCCACTTCAAAACGCTATTTAAGGCTTGGAGATTTCGACGATTTCAAGTTCGGCAATTGTGGTTTTTCAAATAAACGATCAATTATGCCTCGTAGAAAACAGCGATCATCTTTTGATCAAGTATCCGAGTTCGAAAGAGGAAGGATAGTGGCCTACCGAGATTGTGGATTATCTTTCAGGGAAATGGGTAGTCGTGTTGGACGAAACAAAACAACTGTAATGCGGATATGGGATCGTTGGATGCAGGAGGATACGACGGACCGGCGTGTTCGATCGCATCCACCTCAGCGCACCACTTCACGCGATGACAGGCAAATTGTGCGCATGGCAGTGACGGATCGCTCAGTCACATCACGAACCATAGCACAGCACATGCAGTCTGTAACGCATCATCCAGTGTCTGCGCGTACCATTCGACGCCGTTTACAGCAGAGTGGTCTATCCGCAAGACGTCCATTTCTTTGTCTACCCTTGACGCAGAACCACAGACGTTTCCGCCGCCAATGGTGCGATGACAGAAGGATGTGGACGGCAGAATGGAATGAAATTGTCTTTACTGACGAGTCACGCTTCTGTCTGCAACACCACGATGGTCGCATTCGAGTCTGGAGACACCGTGAAGAGAGGATGCTGAACAGCTGCGTTATGCACCGCCACACTGGTCCTGCACCGGGTATTATGGTATGGGGCGGTATTGGATATCACTCTCGCACACCTCTAGTACCTGTACTTTAAACAGCCAGCGGTACATCTCCGAGGTGTTGGAGCCAGTTGTCCTTCCTTACCTTCAGGGCTTGCCCACAGCCATATTTCAACAGGATAATGCACGACCACACGTGGCACGCATTGTCCAACGGTTCTTCGTCAATCGCCAGATTATATTGCTTCCCTGGCCGCCTCGCTCTCCGCATCTTTCGCCGATAGAAAACATGTGGTCCATGGTTGCTCTACGATTGACCGAGATTCCATCCCCAGCTGCCACAGCAGATCAACTTTGGCAACGTGTGGAAGCTGCTTGGTCTGCTGTACCCCAAGAACTCATCCAAAGTCTCTTTGAATCAATGCCGAGGCGTGTGGCAGCGGTGATCTCCAACAATGGCGGCTACTCTGGCTACTGATTTTGGCAGGAACCACAATTCACAGAAGTCTATAAATTTAATCATTTGATAGTTGGTCAACATGTTATCTACAAAATAAATTTTGTTGTGATATCTCTTGTCTTTCTTGGTGTTGAAATTTGGGTGGCCATTAGTGTAGAAGCGAATCACCGCATAAAATACCGCATTCATACATAAAACTTAACTATCAAAATCATTTCCATAAAGTGCGAACGACCTTCTGCAATTATGTACATTTCATTGGGCATAACTTATACTCCTAATTCCCTTGTTTGTAAACGTGTCCTTAATTCCTGTAAAATGTATATTAGCACTTATAAAAGCGATTAGAAATATATATTGAAACCCTCAAAACATTCGCACACTTACTACAAATTTTTCCTTTCAAATAAATATTTTTAAGTTTAACATTTAAATTTTTTATTAATGTATTTTTCTGTATTTTTTTACAACTGAGTTTTTTTTTTCATTTTGATCATTTTATGTGTTTTTACTCTTTATTTTATGTTATCTCATTTAACAAAAACGTGAAGTTAAACAAAATTTTAAAAACCACAGCGGTACGATAATTTTACGAATTTTTAATTCAGACAAATAGAAGCCCTCACATAACTTTCACGTGTATCTTTAAATCACAACATAAAACCTGATTTACTGATGTAATTAAATTCAGTGGTATGATAAAAATGCTTTACACAGATTAAAGGTTAAATGCATGTACACTCGGGCAGTATTTTTGCTTACATTCGTTGGAGACAGTTTAAATCCTATGAAAGGAAAATCCTCTCCCATTATGCATTCACACGTTTCCATTTTATCTCATAAAAAGAACAGACAAATGTCGCAATTTTTTCTAGTATAAGAAGAAAGAAATAACATTTTCAGGTAGTCTCTTCTAACGAAACTACCGGTTTTTAAGTTTAACATTTAAATTTTTTATTAATGTATTTTTCTGTATTTTTTTACAACTGAGTTTTTTTTTTTTCATTTTGATCATTTTATGTGTTTTTACTCTTTATTTTATGTTATCTCATTTAACAAAAACGTGAAGTTAAACAAAATTTTAAAAACCACAGTGGTACGATAATTTTACGAATTTTTAATTCAGACAAGTAGAAGCCCGCACATAACTTTCACTTGTATCTTTAAATCATAACATAAAACCTGACTTACTGCTGTAATTAAATTCAGTGGTATGATAAAAATGCTTTGCACAGATTAAAGGTTAAATGCATGTACACTCGGGGAGTGTTTTTGCTTACATTCGTTGGAGACAGTTTAAATCCTATGAAAGGAAAATCCTCTCCCATTATGCATTCACACGTTTGCATTTTATCTTATAAAAAGAACAGACTAATGTCGCATTTTTTTTCTAGTATAAGAAGAAAGAAAAAAAAATTCAGGTAGTCTCTTCTAACGAAACTACCGGGGGTTATTAACGTAGGAATAATTATCGTTGCTTACCTCTTTTGTATGTACAGTATGCCCACTAAAGTCCCTTCCCACCCTCTTAACTTCGGAACGGCTGCTGCTAAATTCATAAAAGTGGTGTCTAGGTATAGTAAAGTACCAATGCGCTACTGAATGAAACCATTTACGGCGCCATCTGGTGAAAAACTGAGGAGTTAGCATTCTTATCTCGAAAACAGAACAAGATAGGGAAAAAAAGTGATTTACAAAGTTGTAGAGCATTATCGATTTAGTAAGAAAAGACACCTTGTGGACATTAATTCGGAGAATAGAACGGTTAAAACGCGCATTTGTTTTTTCGTGATTTCCTTCACTAAGACGTCATGAAACTTGAACGGAAGGAGAAATGATTATCTTTCGGGCAAAACACGACACCTCAATATGCACAGTGGTATATCGCTTGTGATCCCCAATCAAAAGGACCGCGGTTCAAACCCCAAGGGTTTCATCCGTGTACTACTGATTGTCTTTTTAAAGCAGACTCTGCCTGATCTGACTCCACTGGACTTTTTCCTGTGGGGATACCTGAAAAAGCAGGTGTGTGCGACCCATCCACAAACATTGCAGGACCTTAAACGACGCATTAAGGACGCTTGTGCCAACGTGTCACGCTCTATGCTCCAACGTGTGCAACGTGACATTCAAACGAGGATCCAAATGTGTATTGTAGCTGACGGTGAGAAGTTTGAACATCTCAAATAAAGGTATATTGTTAAAATTAGTTGTATTTTCTTTCTCAGATACTTTTGTCACGTCACAGTGTAGGAAATCACGAAAAAACAAATGCGCGTTTTAACCGTTGTAGTCTTCTCATTAATGTCCACAAGGTATCTTTCCGTACTAAATCGATGTTTTTCTACAACTTTGTAAATCCCTTTTTTTCCCTATCTCGTTCCGTTTTCGAGATAGGAATGCTAACTCCGCAGTTTTCCCCCAGGTGGCGCGGTAGGTGGTTTCATTAACGCATGGCTACTTTACTATACCTAGATACCACTTTTATGAATATAGCAGCAGCCTTTCCGAATTTAAGAGGGTGGGAAGGGACTTTAGTGGGCATACTGTATATATATGTTATGAACCTATATCTATCTATCTATCTATCTATCTTAATATATATATATATATATATATATATATATATATATATTTATATACAGGGTGACAATATTGACCTATATGAAATAAAAAATGAAATTTTAAAACCCTACTGAGTTTAAAAATTTTTTCCAATTTTGAAAAGTAACTACAGATAATCGGATTTAGTTTATAACCTGTTCGATATGCTTGACATCAATAGCTATGATGTGGCGCAGACGAAGAGAAAAATTCTGCAAAATTCGCTGAAGTGTCGAGATATCGTTGCTTTCGATGACCTCCTGAATGGTCGTTTTGAGCTCAGCGGAGGTTTCAGGGTTATTTCCCTAAACATTGTCTTGAATATTGCCCCACAAGAATGAGTCACATGGGTTGAGATCAGGAGAATATGGCGGGCAAGAGATTCCCATTCGCTCAGAAATGCTCAAAACGCATTCTCAAATAAATCCCAACACACCCTGCAGTCAACCGCCAAGTTTTCACTGAGTCTCGCTAATGGTTCAAAATTTATCAAGTTTTTTTTATATAGCTCAATAACTGTCACACTGTATATGTATGTCAAAATTTTGACGCATTTTGGTACTTTTCTGTTTAACTGTTTACTGCTTGCCCAAGCGATACAAACTGGGTTTGGCGCGCTGCCAAAATTATACCTCGCGAAGCAGGACATCTGAAATTTTGCTTTCCGGAGGACCGTTATTCATGAACGTAATCTTACGTTAAAAAGAGTCAAGCTCCTCAAATCCCCGTAATATTTATTCAAAACATCATTTTTGGTTTTATCAACACATTCTTTATAAATATTGAAGACCAAAACGTGAGAATATTTCAAGAAAGAAAGGGCAAAGAAAGATTTATCTTTTTAATTCGTGAGATCTTTTGATACTCCATAAACAGAAAGATTATATTACTCGCACATATATATTCGGCGGATTTTTCAGATGATACGAAGTTGAACGCGACATTTATAACAAAATATAAAGGATCTTTTTATAATCCGGAACGTGACTAAAGATTTCTGCACATTACCGTCCAGGATTATGTCTATTTACTGTAAAATGTATATTTTACTGTAAGTTATATTGTTGGCAACTGAGTAATGAGCACCTTATAAGAAATTTCTTCAAAATCGGATTCAGTCAATGATAATTCAAAATTTGATATGCTATGCAAACTTTAAATATCTATCGGACTTTATTTTTTCCAACTAAATAGGTACGTAATAAATATATTTTATTACATGGAATTAAACATTTTTTAATATCTTTTTAATATCTTTTTAATATTAATATAATAATTTTAATTTTCTAAGCAGTTTACAAAAAAAAAATTAGGAAAATTTCACCGCAGCAGAAATTACAATTCTTTATTGCCTCCATTCTTTCGAAGGATTGCATAAAATAGTATCGAGAGATCAATTTAAACATACTCAAAGGGGAAGGGGGATTTTGAATTTTATTTCTTATCAATTTACAAGTTGTTGTCAATGTTTTTTAACTGCATTAGAAAAAACAACCTTATAATCAATAGCTATTTTGGAAAAAATATTGACATTTGATACAAATTCTTCAAAACCTGATTGCATTTTTTGTTTCAGAAGTGCATATTATTTTTCCTTAGTTTCAAGTACTCAAAGTATATTTTCTTAATTAATTTTCGGTTTGTAACATTCTTTTAATCGTGAATTTTACAAACGGACAACACTTGAAATAACAAACATTTTTCCACCTTAGCAAAAGTGGTTTTCATCATTCCCTTTTTCTGAGACTTTTTAGAAGGTAAGAGTTGAGAAAATGAAAACATTCTACACAATTTCATGCAACGCATCCATCCAAATATATTGAACCAATTACACACCTCCAAACGAGTAGCCACACAACTGTTAAGGTCTGTGATTGGTTTAAAATATATCAATACGAGTAACGCTGACGCTGACAATTCTATGTGAACTAGCCCTTAGGCTGTTAATACCTACGTTAGAGCACTTAATAGCGCCCTTTACACGTACGTTCTTTTGCGAGTGCTTGGAGCGTACGGGATTGCGCATACGCTCCAAGCACTCGCAAATGAGCGTAAGTGTAAATGGCGCTAATAGCATCCTCTACACGTACGCACTTGGAGTGCTTGAAGCGTACGGGATTGCGCGCGGGAAAACTTACAGTACGCTCCAAAGCAGCTTTTCCTTCCTCTCCGACACCTTCACACGCGCACTCAATCGCGCTGGATCGTGGTTTCACGCGGGAAAGAACGTACGTGTAAAGGGTGCTATTGACAGTCAATGAATCGAGTTTTCAACTACACCGTGCAAATATCAGGCTGTAGATATGGAGAAACAACCCGAAAGCATGTTCCATAGTGCCTAATCGCATGTTTCTAAGTAGATTGCTACAACATTTAAGCTGGAGGTGACAATTGAGGATTTTGGGGAGGCTTTCTTGGAATTTTTGGGGTCCATTAATTATTTTGGAAGAAAGTCTGGGTACAAAAGGTATTTAAATATTGTCTCTGGCTAAGTACATTCAGTTATGCTAATGGTTTAAGCCATAGAGATGGACACTTTCAGCCGAACAATGCTATGTGCCCTAAAGCTCACGTTGTCTACAGATGGTTTTAAGAACATGACGGAGACATGTTCACTTTGCTAAGTTGGTCTCCACGATGTCATGAGATCGAAAGTAGATTCAAGCAGTTGAATTCAGAAGAATTAATTTAAAGTGTAGCTAATCTGATATGGTCTCATTCCTTAGGCCACCTACCAACATATTATCATAGAATCCATGCCAAAGAGAACCGCAACAGTATAGAGTGCAAAAGGGTTTCCAGCGACTGACTGAATTGGTGGTCATAACAAACTGGCCCCTCCGTCTGTATGAGCCACTTTATTATTATTTTTTTTAATTTCAGCTTACTGTTAATTTGATATAACTGAAAATGATCTAGCATTTTTAAATCGTTTATCAGCTTAACAATGAAATATAAACACTAAATACATTGATATAAAAAGCTGTTTTAAATGAAAAAATGTTTCTCTCTAGAAATAAGGATGATACAAAGCATGCGTATACATTTTATTAGTTAAACGTTTTCTTACTATTCGATTTGTATGCATCTAATGCTTACATTTTCCTAAATATTATGTATACGATGTCACAGTGGAGCATTTGTATAACATCATACAAGTGCACTGTACTTATATGCATATCTTATTGAAAGTGTTTTGTTATTTTGTTCCGACATTAATATCTATTTAATGTCCTTTTCATTTCTATCTCTTAAGTATTTTATTTTAAATTTTTAAGTTTCCCGTTTCTAACAAATTATTTCTCAAATACAGCTTTAACAATTAGTGACAAGGCTTAATAATGCTTTCTTCCCCATATACGCGCAAAAGGGTTAATTTTGAAACAGCTGCAAAGCTATACAGGGTTCCCACCTATATCCGTTGCACCCCCTTAACTTCTAAACGGTGACAGCTGGGACCATAAAGTTGATGTGTAGGTATAGTAAAAAGGCTATGCGCTATTCGATGAGACAAATTACAACGCCATCTATCAGAAAATTTTGGAATTAGCGTTTTTATCTCAAAAACGGTACGAGATACGGGAGAAAAGTCAGTTATAAAGTTGTTCAGCATCATTGATTTAGTAAGAAAAGATACCTTTCACACATTAATACTGAAAACAGAATGTAAAAAATGAACATTTGTTTGGTCCTGATTTTCAACACTATGGCGTCGTGAAACGCGAGCGAAGCTCGAAAAGACCACCTCACGGACTAAATAACCCAGTCCAGAGTGCAATTGTGTATAGTGGCTAATAGAGAGCATTTTCAGCCACATAAATAAATGATCCTGAAGATAGGGAGTGTCTCAGTTTCTTTCTTCCACTCTTCATGACACGACAATTTTCGAAATCATGACCAAACAACAAATGTTCATTTTCTACATTCTGTTTTAAGTATTAATGTGTGCAAGGTGTCTTTTCTTACTAAATGGATAATGATAAACAACTTTGTAATTCATTTTTCCCCTTATCTTGTACTGTTTTTGAGATAAAAACCCAAATTTACCGAGAGATGGCATTGTAAGATGTCCCATCCAGTAGCGCGTGGCCTTTTTACTATACCTAGACACCAACTTTATGGCCTAAACTGTCACCGTTTAGAAGTTAAGAGGGTTAATGGATATAAGTGGGAATCCTGTATATAGAGTCACTTGGATATATAGTCATTTAGCGACTTAAGTCCACATTACACATTTGACATTACGGTGATTTAAACTCTTCTGTGAAAAGGTTCTGACTCTAGAATAAGTTTAGCTAACTTTAACAATTAATGACAAGACCCAATAATGATTTCTTCCCACGTAAAAGCGTTAAATTTGAAACAGCTGCAAATTTATAAATAGAGTCAATTTGATATATAGACATTTAATGACTTGGGTCCACGTTACACATTTGATATTACGATGGTTTAAACTTTACTCTGACTAGAATAAATTCAGCTAAACACTCGAATTTCATATGCTTTATATCTTGAATGCAGGATCACTACTGAATTTATTCACAATTCTGTGAAAACTTTCATCCACATGATCCAAAAACTTGTATAGATATGCATTCATTTTGAAATACCCAATTAATTCACAATTTTGTAAACATAATCCCTTCATCCGAAGCCTATAAATAAGTATTTGGGAGGGATTGGAATGAAATTTCCATTTGCCCAATTCTTATTACATTCTATGGACTTTCCTTATAGTATTTATTCAATATGTGCATTTAGAAATATTTATATTTAAAAATAGTCAATGCGAGATATGTTAAAACGTATTTCACTGTGAATTCAAAATATTTCAAAGTGTATATATCTTTACAAATATCTTAATTTGACTTTTAAAAATTTAATTATGGTTCATTAAAATTATTCTTTTAAATAGTTGGATCAAAATTCCGTATGAAGCAATGTGATAGTGGAAAACGATAATTATATTACGGGAATACCTTCTTTTTTTAAAAAATAATTAATTAAAATACTTAAAAACTGGAAAAAAAAAGGTATCGAGACATTTCTGGTTAAGCTTGATATACCAACTGCAGAATGAATGTAAGATTTGAAAATAAGTTTCAGTATCTTTCTTCGATCATTACGACACTTTTTAATAAAATAAATTTCAATGATTTTGAGTAAAATCAGAAAAAAAGTTCCCGTTCTGTTTATATATTTTTGTTCAGATTTGAATAAGCTCTTTTTTCAATAACCTACTAAAATAAGAAGAAATTTGCAGTAGAAAATATCAGTGATCTGCTTTCTATTTGTATTTGAAATTAAAAAACGATGGTTGAAAAAAGTAAGACTCCACTTCTGCCATCATCGTTAAATGGTCACACATAACCTATACATAACCCTCGATACTTCACAGAGCTGGAGGAATATATATCTAAGAAGGTATATAAAATTTCCTCCATATTTTTGAAGACGAAATGGTGATTTCTTTTCATTTTAACTAAGAAAAAACTATTTTGGTGTTGTTTGCAAATGGGAAGTATTTCTCATTGAATACATTCGCACTCCTTCGTGAAAATTGTTGGTGACTTTCAATATGGGGACCGTACATGTATACCAACACCACCACCTGATGCCACCTCAATTTTGAACAATCATTCCCGGGGACGAGATCTGGAGAGTTCGAACCTTCTCTCACCAACTGCCCAAGTGGAAGATCTTTCCTGTCTATGAGTTTAACGTCCCCATATATGGCCTAGACACGAGGGTATTTAATGGAATTTGTTGGGATTCGAGCTGAACACCCTCCACCCAAAGACCACTAGGCTACCTCAGACCCTTCTGTAACAAAATAATAGGAGACGTACAAGGAACATACGTGCTATAATAATAATTTGTTATGATTATTAATAAAGTCTGGAACATAAGCTTAATAGTCCAAGAACATTATGCAGTGACAGACATGCTCAGCAACACACTAATATCAGAGAAACAAGCAACATACGTACGTGCTGAAAGACGAATTAGTTATATTTATATAGTTATATTCTGCAACATTTTCTTAATAGTCCAAGAATCTTATGCAGGTGATTTTTCTTAAATTATTATAACCATAAGGGAATAAAGAATGACTCGCACGTCGTTTCACTCTGTCAACTGGAATTGGAACATAAGATGCAAGAACAGGAATTCATTCCCTTCCGTGATAATAAAATCTAATATCCACAATAGAAGAATCTTGCCATGAGTAAAATAATCCACAATAAAGTTGATAAGAAAAACCTGTGGATAAGACTATCGTTAAATAGCCACACGGATGGTCAATGAACCAAAAAAACTGCATATGCAGGAAAAAATTACATAGTAGAGAGTACGAAAAAAGTCACTCTGTCTATAAAATAGGCCCTTCCTTTTATAAAGGCTCAATAAAATAGCATAAATATGAAATAAAAAAGGAACATACTTGCTAATAATCGAATTTGCTAATAATCGAAGTTAATTTATAAAGCTGATACATTTTCTGAATAGTATGAAAACATTACGCGAGTTGTATTGAGTAACGATATCGACTCACAATTACGGGAGATTGATGAAAATTCATAGTGGTGAATAGAAAAGTTTAAAGACAAAAATAAATAGTAGAAAGAAGAAAATTTGGCTGCTTTTAAAATCCTCCCATTGTAAAATATTAAATATCCATTTTTTTTTTAGAATATTTAGAGCCTTAAGATCTCTGTTAAAGTAACTACCAGCTTAAAAAAGGGCATGTTATATTAACACTGCGATAACAAAAGCTAATCGATATAACTAGGGCAGTCCTAAATGACAAGAGAGAATAAGAAAAGAAATCCCAGTTCTATACAGCTCTTAAAATGGGTATGCATGAAAGCTATAGGTCGCATTAGTTGAAAAATAATAAATTCTGTTAAAAACATTTGGTATAGTATTGACCAAAATTTTCAATTTGCGTTTCTGAAACAAAGTTCCTTTGAAATATGCTGAAATGTAATACAGAGACCCATTTCCAGAGAGATAAAGTTTTAAGAAGAACAAAGCATTTTAATAATAGGAAATTAGAATTTCTCATTTCAGTTCTAAATGCTTATTTTGCTCATGTAGCACATATATGCAGATTTCAAATTTCGAAACAATGAACTGTATAATTTTAAACTTCAAATAAATATAGTTCACAACTATGCTTTGAAACTATCTTCTACTGTTACATTTCTTTTAGTACAGTTCAAATGAAATGTAACAAATTTTAATACCTGCAGAGGCTAATTACTAATGGGAATGGAAGTTACAAAACTATCGCATCGGAAAATTCTGTTCATTGTTCGAAAACATTCTAGTGAAACACTGACTAAAGTACATTTTGTATACAAAGAATATTTCTTGATAAATGAAACAGTTCATCCAAATCATCTAAATAATTTAGATATTATACAGTCAAAAGAAATGTTTTTCTCTATGAGAAATATTTTCATTTTACACACGTTTATTCTTTTCTTAAAAACATACCTTCCAACATTATCATGTTGTATTTTCTATCTGAAGTTCAATTCGTTCATGAATTACAACTTCTTAATTATTCATATAACACTTTTTATCATTTCTCAATGGATGTTTTTTTCTAAATATTGTTAGCTATGAGTTAAAAAATTTAATACTTAGTGCCGACAATTTTTTTTATCTTGAATACCATTTTCAATAAAGTGTAAAAACCATCGTATGAACTTCAACAGTTCTCACAGGCAAAACAAAACTTTAACAGATGTGAATACATGAATACATAAAGCTGCGTACATTTACGCATTAAATAGTTCATTTTAATCTCTTTATGGGTATTTGTCATGCAAATGTTTTAAAGGTTATATAAAATGGAATAATATTTAAAATAAATAATTATTGCTGGAAACGTCCCTCGCTGAATTTGTTTAATAGATATCTACATGCAAATTGAGTCTCTGACTAAAGTATAGTTGATAAAGACGTTGGAACGTTAATGATAAAAGTGAGACAATTTTCATCTGACTTGAATACACCATCCACTATAGTGTCTTATATCCTATTATGTACTTCAGAATGTGAGAAGACTTTCAAAACAACTCAGAGATCTCCTATCTCAGTTCCAGTTAATTATTTCTTAATACCCAACATAAAGAGATTCAGGGTTTAGTGCTTTGAAAACATGCATCAAGGGATGTAGTAAATAGCGGTATATATAAGGCTCAAAATTTAACTACATCTCCCAGCTATGGGGCTTAAGGTTTTGAAGAAGGTACAGTATATGGAGAATAGCTACACGTAAAATTTGTTAGGATTTGTTAAACCCAGTATAAAAAGGGTAAATGCCAGTATAAAAAGGGGAAAAAGGACTATGGGAGTATCGAAAATTTATGGAGATATCTAACAAGAGATCGTAGGTTCTACCTGGAGCTTAAAATGCAGATTGGAGCCTAAGCATATTGGAAAACGAAAATTGCGTCGTTTAGGAGACTAACTCCGCTGTTAATGGGGTTACCGCAAGGAGCAGCCGAACAAAGGTGACAAATAATTAGGAATGTGAAAAGTAATGAAAATTCAGAAGCACTGATGACATGGTGCACGGAGCACATGATGATTAGATCATATTCAGTAGCAGTTATTTTAATGTCATCCAATAAGTGAAGCTATAATCGGAACTCTTAGATGACAGGATTTTAGAAAATAAAAGACAGGGAGAAACGGCATTAAAGACAAAGAGAAAACAGACAAAAGATAAAGGAAGAAAGAGATAACATTTTGAAAAAAAAATCTACAAGATGCTTTTACTGTCCCAGAACAGAGATTGAGATAGAAGACAGGGCCTTTTTAATCAATGCTTTGAGTTTGAAAAATTAAAAAAAAGAAGTCTTCAAAAATTAGTTCTTGGTTACGAATGGATTCATCATAGATCTTACTGAGATATACAGATCTTCAACAAATGGTTCAACACAGTGTATCCAGTCCACCAGGACTAAAAATCATCAGGTTATATTACAAGGACTAGAAAAAAAGGAATGCTGACACACCTTGAATTTTAAAGAACATAATGATTTTGTTGTCGTTCTTATCATAATTTTACATAAATGTCCCATGGTCTCTTCCGTTTTCAATGATTTTGTACGCATAAATGAAATTCCAAAATATCATATGGTATAGATAAGTCAAAATTATCATTAATAATTAGTTTGTATTCAAATGACCGTATATTGTAATGTTCGCAATGATTTTTATTCGGAACACCCCACATTTTACTAAGTTCAAAATAATTATTATATATGTATAACGGTTCAATCCCAAAGTTATATGTATAGTTCTGATATGCTTTTCTGACCACTTTATCCCTAGAGAGTATATATGTTGTAAAAAGGTCTTGACAAATAAACAATTATGAATCTAATTAATTAAAAATTTTGCTAGCATAAACTTCTTTTTGGAACCATATTTTTTTTTATTTTCATCTCGCACAAAAATATGACAATCGCAGAAGTTGCAAAAATAGTATGACACCTAATATGTAGTACGAATACAGTTCAGTTATAAAACCTCATTAATAACGTCTTATTTTGTGTGGTCATACAAATCGGTTAAGGGGACAAGTTACTTTCAAACTCGAATATTTGAATTTTCAGTTTTTAACTTTGTACCCAAAAAAGAAAATAATTTGTATTCTTTTTTACTACATTGAAGACCCTTAGAATTCAAAATAAGGATTCTTTGGCAGAATATTGACTGGTTTTCAAAAAAATTTTCAAAATTTATTAGCTTTTCTCAAAAATGTTCTAAGTGCATTCCATATTATTTAAAAACCTCATTTTTTTTAATATAAGTTTACTGTACATATAAACATAATTGTGCAATGATATTTTTTTTGTACGACTCTAAAGCCATAAATAATTATTTTTAAATCTGCCTTTTGTTTTCTTTATGTTTTCGCTTTATTTCATGGTCTATAAATTTGGAAAATATTTGTGGTTTCAAATAATGATGCACAGGTTTGTGGAAAACACTTCAATTAACAATTCTGAGTAATTTGGAAGAAGTCAAAAGAAAAGTAATTCGCATGGAGCATTTTGAAAAGTTCTAACATTTTTTGAAGAAATTTTTGATAAACAAATCTTACTCTTCCACAAAATACTTATTTGTGAATTCAAATTGTCTTCAATTTGGTAGGAAAGAAAATTAATTATTCTCATTTTGTATATCAGAGTAAAATAATGAAAAATTAAAAAATTCGAGTTTGAAGGTCCCTTGTCACCTTAAAAATCCTTAAATTGTTTCTTACTTATATTTATATTTTCTTTGAATAAATAATACGTAAAGGAAGGACCGGCATTTTCTTGTGAAATTGCTTCGCTGCTGAAAAACCCTAGAATATTTATTCGGCTTCTGAAAGTCCATATTCCTCTTCTTTTAAAGGACCCCTACTTCGATCTCTAAAGTGTCTTCGATCTCTAAAATTTTTTAACTTCAACCATCATCAACAACCTTGTAGACTCAGTAAATTCCCACTATAACCATATTTTCCTGATAAAATAACATTTTTATAACTTTTGCAATTTAGTTATTACAGATCTTAAATTATGTTATTTCCATAACACAATTACTTTTTTCCTGATGAAAAAGCTCATCGTGATTTGATTTCTTAATATACAGATATTCAAAAAATAATGAGATCTGAAATTTCTCCCAAATGTTTATGATTTTTTTATGATTACTACTTATTAAATATGCGATACCCTCGGTCTTTTAGCTTTAACATTCAGTGTTTAGAAATAACAGCGTATACACTTTTTTCGGTTTTATACCTTAGTCTGTGTATTTCACTATAATCACTAGGAAAACACTGAATTTTTAATTTACCGTTTCCCAGAAGTAAGTTATTATTTCTTATATTACCGGAAGTCACTGTTATCTATTTCTTGTTATTTTGTGCGATGCTAAAAAGAATACGTATGCTCATTACGGCATAAATATATACAAATTTATTTTTTTCATTTCTTTATTATAGAGACTTCGAAATTATGAAAATAATTCATTTTTAAATGGAATATAAAATACGAAACATTAAATTCTCAATAATTTAAAGAAGGTAGTGAATTTAAATAAAATTAGGTAGTTCTCACAATCTTCAATAGAGAGAAAAGAGTTGGAAAATTTGGTCAAGAATCTTAAGTGAGACACTTTAACCCTTTCACCGGCAACCACCTCCACCGCTTACACGATGCAGATTTTTTTCCCGATTGTTTTTAACCTAAATAATCTTGAAAATTTTTTTCCAATTAAAGGTTGAAAAATGTTTTTACTTCATTAAACTGATAACAGATGGCAGTACTAGCCATTTTTCTGCTCATTTAACTGGAATACATTGAATGCAAATGAAAAAAAGACTAGATTTAGGCGTTTGCAATGTGCAATCTGGCACTTTTTTTCGACCGTGACCCACTTTCTTTGAATGGAAAATATTAAATCACTTGACCCCCAACGAAAAATTTTTGGTAGAGGCAAAATTTTTAAAAAAATAGGAAAATGCAAACAAAAGAAAAGAAAAATATCTATGCAAATTTTCACAAACTATTTTAAAAATACAGATTCAAACCCAGGCTCAAAAACTCACACAAATAGGTAGAAGTAAACTAATGTAAGTATAGTCTTTTGCTGAAGGAGTTTTTATTAAACAGTTTGGGAGGAATTGATTCCAAACTAATCCCTCTCCAGTTAAAGTAAATTTCTGTTTATGTTAAACGATTCGAATAAGAAACAAGCACGAATGCAAATGATCGGCGCTTTTCTACTAGATGGGAAACTTCGTGGATAGCGTACACTCGCGACAGTCGAGAGACGCCACGAGGCAAGGTCGGATAGAGGTGAGCAACGAACGGAAAATTTGAAGAAGAAAAAGATCGGTTTATCGTTGATCTCGAGCACACAGTTGGACATTGCCAAGCTCATCGAAGGCATTTTGAAGTTAGCTATTGTTCATCGTGATAAAGTTAAGACAGAAAGTTTAGTGTGGCGAATTTACAAGTAGTGGCGAAGCTGATTTCTGGCAGGCTTTCCGTAATATAGCTACAATCGCGTTAATTCTCACGCTGCCTGCTAGCAATGAGTACAGTAATTATATTGCCTAATACTTTTTGTAATAAATGAATTTTACTCTAAGAAACCTCGTCGTGTATCTCGTTTGCAGTGCGTTCATTGCTTAATATATACACTGAAGTGCCACTGAATTAGGGATATCTACCTAGTAACGAGTTGGGCCTCCTCTGGCCTTGATAACGGCTGCCACACGGCGAGGCATAGATTCAACAAGTTTCTGGAAACGTTCCACGGGAATGGTTTGCCAAATATTGGCTAAAGCTGTCCATAATTCAGTAAGGTTCTTTGGTGCTATGTGATGGCCTTTCACGCCTTGTTCCAAAACATCCCAAAGATGCTCAATAGAATTTAAGTCTGGGCTTCTAGGTGGCCAATTCATGACAGAGAAGTCAGAGGAATGCTCATCCAACCAGCCAGTAGCCAACTGGGACTTGTGAGAGGTACAGTTGTCTTGCTGGAAAACTCCATTACCCCGCGGATAACAGAACAGCATAAACGGATGGAGGTGATCACCCAGCAACTCTACGTACCGAATTGCATTGAGGGAGGTTGGTACACGCACCAAAGATCCCAAACTGTGCCACGAAAAAACACCCCAGACCATGATTGAGCCACCATGCCCTTGTACAGTTCCAGCCAGGCATGCAGGATCCATGGCTTCATGAGCCTGACGCCATATTCTCAGCCTCCCGTCGGCGTAAAGTAGTCGGAATCGAGACTCATCACTCCATGCTACTCGTTTCCAGTCTTCTACACTCCAGTCTCTGTGCCCTCTTGCCCAGACAAGACGTGCAGCCCGATGGCGAGTATAGAGCAATGGTACTCTCGTAGGTCGACGGCTCCCGAAACCCATACGATGAAGCGAGCGTTGCACAGTCCGTTTACTGACTATACGACTGGCACCGTCATTAAACTGGGTGGTAATTTGAGCTAATGTTTGGCTTCGCTGGCTACGTACAATAGGCCTGAGCCGTCTGTCACCACGCATTGTCAAGGCTAATTGTCCTTTGCAGTTTGCCCAATCGCTAGTTTTTTTTCCATGTATTCTTGGTATACTCTTGACACTGTCGACCTTGAAAATCCTAGCTGTCTGACGATTTCGGAAATTGAATGGCCCATGCGTCGCGCACCTACGATTTGTCCGCGATCGAAGGCGTCTAAATCAGGCAGTTTACCCTTACTGGCAATTCCAACAATTAATTCAGAACAATCACAGTACGCGCTATATATGCAGTTACCACAGCGCCCTCACTTGCGCAAACATGATGCGCAGCGCTACACAATTTGCATAGGCTTTGCTATCCCTAATTCAGTGGCACTTCAGTGTATATTACCTAAAATAAGGTAAAACAAGTGAACTTCACAAGTTAAGACTTTTTGACATCGTATTTAACAATATCATAACACATATTTTTTAACATATAAAAACATATGATTAAAAATATTAAAAATAGGGAATTCTAGAAAATTTAAAGCAGATTTTTTATTTAAATATTTCAATAAGATATAAATTTACTTCAGACTATACATGACACTTTCCATTTTTTAGCAACCCACAGTTTGAACACTACTGGTTTATATGATTTCAATTCCATCAATAGTAAGCAGTATTAAAAAGTTGAAAATAATCTCAGACCTTTTATATGGATCGAAACAATTATATATGTTCATACAGAGCGCTATAGTTATTTGTTAAACCCGTATCACACTGAAGAATTTGGTGAAACTTTAAGCTTTTCGTCAAGCATTTCTCCTCGCGGAGGGTCTGTGAAGGGTTGCTGGAGTTTGACAAACGGATTCGCAAACCGAAGTGGACGGGTTACCGTACCAATCCTGTTATCGACCATTAGGCTTCAGGCATAGCATACAAATTTCTTAGCGCATGTATTACGAATTGATTGCTCACTCGGACATAACCTATTCAAATCATGGCTCCATCCAATTTTATGAGCATATCATCTAAAAAAACGATATGTGCTAAAATAATTTGCCTTACAGCAGCATTAATTGCAAGAAGAAAAAAATCTGAAAGAAAAATTTGGACAAGGGAATGGTTAAAAAAAAGAAATAAACTAGGATGTTATGAGAATTTGATGAGGGAACTGGCACTTCAGGTAAGATATTTTCTTTCAAATTTTGCTAGAATTAATAAATTATTATAGAAATAATATTTATAGAATTATTATGCAGAATATTTGACCCTTCTTTAAGTCCCCTAAAAGAGGATTATTTCTTTTTCCCCAACTGTTTGGTTTTAGTGAAATGTTTGAAAAGGTTGCTGTAATATCTTGCTCATAGAAATTTTCTATACATGAAATACAATTATGAAAAATTAAACATATCTTATTTTTTTAATACTAGGATACTGAAGGCTATAGAAGGTGGATTAGGATGGATACAGCATCTTTTGAGTATTTGCTTGAAAAAGTATTACCTTTGATACAAAAAAGAAATACACAAATGAGACACAGTATTCCTCCTGGTGAACGTTTGGCACTCACTCTCAGATATTTAGCTACAGGTAAAGATATAGACTTTTTATAAACATTGCTTTTTTTTAAAATCTTAATATTGATATTAAAGACTAGTACAAGATTATCATTATCATGATTTAATGAATATGATGGGCAGGACTGTAGAATATAAACACAGTCGCATACAATAAAGTATAAGTAGGATTAATTATTTTAGGTAGTATAAATATGGTCGATACTAACATACACATGTACTTTTACATATTCTAGTGTATTTCGGTTTTAATACTTTGATTTATATAATATATATTATGGCAATCTATTTTAATCAAATTTGTTGCTGATCGATAATTAGCCCAGAAGTGACCAAGTTGGTCACACAAAATCTATAATCATGAAATTGACAAATGTATTTGCATTAAAATAAACATTTTATTATGTAGGTGCTTACTGTGCAAAAATTGAAAATATTATATTTGATAGTTAATTAATATAATATAGTAGACTCTCTTTAATTCGCAAGCACCTATAATCCACACATCATAACAGATGTAAACATTGAAATTTGATGTTAAGTTTCAATGCCAATCATTGACAATTCAATAGCTAGCATGTAAAAATATATATTGTGACATTTTTTTAAAAATCATTAATTGTATATTTAAATAAATTCAAATAAAATCATTGTACAATATTTATTATAATATTTCTGTTATTTTAATTTGTCATTAATTGTAAAAAAAAACTGTTGATTGGTTTTACTTACAATTTTCAAAACATAAACAATAGAATGACCTATAATCCACACTAGCATTGGTCCCAAGCTGTGTCGATTACAGAGAGCCTACTGTAATTAGATGTTAGATTTGGCATGTTAGGCACATTAGAAACTGATGTTTTATTGTTTATGTTTTCTGTACTATTCTGTTTTGAACAAAATTACTATGACAGATCTTTAGATGAAAAAATACACCTATGGATCATTAAAAGAGAATTGCTAAAATGTTTTTCTTTTAAGCATTACCCGTGTCTGATTCTTTACTGACAGTATTTATCTTTATTTTTCAGGTGAAACGTGGCAATCATTAAGTTTTCACTTTCGCATTGCTCAAAACACCATTTCTGGAATCTTGCCACTAGTATGCAAGGCAATTTTCATTGAATGCAAGGCTGACTTCAATAGAATGTGGAACCTGTTCCATGGCAAGAGCAAATGTGCAATTTACATTGAATTTAATTTTTAATAAATGTACCTTGTTCAAAGTTAAGATTGAAAATTTTTTTGTTCTGTATAACTTGTAAATAATAACTATACTGGTTTCAATTATGAAAACAGCATACGAAAACTTAGTCTCAAAAGAGGGGTTAGAACGACCATTATTATTTTATGTTAGAACATAACTTTGCCATGTACCAAAATAATTTGATTTCTTTTTTCTGTACCCATATAAATTGGGTTACCCATATGGATCTGATCTTTTGTGGTACAAATGGAAAGATTAGTTTCTAGCAACATTCTTAGCACAAAAAAGTGTGAAATAAAAAAAAATTCAGATAAATTACATTCAGATTTTAGTACAGCTCATATTCAAAATATTAGAATAATTACATTACATAAAATACTAACACAATATTAAAAAAATGGACATCTACGAAAAGGTTAACTCTCAGATATATCAATAAATTTTGGAATAGTATCATAAATAAATAAATGGAAAATAATTTCTTATTACTTTTTCTCAGTTATTATAATTTTTTGAATCTGAGCTGTATGCTACTGCTATATATTTTTCAAATGCCAAAATACCTATAAATACCAGTTATATGCAACATACCAGCTATTTGTAAAATTAAATTATGGTCAATGAAATCAATGAAATGAAACATGAAGTAAAAAATTTATTTAAAAAATTATTTATTATTATTAAAAAATTATTTATTATTCAAGTCTGCCATGCAATATTTATTGATAACACCTTGGATTTCAACTCTTGCCTTTTCTTTTAAGTTTACATCTTTTAAACTTTTAAATGTACATCTCAGATAATTAAAAAAGGCATCATCGACATTCTCTTTATCCTCATTTATAGATGCCATTAATTTCTTGACTTGCTCCAACGTGCTGGATATTTGCTTATCCACACTTTCCCCCCTTTTATTTAGGGGGAATTAATGAAGTTTCCATCACTTTCCTTTTATTGGTCTGGGGGCTATTCATTACTGCATTTTCATTGACTGCAGTAACCGATTCTTGGGTAAATTCCCCAAATTCACTTTCTGTATCCTGTAAAAAATAGACATTAAAATGGAATATTGAAATGTAATAATAAATTAAAAAATGAGAGCTGTGATCAGGGTTCCAAAATATCGAAAATATCCGATATTTTGATATATATCCAATATTTTCAAAATTGTCAACTTATTGCTGATGATAAATATTTACAGATTTAATACAACTTAAACACCAATACATATTACACATTATATATAAACTAATATAAAACATTATTCTAATATAAAATAGTACTTAATTTTATATATATAATTATAAATAAAATATTTTTTTCTTTTTTTTAAAGCACTCGTAACAAAATTTTAAGTTAAACATTTTTCTCTTTCAAAACACAAATTATAAAACTCTCAAATTTTAAGAATGTTTTATTTCTTTAACAAAACTTTAAACACAAAATGAAATTTATTTATTTTTGTTCAAAAATTTAAACAAAAATGTAAGTGTTATTATTGTTGTTATTCAGTTGCATGTAAACTGAATGTTTACTATCATAAGTGATCCATAAGTTCGTAAATTTAGCTTACCATAAATACTAGTGTCAGTACAGTAAATCAATGCAACCACAATACTTAAAATCTTAGCATTAAAAATATCTCTTGCAATATTGAACAATAATGATAAAGTAGGGTAGACTATTAATGGCTTTCAATACAATTAACTTTGTTAAATAAGAAGTTATTACTACATGATTAAAAATTCTGATTGATTGTTTTCCGAATACAGAAAAAAAAATTGTAACTTGTTTCAGTGCAATATCCTATGCACGAAGATTATTTCTGTTGACAAACATTGGCGAAGTTTGGCGATAAAAATGACAATTGATATGAATCCATATCAATGATCCGAAAAGTTCCGAAAGATCCACAATTAAATAGAATTATTTTGAAATTATATCAAACGTGGCAATACTATAAATAATTATTAAGTTGTTACGGATAAGAAATGTATAAAAGACATGCAAAATCTTACTTACCGCTAGTAAAAGAAGATTGGTAATGAGGCCATTTCTCACTCATTATCTCCCCTATCTCTTTACAAGTCAACCGCTTTAACGTCCTTTTCTTCTAATAGTAATGACTGTGGTTCCACAGATTTCACGAATTGTAACTTCGTCGATGAAATAATTTAAAATTTCTTCTTTAGTCCACGGATCCGTGTTGGCGGCCATATTTTATTCCTTGCTCGATCGCGAGTCACGTGAGCCAAAAACCTGCCCTGCTATTGGACAATTATGTGCAACACAAGCTTTTCGTGAAACTTTTCCCATGTAGAATGGGAAAAGTTGCAGTTAAAGATTCATAGAAAAACACTCTATCACACAGTATTTTAGTGCAACAGTTGCAGGTAAAACAGGTTTAGTGAAACAGTTGCGCTAAAAGCTTGTGCTAAATCTTTAGTGTGATACGGGCATTACTCGACAGTTTTCTGTCGTAACCTGTGGTTTAAAAGCAATTCCGAAAGGCTGCAATATTCAAGTCTAGCACAGAATTTGGCACCAATAGTCAATGCCGTAATGATTCAGTCATCGCTCAGCTAATCAAATGTAGTATTAACCCTTCGGTGGGAACATCAGCCTTTCAGGCAGCTATGGTTTCTTTATACAACACTGCCCCCCCCCACATTTCGACCTTGGGTACTTCAGTCAACATCTTGTCTTCCGTGTGGAAGGGTGATTCGTGACGCCAGCCTTATATGGTCCGGGTACTTGCCATTTGTCTAGAACATTGTCTGTTTTGAAACGAAGGCTGAGTAAGACTGATTTTCTTAAATGCCTCTACAAAACGAAACCGTAATATAACCTGTGGTAATTGGTACTGTCCAATAGAAGCTGGTAAAGAATTAAGGAGGAATGGTTTGACGATTGTGTTAACGTACGGGACCACCAAGTGGTAGTTTACGAGGTCGAATCCAAGCCGGGTAATTATAGGTTTGCATTATTAAGTCAAAGAAAGAAAGGAAAATTGTTTGGTGTATAGTTAACTGTTTTGGTAGTTGTGCAATATTATTTACAAGCGTTGTGAAAAAAAAAATTCTATAGTGCACTATGTATTTGAAGTACCTTGTACTTGTATAGAGAATAGTTATTATACAGTGTGATTTAAATTGTATTACTGTAATTAATAAGTTTCTTGTATTTAATACAGATGCAATATTAATATATGTGTTTTTTAAATGCATTATATCGCAATAGTGGTATGTTATGTTTTCTTTATAAGTGTTTATGTATATGGGATTGTATGCGTAGACTTAGTAAAACGTAATTGTAATTTGAATTTGCACTGTGATAAAGGCATAGTAAATTTACTCTATTGAATTATTCATTATAAATTGCTTGCAATGTTATCAAGAACTCTGAAATGTAATCGTACCTTGTGTATTTAGAAATGCAATTATCCACCAGCAAGTTTCCTTTTCTGATCTACTTGATTTGCATTCTAATATATTGTAAGATATGCAAGCTGTGTTATATATGTTTCATTGTATTACTTATGTTATAATATTGTTTATTTGGTGTTGTTATGAATTGTACAGTATACTATACAAGAAAAAAAAAGAAATAAAAAGATAAGGAAGACAGAAAAAAAAGTTTATTTGAATACAGGAATGCTTTTGCAACCAGGTTATTACCACCAAAAATTCAGGCCTAATTTTTTTTTCATTTCGGTTAAATTGGAGTACTTTGGTGCCGTTGGCGGTTCGTTTTTTTTTGTTACTTTCGTTGCTCTGATTCCCGTGGTGATTGGGTTTACAGTAGCTAACCTACCCGTACAAGCTTCTGGCTGCAGACGGGTTATTTTTTTAACTTGAAGATTATGGCTACCATGAAATGTAATTAACCACAACTACTCTTAGAATCTCTAGTTAGGAATACCTGGGAAAGAGATATTCCATTTATATCTGACTTCGAGGCAGATATTTCCACTAAGCTGGACTATAATCATATTCCCACCCGAAGGGTTAAGCAGTCAAAACTAATTTTGATTTAAGAAATTGTAAGTTGGATTAAGTATAAATAATCATTTAATGTAAACCGCAGTTCAAATGCCATATACGCAGGCACATACTCTCATATTTTTTATTTCTTTTATAACCTTTATATTAACACAAGTACATTCCTTTTCAGTATCTTGATAAACAATTGTTAATAAAACCTAATAATTAAAGATTTAAAATTTTTCTAATCTATATATATAAAACAGTTCCGTAACTGACTCACTGACTGACTGACTGTCATACAACGCACACACTAAACCGCTGGACCTAAAGGGCTGAAATTTTGCAAGGCGATTCTTCTTATGGTGTAGGGGTGCACTAAGAAAGATTTTTGAAAAATTCTTCTTAGATTTTTTTAAATTAAATATTTAAGCTGGTTTTGTAACTTTTTTTAAGTTTGCGTTTAAAATAATAATTTGAGGGTTATAAAATGTATATCACGACAAAGATCATAAAAATTCCTTTAAAATGAAATCTTTTTCGAACCTTTACCTAGATTTTCTGATTTTTGGTGAATTTTTAAAGATTAATTTTTAGAAGTTAATTTATTAAATGCTGATCACGTGATTTCTTTTTCTAGTACTTTAAATAAATTTATCGTCACGTGCATAACAACTAAATAGACAAAAAAAATATTCCTTTTTTTAATGCAGCAGACGATTGGATATTATCCAAAAGAATAAATATCCCTTACGATTTTATATATATATATATATATATATTTCACATCAGTTGTATACATTGACCGTTGCATTTAATTTGAATGTACTCCGTAGCGAAGCGCGGGTTTTCAGCTAGTCTATATATATAAAACAGTTCCGTAACTATCTGACTCACTGACTAAATGATTGACTGACTGACATAGAACGCACAGACCAAACCGCTGGACCTAAAGGGCTGACATTTTGCATGGCGATTCTTCTTATAGTGTAGGGGTGCACTAAGAAAGATTTTTGAAAAATTCGTCTTAGATTTTTTTAAATTAAAGTTTTAAGCTGTTTTAGTAACTTTATTTAAGTTTGCCTTTAAAATAATAATTTGAGGTTATAAAATTTATATCACGGGGAAAATCCTAATAATTCCTTTAAAATGAAATCTTTTTCGAATCTTTACCTCCATTTTCTGATTTTTGGTGAATTTTTAAAGATTAATTTTTAGAATTTAATTTATTAAATGCTGATCACGTGATTTCTTTATTCTGGTACTTTAAATAAATTTATCGTCAGATCCATAACAATGAAATAGATAAAATTTTTTCCCCTTGCTAATGCGGCAGTCGATTGGACATTATCCAAAAAAATATTAAAGTACAGTAAAAGATATGTCCTCAAACTGTACTATATTAACTGTACTATTTTCTTTAGTATGTCTTATTAGATTTAATTTGAATATTTTCTTCTACATTATTTTGTCTATAAAAATATCTCTTACGATTTTTTTATAAATATATTTTTTTGTTTTTTTTACATCAATTGTATACATTGATCGTCGTATTTATTATATATATATATATATATATATATATATATATATATATATATATATATATATATATATATATATATATATATATTTATATATATATATATATTGCATACATTCAAGCGTTTCTCCCAGTGTAGTAATCCATTGATACAAGTAGGATTTTCTTAGCTTTAAGAACATTTTTTTCTTCATAACGTGAATTAAGATATAAAATTAGCATAACTTATGTTAAAGAACAATAGGGGTATCAGAGTTTAAAAAACTCAATATAGCAATTCTAAGAAGGCAAAAATAAGTGGAAACATAAACTATTAGATTAGAACTTCTACCCAAGCTTAAATGCTTTGTTGAACAAATCCTTGAATACCTCTATAGTACCTTAGTGATTCAATTGTAATAACGAACCTTTCAACACCTTATCTAAAATTAAAAACTTAGTCAAAGCATTAAACATTTCGGCTTCAATTGATTCATATAAGGCTGGAGAAATCCTAATATTATTATCAAATATTGACTTTACTTCCCCTACTTCCAGTTTTCACCTTTAACTAATAAAATTTATCAATGAATAGGTGTTTTTTAATAAGCCGAATGCATTAAAATAGCAGCTGATAGATCAAAGTGGGTGTCTAGAGCACTTTTTTCCACGTAATATAACAAACTCACATTTTTTAACCCTTCTTTCTCTTTATGTGATATGGATTTGTTATGCGCATTGGTAAGTACCGAATAGCAAAACAGAAAAAGAATTTCATAAAAGGAGTACAAAAGCGCCTATTATCTTGCATGACGATAACACGCGAGAATTATTTCTTAAAGTTACTATACAAAAAAGCTTTCTCTTACATTTGTAAAAAAAAAAGTACCTTATCTATCGTAATGACTCAAAATTTGTAGATATTATATTATGTAACATACGAATGAAGACAAATAGAACCTTTCAAATAAATAAACGTTATTCACGCATTAGTATAGCAGAGGGACAGAGAAAAAAAATGAAACATTTAAAATATCATGACTAATAAATGTTTTGTGGTGTACGATATCAACCTATTTATACAACACTCATAATAACTTGCAACTCACATCATTCTTGTCAAGACATCAATAGTGCATTAGCGAAAAGAGAATGCTATGTAATGCGTTAGGACAAAATAGGAACGAGAAAAAATGAATACGTGACGAGTTACAATTGCTTCTCCAATAATAAAATCAGAAAATATTTGATTTTGTGACATATTTATACGAGTATTAACTCGGTATTTTCTATTCTAATGCATCTTCATGGACACTGATTGCGACAGTCGTAAATACAGCGATTATAGTCTTTCTTCCGCATCAAATATCTGATATCAAATTAATCTTCAAAGCTTAAAGGCCAATTCTTTCAGTAATGCTAGAGCCGTATTGGAATACAGTAATATCTAAATTATACAGGAACTAATATCTACTTTAAACGCTTGGGAAATTTGACATATTGCAATATATTCTACTTTCATTTGAGCTTTATGCATAAGATTTACATTTAGGAAAGATATATATTGCTGAGTATATGTACGTTTGGGTCTATTATGTATTGTAATTTGATAGGGAGTCTGGGGATGTGTTCGTAGAATTACGTTTAGATATATTCACCCATTTCATATTTTCATCTCAGTTGGAGCAAAATAAAATGAGTTTAACTGTAAACTATACCTTATTGGAATGCTAATTTTAAATTATAAGGATTTAACCCGCGAGAACTCGCACCTGGTATGACATACCCAATCCATTTTCATTCAATGTTTTTGTTATCTTCTTCTGATCGGATTAGGCCGAAATTCCGTGTAGCAGTATTCAAGGTTACATTCTTTCAGCGGTGTAAAAACTAGTTCTGCTCTAAAAATAGATTTTGAGAAAAATATTTTGGAGGGTATGTCATACCCGTGCGAGTCCTCGCGTCAGTCAGATCTTTCCTATTTTTCTGTCAGTTTAGTGTATCATGGCGCACTTTTTTAATTCCAACGAGGAAATGAAACAATTGAGACACCTTTTAGAGACTGTTTCTAGTGTTTGTGAACCTTTATCCGAAGATAATGATGCCTCTGAGGATTGAGAATACTGTAGGAATCATGATTCTTCTACTGAAATTGAGACAGAAACCGAAGATAAAAGTTCACTGTCAACAGCCGAATTTTATATTGGTAAAGATAAAATTACAAAACGGCTGAAGAAAAAATACCGGCGAAATGTAAGGAAGCCTTCAAGGAACGTAATTAGCAAGCTTCTAGGTAATACACATTATTCAAGATATGTCGCTTCTCCCGCAGATACATAGAATGTTCTCTTCGATAGAAACATGCTAAATATGATGGTGCCTCAAACAAAAACAACTTATTCAAGCACTTCAATGGAACTGGAAATCACTAATAGTGCACCGTCTCCAAAAAAAATCAATTCAAAATATAAACGATGCTAAATTTGCCCAAGTAATAAAGACAGAAAAACTAAGTTTATGTGCCAAAAATGTGAAAAATGTCTCTGTGTTGAACATCAGTATATAGTTTGTAAAAATTGTCTATAAAAAATGTAAGTATTATTAAAATTCACTAAAAATGTTTAATTTATTATTTTATGTTCTTTAGTTACGTAAGGTTTGCATATAAACAATATTAATTGATATTTAAATAGCAGAAATGAACTCGGGTATTAGATACCCGGCGCGAGTTCTCGTGTTCGAAATTGGGTTGCGGGTGCTCGCGGGTTAATAAAGTGAAAAAGTATGAAAAAGTTTAGATTAATATTGCAGTATTCTAAATATCCTTGGCCTTAAGGTCGGTAATTGAACGCGGCAAATAAAAATGAAATATAAAGTGTTAATTTATTTTTAGTCAATAGTTTACAATTCCAGTTGAAATTTAGAACTCTTCAGATACTACAACATAACAATTTATGGTGGTGAGATTTGTTGTTTTCATCTGCTAAAATATTTTTTACTGAAATTTATTAAGATTTATTCTATTATATTTATTCTATTTAAGATACTGCGCCTCTTCTCATATATGACTTTTTGAGAATCCACGACCTCTTAGACTTGTCTAGCCTTCGGCCAAACCTTGAGGAATAAGCTACAACAACAAGATTTTCTTAATTTTGTAATGCATATTCTGAGAGATAAAATTAAAAGGCTTAAGTTTTAGTTAACTGCAACTTGTACAAGTTATCTCAAATTTTGGAAAAAAAAATTGTTTCAAAGTTTTGTTTAGTTCTTTCTTCACGGTGAAACTCTATAAAATATTTCTCATAAAATATTCAACTCCTCTACAACATGATGGCCCTGGATTCCTAGCAGAGTAATAGGTACATATATTCCTCTCCCTGAAGCACTGGTTAACCTGTTCATAAGCATAACATTGGTACATCAAAAAGAAAAATTAACTCTTCCGCCGCAACTCATTGATGTTTTCTCACTACAGAGAAAGATGGTTGCTTTAAGCTAGATCTAGCTTAAAATTTTAATCAGACAAAACGAAAGTTTTATATAAATTCGAGTAAAACCTTTGAACGGTAAATCCTCTCAGGCAAAAAAGATTAAGAATGCAAGGGAAAAGTAGCCCCCGGAACATAGGCTGATCACAATAATAAACTGGTAATTGTATCCAGAATCTTAAGATGAAATAAACACAAAAAGCAGCCTGACAAGGTTCTTTCTTTCAAGAATCTCACGTGCGTCTCGTCTTCCTGCATTCATCCTGCTTCATGCAATAAAAAATACAAAATGCATTTATTCAACTCCCATTTTTTGTTGTTTGAAGAAATCAATTAATATTTTTTTTTAAATTAATAATGGTTATAAAGGTGCAAAATACTTTTTAAAACACACAAAACTTCAGTGACGTGTTTTGAAGGAATTAATCCGTCACGATCATGCTATAAAAAGCAAATCAAGCAATCATCTCAAAGGCTGAAACTCGTTTGCAAATAATGCATTTTTTCATCTGCCAAACTACTTATTTCACAGATTTGTGGCCCGCGGAACTTTGAGAATCTATTGGTGTGGCCCGCGAACATGAAAATATTGGAGACCCTACTTTAAGCCATCTCAGAGATACGAATAAAGTACCTCTTAACGTCTAATAAAGCATTTACAAAGTTATTTGCAATTTCGGCCAACCATAAATAACTTTCTAAATTACCTAATAATAATAGCAACGTCAAGTCAAGAATTTATTTTAGAGAGTATTATTTGTTGAAACATTTTAAAGTTACTGTATTTTTTTCCTCGTCCAACTTTTTTGGCAAATTGGTCATGGTCCTTTGTGAAAACTATTTATTCCCAACCTTGAGCTATATAGACCTAATCTCTCAGAATTTCCCGCAGGGTAAAAAACTTCAATTTTGAATTTTGGCAATTCTTGGGATTTTAAATTTGTCGAAATGAAATATAACGTAATAATTCGGAAAAAAGAATTCCAATGTTTCACATTTCTTACCGTAAATATTTTTTCCTCACTATGATGTTTTAGACACTTTTCAAACTTTAAAAAATGTATTCAGTGTGTACTAAAATGTACTAAAATCTACTACATGTACTAAAACAACAGTATACTTAGACGTGTAATAAAGCATTTACGAAGTTATTTGCAATTTCGGCCAACCATAAATAACTTTCTAAATTGCCTAATAATAATAGCAAATTCAAGTCAATAATTTATTTTAGAGAGTAACTACACTGCTGGCCACCCAAATTGCAACACCAAGAAAGACACGATATATCACAACAAAATTTATTTTGTAGATAACATGTTGACCAAGTATCAAGTGATTAAATTTATAGACTTCTGTGAAGTGTGGTTCCTGCCAAAATCAGTAGCCAGAGTAGCCGCCATTGTTGGAGATCACCGCTGCCACACGCCTCGGCATTGATTCAAAGAGACTTTGGATGAGTTCTTGGGGTACAGCAGACCAAGCAGCTTCCACACGATGCCAAAGTTGATCTGCTGAGGCAGCTGGGGATGGAATCTGGGTCAATCGTAGAGCAACCATGGACCACATGTTTTCTATCGGCGAAAGATCCGGAGAGCGAGGTGGCCAGGGAAGCAATATAATCTGGCGATTGACGAAGAACCGTTGGACAATGCGTGCCACGTGTGGTCGCGCATTATTCTGTTGAAATATGGCTGTGGGCAAGCCCTGAAGGTAAGGAAGGACAACTGGCTCCAACACCTCGGAGATGTAGCGCTGGCTCTTTAATGTACCGGCAATGCGTACTAGAGGTGTGCGAGAGTGATATCCAATACCGCCCCATACCATAATACCCGGTGCAGGGCCAGTGTGGGGGTGCATAACGCAGCTGTTCAGCATCCTCTCTTCACGGTGTCTCCGGACTCGAATGCAACCATCGTGGTGTTGCAGACAGAAGCGTGATTCGTCAATAAAGACAATTTCATTCCATTCTGCCGTCCACATCCTTCTGTCATCGCACCATCTATGAAGTCTATGGTTGACGTCTATGAGACGTCTATGGTTCTGCGTCAAGGGTAGACAAAGCAATGGACGTCTTGCGGACAGACCACTCTGCTGTAAACGGCTTCGAATGGTACGCGCAGATACTGGATGATGCGTTACAGACTGCATGTGCTGTGCTATGGATCGTGATGTGACTGAGCGATCCGTCACTGCCATGCGCACAATTTGCCTGTCATCACGTGAAGTGGTGCGCTGAGGTGGATGCGATCGAACACGCCGGTCCGTCGTACCCTCCTGCATCCAACGATCACATATCCACATTACAGTTGTTTGGTTTCGGTCTACATGACTACCGATTTCCCTGAAAGATAATCCACAATCTCGGTAGGCCACTATCCTTCCTCTGTCGAACTCGGATACTTGATCAAAAGATGATCGCTGTTTTCGACGAGGCAAAATTGATCGTTTTTTTGAAAAAACCACAAGAAAAACACAATTGCCAAACTTGAAATCGTCGAAATCTCCAAGCCTTAAATAGCGCTTTGAAGTGTCGCCACAGGCGCGCGTGATGTGCGTCTGCGCTGAAATTCTAATCATTTGCATATCTCACCTCCGCTAATGCATGTTGTAAATTTCATGTTATTTGCATGTTTCCTTCAGGGTGTTGCATTTACAGTGGCCAGCAGTGTACTTTACTACTACTGAGATTAATTACTTTTTCTCGTAAAATATTCAAAAGCCCGTTACTTTTTTTAACTTAAAAAACTGAAAAGAACTTCGATGTAGGTCTTTGATTTTGAAACATACGATGATGGTGAAACTGATATAAGAAAAAAATGTTGTAATAAATTTGTGTAGAATAAATGATAAACTTTTACGCTGACGTTAAAACATTAATTTCATGAAAGCATTTTATTTGTTTATGTAGATATTTATCAAAATCCATTCTCTTCTTGGAACTCAGAGTAACTTAATTTCTCTCTTAAAGATATATAGAAGATTGAATTAAATTATTTTGAAAACTTAACAATAAAAATTTCTTAAAGTTACTATCATAAAGAAAACTAATCCTTTTTCTGTCTGCTTCATTGAACAATTCAATGTTTTTTTAATTCGTTTAACCGAAATGTTTAGAAAAATCATGTGCCTATCATATGAAAAACCATGGTTTCCTTATATGAATAAAGCATTTGAAGGGGGAAAAGATAATAGCAAATATTTTTTAAAAGCCTTTGTTATATGTCTGTCTAAATTAATTTAATAACTTTTATTGCTATTTTACAGGTAACTGAAATTTCAAAATAAATTCCCCTTGAAATACGTTTTAGAATTTCTCATATCGAATTTTATATTAAAAGAATAAAATATGATTTTTTTCCATTTCTGACTTATTTCTGACTGTATAATAATTAATCTTTCTCTTTTTATTTTCCCTACATTTCGCTTTTATTCGGGTTTTGTGTGAAAATGATTTACATCTGGGAAGACTATATTACTGAGTATGAATATATTTTTGTCTGTTATACAACATTTCCAGTCGGGACATATATGTATTTATACAACAATATTGTTTACATATGCATATATATATGTCCCACGTTTTAATCAACCGTTCCATAAGACTCAGTTAGTGGGCAATCATGCAGTGAGTATCATGCAGGTAAATCATTTAGGTATACTGGCATGTTTCATGCATCATTTATGAACGCCGTTTAGATTAACGTTTCCTTATGTAAATAGTGTTCATATCCTCATTTCAAAATGGTGTCAAATATTTTTTGTGGGTGAGGGAAGGAGTAACACACTCTAGCTTATTTTTGTAAAGAGCTTTAAGGCTGCTATGTACTAATCCCATTGGATTCGCTCACCTCAATGTTAATCTAAGGAGAAAATTTATCCAGGGATTGCCGACTTGAATTCAAAGATTTTTTTTTAAAAATTGTACTCCTACATTGAGAAAGAAATTTTACATTTGTGTACATTTTTCGTTTTTAAAAAAAATGCAATTAATATTTTAAAATTTAAATTATTCGGGGAAAAATCTGGTATAGTGTGTTTTAAACGCTCATAAATTCCTTCGGTGGAAGAAAATTATAAAATGAATCCTGTAGCTCTTTGCAGAAAAGTTCACGCTATCTGACAGTACCAATTTTATTTGATTATCAGCATTTATGTACCTGTAAATAGTTGACAAAAATATATTTTAAATAAATAATTTGGGGCAGTTCTTAACCCGCTATATATAGAGAGCCATTACAATCCCTCAAAATGTCGATCCTAAGGGGGGGGTGGAATTCTCGAACTGTCAACTGGACTCCTCCCACCACAAGAGTCTGCAAGAAGAGGAAAAGGGAAATGCGATTTTTTTTCTTAGTACATAGCAACCTTAACACTAGAAAGACAGGAATTTTTTTTCTTACTAAAAAGACTGAAAGCCGTCATTTTGACGGTTAAAAATAAAATCAAAAATTTAAAAATATTCAATTTTTTTGAAATGGTTAAATACTTTACATTTTGAATTATTTCATACAAATATATAATAAATTATTAAATATTTAGAAATATTTTTATGTCGTTATGCCGAGCTGACACCCTGGTATGGTTTATCAGTAAAAATACATGCTTAGTTTGTGCAGTACTTATTTTCCAACACCGATATTTCCGAACAGCCAATATTTCTGTTATTTGCAAAAGGGGGAAGAGACGAAAAGTAACTAACATTTTTCCGGTATTATTTTAAAGATTTCTTCCTGTTTTCTATATTTCCGTCAAATTGACGGTTATCAGTCTTAGTAGGTATACAACACATTTTCTCCTCCTCTTTACTATCGAATATAATTTTGTGCTTGCATATTACACGAAAAATTAGAAAAAGTCATAAAATTTCAAAAGCCTGAGGACATAAATAAAGACATAGTGCTCAATAGTGTGTCCAAAAACCGTCAAAATAACAGCAGCAGTCTTTCTAGTGTTAAAAAAACGTTTACTTAAAATCTCAAATTTTAAAGCATTAATGTATGCAATATTGATCACTTCGATTGATAAACCGTATGCCTATTGGGTTGTGGAATAGAGGGGACACCTGTAAGGGGATTATGTACCTGTAAATAGTTGACAAAAATATATTTTAAATAAATAATTTGGGGCAATGCTTAACCCCCCTATGTATAGAGAGCCATTACAATCCCTCAAAATGTCGATCCTGAGGGGGGTGGGGGGTGGCTCCCCTCATAAAGGGGAGCTTTTCAGGAATTCTGCATCTAAATTCATTGACCACAAGAAAAAAATCCCATTATGTTGGAAAATGCTAAATAAAACTGAATTATTAAATATAAAATACATTTCTCCAGACATAAAAGTACATAAAATATTTCTGGTAGTATCTTCTAACGAAACTACCGTGGTATATTTACGTAGGATTACTTATCGTTGCTTACCTCTTTTGTATGTGTATATGTATCTATATATATAAGGCGGTGTAAGTCAGTAAGTCAAGTGCTGCAAGTGCAAAGCGTTTTACTGCAAAAACTACAAAAAATATCCACTATAAATTGAACAAATTATAATTTAGAATAATTATTATAATATTGCAAATAATAATTATTTTCTATTCCATTATAAATGGAACATGGAGATTTACATTTTTGCCCTCAAATAAAAAAAAAAAGTTGTAAATGTGACTTACACCACTTTGCCTTTCACCGTCTCATATACACTCATGGACAAAAAATTAGCGCACCAAGAAGGAGTCGTCAAAATGAAACGACATTTTACATACGTAATGACTACTTTGATATAAGTAAATGATAAGAAAATCAAAGAAAAAGGATAATTTATTTCAGAGAAAAAGGCAAAAGAACGGAGGAGTTAATATTCCGTTGGACCCTCCTCTAGAGCGAATGCACGATGCGATACGATCGGGCATTGAGTCATACAAGTTCTGTATGATGTCTTGAGACATTTCGTTCCATATTTGCTGTAACCTTGCCTCTAGTTCGTTCAAACTCGTGGGATGCCCAACTCGTCGTCCCAAATGATCCCAGATATGCTCGATTGGAGACAAATCTGGGAATCGGGCAGGCCAAGGAAGGGTAGTAACAGTGCGGAGACAGTCTTGTGACACCCTTGCCGTATGAGGCCTAGCATTGTCTTGTTGAAAAATGACTCCTGGGAGCCGTTCCATGAGTGGCAACACATGTGGTTGCAGGATTTCATGAACATACCGCTGGGCTGTCATGGTGCCACGGAACAATACTAGGGGTGACCGTGTATTGTAGGCAATGGCACCCCATACCAACACACCACCTGTGGGAGCGATGTGTCGCTGTACAGCAAAGGCAGGATTGAAGCGTTCACCACGGGCTCTCCACACACGAACACGATTGTCATCACTGCCGAGATTGAATCTGGATTCGTCGCTAAAGACGACCTGGTTCCATTCCGCTGTAGTCCAGTTCCCTCGTGCTCGGCAAAACTCCAAACGGAGGGGTCGATGGGTGGGCCCCCGATGGGTGGAGTAAGTCAAGTGTTGCAAGTCCAAAGCGTTTTACTGCAAAAACTACAAAAAACATCCACTATAAATTGAACAAATTATAATTCAGAATAATTATTATAACATTGCAAATAATAATTATTTTCTATTCCATTATAAATTGAACATGGAGATTTACATTTTTGCCCTCAAATAAAAAAAAGGTTGAAAATGTGACTTACACCACTTTGCCTTTCACAGCCTCATATATATGTACGTATGTATATATATACATGTATGTATGTACGTCAAAATTTTGACGCATTTTGGTACTTTTCTGTTTAACTGTTCACTGCTTGTCCAAGCGATACAGAATGCGTTTGGCACGCTGCCAAAATTATAACTCGCAAGGTACGGACGGACGGTTTTAGCGTCTGAAATTTTTCTTTCCGGAGGACCGTTATGGAGGTACGTAATCCTACGTTAAAAATCTAGACTATTATCTTGTACAAAAGAAAAAAAGGACCTGAGGGTAATCACTCTCACTCTAATAAGTGTTAAGAGGTTATTGCTATGAACAGAGATTTAATATATCAGTTAGATTTTTCACAATTTCAGATAACTTCTATGTATGTCCAATGAGGAAATAAAAATCGTTAGATTACAATTTATAACGTCGGTTTGCCCGGAATTGCGATTTATCCCGGGTCTCCTAATCGGTAACTATTCTACCAACAGAACGAGCCAAGCGACTTGAAGAACTCGTTTTCTAAATTCCAACCCCTCACGTTTGTTTTCTTCCATTTATTTATTGATTTATTTATTGGACAATGCTTACCTTTTCCGCTCCGCCATGAATACTTTTCAAATAATTCCTAACGACCCATTGTCACTTTTCCAACGCTCTGTGACGCAATGTGCCGATAATCTCATTTTTTAATTACCTTAGATATTCAGAGGTATCACTCATATAAAAACACACTAGATAGTAACAATAACCAATGCGAAGGACAGGGCAGAAATCTTATTTACATGTTTTTATTATCTCGCTTTCTTGTTTGTTTGTGTGTTTGTGTTCTTGTCTAGTTCAAATATTGCAATCGATTTTTAACTAACTTCCCGACTAGCTAGACATTTGAAACTTTAAGAATAGCTCAGAACACGATGACAGTGTATTCTTTTGATACTTTTAGCCATCTTTAAGAAGAATTTGAATTCACTTTCAGTTAATTTTGTTTTGTAGACTGGTACAGCCATCTATCAGCCGGGCCGGGAACAAAAGGTTAAACGCAAGTTAACTTCCAATTAACTTCATTTTCTTTCAAGTTCATGGGATAATTCATCAAAAAAATTTAAAATCAGTGTTTATTTATACATAGAATTGTCAAGTTTATATGATTCAACAGAAAATTTAAAAACGTGGTATATAAAAATTTCTTTTTATCTTGTAATTATTTTTTTATTGAAATCCTCTTGAATGCATAGAAATATTACTCACGTTAAAATACACTACAGAGGCTGTTCACACATTTTTTAGACGATGTATATTGTATTCACAAAACTAAATTACATAAAATTCTTGTGTTTTAAATGTTCTATTTGACATCCCTTATTCTGAACTATCTTTCGACACCGCAATTTCCAGGATAATAATGCCTTTTGAAGTGTCAGAAGAGGTATTCTATCCCATTCCTCCTGAACAGCTTTCCAGAGTCCTGTAAGGGTTTTGGGACGACGTTTGAATAATGCAGATTTTAAAAGTCCGAAAGCACAAAAATCCATAGGTGATACATATGGAGATTTAGTAGGGATATAAGTGAAGGGTATGGCCTTGATACCAGTTTTTGTTCCATTTCTTTTAGGAAATTTACAGTGGATTTTGATGTGTGACTGCTAGCTTTGTCCTGATGGAGTCTCACAGATTGATGGCACTGTGGGTAAAGCGATGGTATTTCATTCAGAAAAATTGCCTATAAAATATGTTCCTGATAGTATTTGGAGTTAATCTTGACATTTTTTTCCACTCTCTTTATTTTTAACTTGCCATTATAAGAAAAGCCAGCAACAATCATGAATCCCTTAGAAAAACTTTCTTTTGATTCTTTGAACCATGTACTTAAATTTTTTTCTCCCCTGTTATGATAATAAATGGCTCTTTTTTTGTTGCAATCATTTAAATACACCCATGATTCATCTATTGTAGCAATTGTTTTCCATTTTTCTTTGGATAAGTGTTTCTCATATAGAATTCTGCAGCGTGTCCTGCGTTCAGCGATATGATTTGGAAGAAGACAATGCACATTGCGCTTTTTCGCTTTCTTAAGATTTAAATCAACGTTTATCATTTTGTTTGCAATCGACACCGAGCATTTTAATGATTTTGCAACTGTCCTTTGACTAGGGGGATTTTCTTTTAACATTAAGGGGATGAGGGACCTTCCACCTCATTTTTTTTTATTCTCAATTTTTAACTCTATATACAGAATGATAATAATTAACAATCTTTTTTTACTACATTGAACATCCTTAAAATTCAAAATAAGGCTTTTTTAGCAGAATAATACCTCTTTTTAAAATTTTTTTTTCAAAAATTCTAACATTATTCAAAATTCTCCATGTACATTCTATATCATTTAAAAACCTTATTTTTTTAATATAAGTTTACCATATGTTTATAAACATAATTGTGCATTGATTTTTCTTTTCTTGTTGGAATCTAAAGTCTTAAATAAATTTTTATTTTATTTGGCCTGTTATTTTTTGTTTTTTGCATTTTTTACTTTATTTCCTGGTCTATAAATTTTAAAAGTATTTGAGGCTTCAAGGAACTATACACAGTTTTATAACAAACACTTCAATTGACAATCTTGAGAAATTTGGAAGAAATCGGAAAAAAATTTCTGCGCATGGAAAATTTTGAAAAATTCTAGCATTTTTTGAAGAATATTTTGAAAAATTAATCTTATTCTTCTACAAAATATTTATTTGTGAATTCTAATCGAATTCAATGTAGTAAAAATGAATATCAATTATACTCATGTTATATATTGCGTAGAATATTGAAAATTTAAAAAACAAGGTTGAAAGTCCCTTCTCCCCTTAAACAAAGTACCTTTGCAATAGTCGAAGATGTCCGTTTTTTCTTTGGATACTTGTTTGGAATTTTTGTCCCACTTGAGGCTCCAATTTGACGTTTTTTTCCCTTTCTTTTTGACGATATTACCTATCGACTCTTTAGATATCACAAAACCATGACTGTCACATCGTTTTTGGATAACGGAGTATGCATATTTCTCTTCGGAAAGAGCGTAAATGTAGCCTTCGAACCACTGCTTTGTTAAAAAACGCCATTTAGAATAAAAACAAAACTTTCAAGCCGCAGAGGATAATTTTGACTTTTAAAAACATAGTACAATTGCAATTATTTCTTTTGCAGCAAACGATTTTTTATTACCGCTTACCAAAATCGTCTAAAAAATGTGCGAACAGCCTCTGTATATGGTAACAATAATCGATGCCATTATATTAATTACTGATGATTATATTAATAAATAACAGAAATTAAATAAATTATGTCGATTTTTCACAATCTGAGATAACTTCTATATGTGTAGGATAGGAAAGCAAAAATAGTCAAGTTTATAACAACGGTTTAACAGGAATTATTATTCATCCCGTGCCTCCTAATTGCGAAGTATCCTACCAAGCGAACTGTCGAAGGGACTTGAAGAACTCATTTTAACGTAGGTTCCTCAATAACGGTACTCCGGAAAACAAAATTTCAGACGCGAAAACCGTCCGTCCGTACCTCGCGAGTTATAATTTTGGCAGCGTGCCAAACTTAGTCTGTATCACTTGAACAGGCAGTAAGCAGTTAAACAGAAAAGTACCAAAATGCGTCAAAATTTTGACATACATATATGTATATATATACACATACGTACATATATAGAGATTTGTATTTTTGTGTTATGTATATATATATATCTATATATATACATAACACAAAAATACATATATACTACATGGGGTGAAAAGTCCCGGGACTAGCAATGAAAAACACATTTTTTTTATCAAAAATCGATTTTATACTTCAACATAGTTTCCTTCAAGAGCGATACACTTATTTCAACGGTCCTCTAACATTTGAATACCTTTCATATAGTACGATTTGTCAAGGGCTTCAAAATGCACATCAGTTTCGCATTTGACATCCTCATTTGATGAAAATCTCTTCCCCTGAAACCATCTCTTCAAGTTAGGAAACAAATAATTGTCGCTGGGTGTCAGATCTGGAGAATACGGGGGATGGTGGAGCAATTCGTATTTTAATTTATTCAATTTTACCATCGGTTTCACTGATGTGTGAGCCGGTGAATTGTCTTGGTAAAACAGCACCTTTTTTTCGCCATGTGCGGCCTTTATTTTCTTGATATCGTCCTTTCAAGCGGTCCAATAATACTGCTTAACACTCTCTTGTGATTGTTTAATTTCTCAAGACAGTCGATGAATATTGTGCCACGTGCATTCCCAAAAATACTGGCCAAGACCTTTCTAGCCGATTGTTGCGTCTTTGGTCGCTATGGTCTGCTTTTGCGAGCTTTCAACCACCCTGCAGATTGCCTTTTTGATTCAAGTGTGCAGTAATGGATCCATGTTTCACCCATTGTTAAGAATCGGCAGAAAAACCCGTTTGGATTAAGCTTTTATAGCCAAAGCGCGCTCTGAATTTTCGGCACGTTGCTGTTTTTTGGTCAATTGTTAGGAAACGCGGCACCCATCTCGCACAAAGCTTTTTCATATTTAAATGTTTATGCAAAATATGTCTCATCTATTATATTGATATCTGTACTATGTCAGCTATCCCCATACTTTCATTTTGCGGTCTTCCAACACAATACGGTGGACTTTTTTGATGTTCTCTGGAGTTGTTGCCTCAATTGGACGTCCAGAACGGGCGGCATCATCGGTGTTTGTACGATCATTTTTAAACCATCGACAAATAGTTGTTTTCGACTGAGCAGATGTCCTGCGATGTTTTTTCGAGCCATTCTTTGATTTGGACGGTATTTTTCTTTTATCAAAAAGCAATGGTTTAACTAAGACGCGAAATTCTTGTTGATCCTTTGGTTACACAACATCAAAAGTAGCTTTACTTACACGACCACAACTCGTAAATAAATGGCCGACATGTCATGAAACTTTGATAGCAGTCGTTTAAAGGGACAGGGGACCTTCAAATTCGATTTTTTTTATTTTCAGTTTTTAGCTCTATATACAAAATGAGAATAATTAATTTTCTATTTTACTACATTAAAAACCCTTAGAATTCAAAATAAGGAATTTTTAGCTGAATAATGCCTGTTTTGCAAAAAATATTTCAAAACTGCTAATGTTTTTCAAAAGGCTCCATGCGCATTCTATATTAATTAAAATTCTTAAATTTTGTATTATAAGTTTACCATATGTATATAAATATACATTTGCATTAATTTTTTTTTTTTGGTGTGTGTATCTAAAGTCTTAAATATTTTTTTTCTATTCTGCCTGTTATTTTTTTTTTATATTTTTAGTTTATTTTATGGTCTATAAATTTGTAAATAAAATATGACTTGAAGAATTATGCACAGTTTTGTGATAAACACTTCAATTAACAATTCTGAGAAATTTGGTAGATATCAGAAGAAAATGAATATGCATGGAGCCTTTTGAAAAATTCTAGCATTTTTGAAGAATTTTTTGATAAATAGGTCTTATTCCCCCACAAAATACTTATTTGTGAATTCTAAGTATCTTTAGTGTAGTAGAAAAGAATATAAATTATACTCATGGGATATATAGAGTTAAATATTGAAAATTAAAGAAGAACAAGATTGAAAGTCCCTTGTCCCCTTAAGGTTTGTACTAATAGAACATTATATGGAAATTCCATTGCGGATGCCATTTAGTGTTGAGTCCCGGGACTTTTCCTCCCATGTAGTACATAGAAAATAGGTAAGAAACGATAAGTAATCCTACGTTAATAACCCGTGGTAGTTCCGTTACAAGAGACTACCTGAATTTTTTTTTAATTTATATCTCACGTTTCTTTGTTTTTTCGTCAATTTATTTATTTATTGGACAACGCTTAACTTTTTTTGCCCAACATGAATAGTTCAAAAATTATTCCTAACGACCCATTATGACTTTTCCAACGCTATGCGACGAAATAGGAAGAACTCTCAATTTTTAATTGCAATCCTCGGGAATTCAGAAATATTACTCATGTGAAAATACACTATATGGTAACAATAACTGATGCAATTATACTAAGTATTGTTAAGAAACTTTTAAAGCATTCCATAATGTCAGTTTAATTATCATCGTACTCACATCGTGTGAAGTTAGTTAGGGAAGCATAAGGAACTTTTATCCTGCGTGATTCAGCCGCTCATAGATCTTCTTTTAATTCCTCTAAAGGTTATCTTGGTAATTGCAGGAAAAGAATTCACGGAGGAATTCTGCTCTCATGTTCTCAGTTTTGAAGCTCCTCCTGCAATAATCATAACCATTTTGTGTTAGAGTAAGTCCAGGGGCGGCTCCAGTCCAGAGTTTGTTTGATTTTTTTTTTTTTTTTTTTTTTTTTGGGGGGGGGGAAATATCAGCTCTTAGGGTTATATATATATATATATATATATATATATATATATATATATATATATATATGTATGTATGTATGTATGTATATACATATAAAAGAATTATACATCGTCTCATTTTAAATTTAAACTCACTTAGTATTATTAGGTCTACGATTATATAATTTTAGGCTATGGTAAAAAAAATACGCCCAGCTTTTTTTGGAGAGCCCCCCCCCCCTCTTGGAGCCACCAATGAGTAAAACTAGGAAATGAAAAGATTAAATTCAAGTGATACGAACTTGAGTTGACGGCATTTGATTAATTTGAATGACATGCGTTATATTGAAATGTAAGGCTGCATGCATTATTTATTAAACAAAGAACCGATAAATCTTTAAAATATTAATCTACAGAGTTATCAGAAGAGCTAAACCCTGAGGAGTAATACTTCAAAGCTTAGACTTTATTCAAGATTTGAAAGGCTTGCCTTTTTAATATGCATGACTTGATAACTATAGTCTTGAAGCATGATATTATTATAATGCTATCATCTCATTATTGTAATGCTATTGTCTCATATTTACTGAGATTTTCCGAAAAAATAGTAAAAAGTAGTATAAATTATTTTGCATAATGCCCTTAATTTCTTTGTTGTACAACGTTTTCCTTCAACATACGGTTTTCATAAAAAAGCATAAATGAAGAAGAATGCAGACGCATATTTATTTTACGAAACTAACCGCAGAAATGAATTTGTACAAGTTCATTATTATGTGGAATTAAACAGGTAATAAAATAGATGATTCCCTTCTTCCAAGAAAACTGGTACGAAAAACCACAGGAATGATTTTCAGCACATAGACAATTTAATATTTACAAAATAAAGTAAATACACTTATAAATGTGCATGGAACCGAATTAATGTTGTTTCGAAATTGTGAAATAAGAAAATAGTATTCTTTCTTTAGAGTTAAAGCAGTATAATAATCAAAATAATTGCAAAAGTCGAGTTCCATGTCACATTCATAAAATAGAAAACAAAACGTTTTAAACCACTGGCTTTTCTTCTGGTACTCCATGCTTAGTATAATGATATTTCATTCTGACTGAATTGAAGGAATACAAATAGCATCGGAACTAAATTTACATAAATTATATAATTATATAACAAGAATTCCAACATCAGGAACATTACATCATGAAACATTTAGTGTATTACAAAGTTTCAAAGTCAGATTTCATAGTCAGTTTCAGTTAATTTTCAGATTTTGGTAGCATTGGATTTCGATTTTAGTATATGAATGTTTTTTGGACATACATGTTACGGTAAAAGTGATTAACCGGTGATTATACAAAATTTACGGTTATTATGCATAGTCACCAATAATCTTTGTTAATTTGATAAATTTCAGTAAATTTCTCACTTTTACCGGCGATTTCACATAATTCCCTAATGTAATTGGTAAATTAGATAAATATGCCAGAATTTATCCCTTTTTGCAGGCGATTATGTATATTCTAAAAGGTATTTGTTATGTTTGAAAAATATCTTTTAATATATTACTTTTAAAGCGATTTTTGCATGAATTCTAAACTTTTGTTCATTAATGTGATAAACATCATAATATTTCCCACTTTTGTTGTTTCAAAAAGTAACATAGATTTAAACAAATTTTAATAAATGAATCAAAAATACATATCTTCTTTTAATAATATTAGAAACGAATTTTTAACGAATATTAGGAAACTAAGAAAAATTTATTTTCGCTTAATATTAGAACTATGCGTACAAAAATATAAAAATATTTGTTGTGAAAAAATATGGAACTTTAATAATTTGGACTGCTTACTCAAACATGGCAACACTGTCGTGATATTTTGAATTGCATAACTTTTCATTTTTCTTCACTTACATTTTGTTACATAACACTTTCCTATACATGAGAATCTTTGGTAACCCTGGTTTCAATAAAATTGTTGCTTTTCTTTCGCACTCCCGAAGGGGCAAAGTGATATTTGGTGCATTCTCTACTGAGAGAAATTGTTCCTCACATAACACAAACTGATTTCTGGTATGCAATTGGGAAAGAACTCCATTCTTCTCAAGTGATAGTACTCATAATTTTCAGTAGCTGATATTACTGCCAATAGATTCCGCGGATCGCCTCTTGCTCTATCCACATCTGGTATCCTTGGCTTTACATTATCTTTCGATACAGCAGATTTCAGCTCTGATATTTACTTTTAAAAACAATTACTCGACGAGAATGCATTATTTGTTAAATTTATCGTCCTAGACCAGCGGTTACCGACATGTGGGGCACGACTCCCTAAGTGGTCGCGAAGTGTTTTCTGGGCGGGGGGGGGGGGTCACGATATGTTTTATTTAAATAACTTTTTAATGAATTTCACTGAAACTTTTGTCAAACTTTATGTGTCTTGAAACTGTAAGGCAGTGAGGTTTTTTTAACGGGAAATCTCTGTTTTGAAATGCAAACTCAATTGTTAGAATTTCACAGCCTTCATATGGTGGTTAATGAAATTCGCGGTTAGTTACTACACTGCTGGCCACTGTAAATGCAACACCCTGAAGGAAACATGCAAATAACATGAAATTGACAACATGCATTAGCGGAGGTGAGATATGCGAATGATTAGAATTTCAGCGCAGACGAACATCACGCCCGCCTGTGGCGCCACTTCAAAGCGCTATTTAAGGCTTGGAGATTTCGACAATTTCAAGTTCGGCAATTGTGTTTTTCTTGTGGTTTTTTCAAAAACACGATAAATTATGCCTCGTCGAAAAAAGTGATCATCTTTTGATCAAGTATCCGAGTTCGACAGAGGAAGGATAGTGGCCTACCGAGATTGTGGATTATCTTTCAGGGAAATCGGTAGTCGTGTTGGACGAAACCAAACAACTGTAATGCGGATATGTGATCTTTGGATGCAGGAGGGTACGACGGACCGGCGTGTTCGATCGCATCCACCTCAGCGCACCACTTCACGTGATGACAGGCAAATTGTGCTCATGGCAGTGACGGATCGCTCAGTCACATCACGAACCATAGCACAGCACATGCAGACTGTAAAGCATCATACAGTGTCTGCGCGTACCATTCGACGCCGTTTACAGCAGAGTGGACTGTCTGCAAGACGTCCATTGCTTTGTCTACCCTTGACGCAGAACCACAGACGTCTCCGCCGCCAATGGTGCGATGACAGAAGGATGTGGACGACAGAATGGAATGAAATTGTTTTTACTGACGAGTCACGCTTCTGTCTGCAACACCACGATGGTCGCATTCGAGTCTGGAGACACCGTGAAGAGAGGACCTAACAGCTGCGTTATGCACCGCCACACTGGTCCTGCACCGGGTGTTATGGTATGGGGCGGTATTGGATATCACTCTCGCACACCTCTAGTATGCATTGCTGGTACTTTAAACAGCCAGCGCTACATCTTGGAGGTGTTGGAGCCAGTTGTCCTTCCTTACCTACAGGGCTTGCCCACAGCCATATTTCAACAGGATAATGCGAGACCACACGTGGCATTGTCCAACGGTTCTTCGTCAATCGCCAGATTGAATTGCTTCCCTGGCCGCCTCACTCTCCGGATCTTTCGCCGATAGAAAACATGTGGTCCATGGTTACTCTACGATTGACCCAAATTCCATCCCCAGCTGCCACAGCAGATCGACTTTGTGAACGTATTGGAAGCTGCTTGGTCTGCTGTACCCCAAGAACTCATCCAAAGTCTCTTTGAATCAATGCCGAGGCGTGTGGCGGCGGTGATCTCCAACAATGGCGGCTACTCTGGCTATTGATTTTGGCAGGAACCACACTTCACAGAAGTTTATAAATTTAATCATGTGATACTTGGTCAACATGTTATCTACAAAATAAATTTTGTTGTGATATCTCTTGTCTTTCTTGGTGTTGCAATTTGGGTGGCCAGCAGTGTACTTACAGTACTCGAATTCTAAACGTGAGTTTGCCTTTAATTAATCTCGATTGTCACTTTTGGCATTATCATTGTTATTTGTATTTCTCCAAAGGAAAAGGCAATTTTATTTAGGTAAGTGTTTTTCTATTTTTCTCATTATGTAATTCTGAATTATTTTTCTTGGGGTTCCGTTCAGTTCTTTCTTTTACATACACCTGCCTAAGTGATTAATTTTTCTTAATGTTCGTCCTTTCTTACAAATGTGGTGACCAGAGTACATCAGAGTTGCGTAGTCCCTCAGAGTTGCATCAGCCATTGCGATTTGCGATCGACGATTTCCGCTTGGCCTGCTTGCATTCCGGAGAAAAGTGTTGACTACTCTGAGAATCAGATATAAAGAATCGTTTTTCACATAGAATGGGATATGCATAAAGAAAAGTTAGGCTCACCTTTGTTCCAAAGGTTGTAGATAACGTTGCAAACTAGTGACTAAATAACTTCGCATACATGAGTAAATACTGTAGACTGGCATTTTTAATCACTTTTTAACTATAAAAGCATGTAATAACATGTTGATTACATGTATCATAATACAAAATAAAAGAACAACAACTTCAAATCAAAAGCGAAATTTTTAAAAAACATTGTTCTCGCTTTCCGTATAAGCGCGGAGTCTCTCTCCAGGTATCGTTACCCCATCTAGTATCAAAATTTGTCACTATTCCGTTTCCGACAAGAAGCATTGACGATGAAATGAGCGAGCGGCATGCTGATGAGGCTGCGTGCGCAATCCATCGGCTCCTATAAAGCTTGATAGAAACCTCAGTAGTAAACCATCCAAACTACTGTACATGCAAGCTGCTTGCTCTTCTTCGAACTCACGGATCCAGTTTGCCTACTTCGAATTCACAGACTGAACACCCCACTCACTTTTCTTCTTTTCTCTACTTTCTGACAAATCATGGTTCCCCTCTGCTTACTTTCTGAAAGTTTGCACTAGAGGTCTTGGCCCAGGAAGTGAAGTTAGACATATTTTCTTATGGTCTTATGGTAAAGAGGCAGAGCAGCAGTAGCCAGAATGATGTGGAAGAATTCAAACTCTGGACAGAATCCGATGACCCCCCTGGTTTGCAGTCTACTAGGGGCTCATGTTGTAACATCAAGTTTAACGTATATTTTTATCATATTTTATTTTTCGTATCTTTGGTTCATCTGTTAAATTTATGATACAAATGTTGTCATGGGTCTTTTTTAGATAACTCAGCCCATTAAATAAGTTAGTAATTTTTAAATGTAGGGTGTGGTATGTTCACACACAACTAACTATAGAGTGAGCCAAAAATTCGTAAAAACTTTAAAAATTCATAGAAAAGGAAGAAATCGTGATAAAGAAGTGCGGTTTGCAAGAAAAGGCTCACAAGGAAGTCGGATTTTTTAGTAGCCAAAAAAGTTTTAAATTTTTTTTTTTAAGTTTCAAAAAATTAAAAGTTAAAATAGTCATCGGTAGATGGCGCTGACATGCGAGAGATTCCTCAGAATTATGCAAATCAATCTTGCAATAAAAAATTGTGATACATGAGGATTTGGGGGATAGGCCATGAAGTGGAAGACTTAGCGGAGGGCCGCATTACAGTGGTGAAAACCGTTATGAAAAATATGGTGGCGGAATCGTCCACTGGGAGTAGCAGTGCTCGTAAAGCCAGACCAGTGAATCTACCAGTGATTTTTTTATATTTTCATTTTGCTGCTAAAAAAATCCTACTTCTTTTTGAGCCCTTTCTTGCAAACTGTACTTCTTTATCATAATTTCTTTCTCTTTCATGAATTTTTAGAGTTTTTACGAAGTTTTGGCTCACCCGGTAGTATTTACACACAAGTCGCTCCATTCAACCTACACAAATTTCATTTTTGTTAAATGAAACATTTAGTTAGAATTCATATGATGGTAAATGCATTTTGGAGTTTTTCTTTAAGTCAAAGCCCTTTTTAAAATATGTAGGGTGGGAAGGGATGGAGGGTCACAGGATGGCAGCTAACCATTGACGGAGGTCGCGACTTGAAAAAGGTTGGGAAACACTGCTCTAGACTGTCAGTTATACAGTATAAGACATATTATAATGTCCGCTAAATTTGATTATTTAAGTATGATTTATCATATGTACCTCCACGAACTGGGATTAATTCGCAATGTATGAAGTAACTAGCTGAAAACCCGCACTTCGCTACGGAGTACATTGAAATTAAATATAATGGTCAATGTATGCAATTAATGCCAAAAATATATACATATTTATAATAAATTCGACGATCAATGTATACAATTGATGTAAAAAAAAAAAAAAAAAAAATATATATATATATATATATATATATATATATATATATATATATATATATATATATATATATATATATATATATATATATATATGTATATATATATATATATATATATATATATATATATATATATTTATAAAAAAATCGTAAGGGATATTTATTTTTTTGGGATAATATCCAATCGTCTGCTGCATTAGAAAGAAAAAAAATTATTTTTTGTCTATTTAGACTCCTATCGCATTATACAAAATTAAGATAGTGAAAAGAAAACAGGAAAATGTAGAAACTAATTTTTGATATCTCTCCTAAGCTAATCTTTCTATAATGCTATTTATATTTTCTTTGAACCACTATTTTTACAGTCGAAATAAAATACCCAAATATCAATTTATCTACCTACAACTTTATAAATTTCTCATAGTTTCATACATGATACAAAAAAATGTAATATTCACAGTACTTAACAGAGACGAGAAAAATTGTTTAAAAAACCGAATGACGGTCCTTCATCAAAATCCTTTTATCTTGAAATTTCTATACTTATTCAACGGATTTCTTTTTCTTTATTATCCGCTGCTTTATAGAAAATACTTATTCAATAAATGCATCAGTCAAAGTAATAAGTTTGATTTGACACTTTTACTTCCCTTTTTCACAGAGCCTTTCATTTAGGGAAGAAATAAAACACCTCTTTGTGAATAAAGGATCATTTATCCTGACTAGTCGTCTAGGAACCGCCACTTTCAAAGGCGAAATTCTTATCCTCCTCTAACTAGATATAATATCTTTCACAGGCTATTGGAAGATGCATGTGATCGATAAGTCTTCGCGCGAAAACTCTTTTCTATTTTTCTTTTGTATATATATAATTATGGAGACAAACAAAATTAATTTTCTTAAAAATAGTGTTTACTTTACTTTTTTTTATTTATTATAAAATTTGTAATTCATTTCTATTAAATATTTAAGACTGAATTTTTTGATAAATTTTCATTTCTGAAATAAGTCTATATACTTTTAAAAATCCTTTTCTAATTCAAATTCGGACTTTAATATCATACCTTCTAAGTCCTTTTTAACGTCTCGCAAAAAACTATAAAATGTAATTTAGCATGAAAGATTAAAATCTTTTTTTTACTTGAAAGTGAATTAAATGTAGAAATATATATTTATATCTATATATTTACTAAGTTTAGGAAAAAAGGAATTAAATTTAACAGTTTTATAATAGTTCGTTACTATGATTGAAGTAAAATAAAATCGGAAGAATACTATACAATACTTGATTCATAACTGAACTAAAAAAAAATCTCTATTATTCAGCAATCTATCTGTCTTGTATGAAATTTTGAAACAAAACAATGCTTTTATTTGTTTTATCTTTTCATAGCATTTGTCTCTTGACATCAAAGTAGAAATCTATTATTTTCTATATCATATATATATATATATATATATATATATACACACACACACACACACACACACACATATATATATATATATATATATATATATAGAGAGAGAGAGAGAGAGAGAGAGAGATACTTATGTCCATTCATATTTCCTCTATATAGACAGACTCTTCTGAATATGACATCTCAAGAAAAAAGTCAATTCCTTCTTGTTGTACTTAAGTTTATGCTGTACTTAAGCGAAATGTAGTGATATGGATTCGTGTCATCATCTTTTCTATTTTTTTTTCTGAAGTAAAATTGATGCATTAAAATTCTCTTGCAGTTATACTAGTTCGTTAAAGAAATGTTGTAAATGGATATTTATTTGTTTTAGATCTCTTGGAGCTTTATAAAAGTCGCGAATTACAAACATTCGTTTTAAAAATTTCAATTTTAAAATTACCTTTAAAAAAACAAAAGATCATCAGGGTTTCTAGTAATGTAATCTTGATAACAATCAATAGGAAAAAAAAGTACATTTAAGGCTGTTAATTCCTGAATGTGATTTCTTTTTAAAAATCCATGTAGATAAATGATAATTCTAGTCTGAAAATTCAAAGCATACGTTTTATAATTAAGCAAATTTTTCATGCATACCTTAGGAGAGAAAAACAATCCGTGAACAATTTTGGCAAAGCGCTAAAATTAACATATTTTACATAGTCCTCGAATTTTCTGTCGTGGCAAAACTTATTAAATATACAGTGACTTACAATTTCCAAATTTCTCTTATTAAACTGATTTTTAAATAAATACTTAATAATTTATTTAGCTATTTCTGTAAATGTAATTTTATTCTTTTTTAATATTTGAAATTTTCGTCATTGAAAATAAAGCATATTAACATATCCTTTAGTAATCCTAACATTGTTGCATTTTCGTACGTATGAGTTGTGAGTGTATATAAAAATGCTGCAAATCTGCAAAAAAATAGAGGCTATAATAATACTTGAAACTTAGATTTTATTATACATCAACTTAAAAGATAATTCTTTAGTTTTAGTGTGAGATGCTTATGAATAATTAATTTATCTAACATTTCAATTCTAGTCATTTAATATTATCGGACGAATAAATTTTTAAAATTATGCCAAAAGCAAGAATCGGTTTATTGTATAATAAATATTTGTTTCTCTGACTATTATCAATCAAGGCTGTCACAACAATTTTGCCATTAAAAGGGATACTTCTTTAACAGGACATCAATAAACCAATATTGTTACGGAAACTGTTAAAAAAATCCATGAGAATATTCGAAACTTGTTAGTTTTTACACGAGAAGTAAGACGTCAAACTTTTTTCCTCACTCGATGAATACGTAGCTAAAACTGCCGTGTGGTGAAGAAATAAAATTAGCTCAGGTCAAGCAAAAATTTTTTTCATACCGTTCGTACTTGCGGCTGAGAGGATTTCACAAGAACTGGGTGTCTAGTTTTAGTTTGTTTTTTTCTCGCTTAAGTAGAAGGTATGCAAAAAACACCAAGTTTTATAATCTTATCTAACTAAAACTTCAAAGCAATCAAAATTCTGAAACAATGTAATAAGATTATAACTTTTCTTCTTTTTCGGCACTTTTTGGAAATGAGTTTGCTATTTGTAAGTGGATGTCACATCTCTTCCAATTTATTTTCGTGAAAAAAATTTAAATAATATTTCTCTTATCTATTGATTGCTTACTAGATTCTGAGATATCTGCTTTAAAAATAAACATGCAAACTCAAATTTACAAATTATTAACAATTCCCTCATTCTATTTTTAATGTTAAATTAATTAAGGCCGTACAAACAAGTAACATACTGAAAATGTTTTCTCACAACCCACAGCTACACTGCCTTCTTAACAAGGTAGCTCTCCATTTCAAAAATGTTAACTTCAGTTGAGAAAATCACAGTCAAACGTCCTTATGAAGTGGCCTTAGGCCATCTGCACCTGGAACTACTCATAGGAAACTGAACTGGCTAGTGATTGAAATTACTTACCGAATACAAACTCGTTAGTGATGCGGTTCCGCCCACGGACGTATTCAAAAATGATTCAAATCAATAGTTTTCTACCTGTCATGGAAGGAAGAACATCCTTATTCCGAGCTACCATGGTACTACTGTACTATATTATCTATACTATATTCTTTGGTATGTCCTACTACATTTAATTCGAATATTTTCTTCTACATTATTTTGTCTATAAAAATATCCCTTAGGATTTTTTTTATAAATATATTTTTTTGTTTTTTTTTACATGAACTGTATACATTGATCGTCGTATTTATTATACATATATATATATATATATATATATATATATATATATTCCGGGCTACCATGGATAATGATTGTAGTGATGATCCCAGTGATGAATCAGTGTTGCTTTATTACTATTATGGTTACGGAAAGAATAGAATACGAAGAAAATTTTGGGTTCACCCATATATTGCAAGAAATTTTAATTTTAATTTGCATAAAACTGGATATTTTTCCCCATTCACCCACTAATTGAATATTAATTTGTTGATTGTTTATTTTTTAACTCGCTGAAAATCCGCACTTCGCTACGGAGTACATTCAAATTAAATACAGCGGTCAATGTATACAGTTGATGTAAAAAAAAAATATATATATATACATATATATATATATATATATATATATATATATATATATATATATTTATATATATATATATATATATATATATATATATATATATATATATATATATATATATAAATCCTAAGGGATATTTTTATAGAGAAAATAATGTAGAAGAAAATATTCAAATTAAATGTAGTAGGTCATACTAAAGAATATAGTACAGTTAATATAGTACAGTTTGAGGAACATAATATCTTTTACTGTATTTTAATATTTTTTTGTTTAATGTCCAATCGTCTGCCGCATTAGCAAGGAAAAAAATTTTTTGAATATATAGTTGTTATTCACGTGACGATAAATTTATTTATTGTACCAGAAAAAGAAATCACGTTATTAGCGTTTAAAAAATTAAATTCTAAAAATAAATCTTTAAAAATTCACCAAAAATCAGAAAATGGAGGTAAAGATTCGAAAAAGAATTTATTTTAAAGGAATTTTTAGGATCTTCCCCGTGATATAAATTTTATAACCTCAAATTATTATTTTAAAGGAAAACTTAAATAAAGTAACTAAAACAGCTTAAAAATTTAATTTTTAAAAATCTAAGAAGAATTTTTCAAAAATCTTTCTTAGTGCACCCCTACACTATAAGAAGATTCGCCATGCAAAATTTCAGTCCTTTAGGTTCAGCGGTTTGGTCTGTGCGTTGTATGTCAGTCAGTCAATCAGTCAGTCAGTGAGTCAGATAGTTACGGAACTGTTTTATATATATAGATTAGGAAAATTTGAAATCTTTAATTAAACTAAAATAAATTGTAAAAATTACTAAATTAAATTGTAAAAGTTAGTCTTTAAAAATTCACCCAAAATCAGAAAATGGGGGTAAAGATTCGAAAAAGATCTCATTTTAAAGGACTTTTTATGGTCTTTCTCGTGATATATATTTTATAACGCTCAAATTATTATTTTAAATGCAAAGTTAAAAAAAGTTACTAAAACAGCTTAAAAATTTAATTTTAAAAAAATCTAAGAATAATTTTTCAAAAATCTTTCTTAGAGCACCCCTACACTATAAGAAGAATCGCCATGCAAAATTTCAGCCCTTTAGGTCCAGAGGTTTGGTCTGTGCGTTTTATGTCAGTGAGTCAGTCAGTTACGGAAATTAAATTATTATCAGAAATGAATTTACACTGCTGGCCACTGTAAATGCAACACCCTGAAGGAAACGTGCAAATAACATGAAATTTACAACATGCATTAACGGAGGTGAGATATGCAAATGATTAGAATTTCAGCGCAGACGCACATCACGTGCGCCTGTGGCGCCACTTCAAAGCGCTATTTAAGGCTTGGAGATTTCGACGATTTCAAGTTCGGCAATTGTGTTTTTCTTGTGGTTTTTTCAAAAAACGATCAATTATGCCTCATTGAAAACAGCGATCATCTTTTGATCAAGTATCCGAGTTCGACAGAGGAAGGATAGTGGTCTACCGAGATTGTGGATAACTCATCCAAAGTCTCTTTGAATCAATGCCGAGGCGTGTGGCAGCGGTGATCTCCAACAATGGCGTCTACTGATTTTGGCAGGAACCACACTTCACAGAAGTCTATAAATTGAATCATTTGATACTTGGTCAACATGTTATCTACAAAATAAATTTTGTTGTGATATCTCTTTCTTGGTGTTGCAATTTGGGTGGCCAGCAGTGTATTTTAAGAAATTGTCAAAATAGATTGTGTAATAACACGCACGATGAAAGAGAAACTGGTAACTGAAGTTCCTAGTGTCTCGACACGTTGATTTGCCTGTGACTGATTACCAACGCGTTACTGACGGGTTAGTAACCAGTAGCGCCGCCTGCGTGGCTCCATTCACTTACATAGGTTATGACTCATCACAGACTGGTAGGTGAATGGAGTCAGTGATCAGTTTCTTTTGAGTAGCTCCGTGTATAGACGCCCTAAATCCCACAGAATTCAAATTAATTTTCTTTCCCGATTCAACTAGTCTCGTCTTCCACTGATCCGGCCTCATAAGAATGCTTCTACTCTAAAGTGGTCGATTCGCTCTATCATGTTGCTTATAAAATGCTTGTTCTGCTAATTTCCTTACCATCCATTATATCCATTCACTGGTTTTCTTCCACGGTCATGCGCTTTTTCGAAGATTTCGTAAGGTGTTACGAGGAAATTTGCTAAACTGTGTTTAGTTAGAGAAATCAACAAAAATTGGTGAAAATAAAATATTTAACACAATAAATCTCAAACCTTCAAATGTTTCATCATTAACTAAATTGAAATGACTCTCCTGTCTTTGATACGATACTTTAACCTTTAGCTTACGGGGCCCATTTTCCCGATTCTTTCTTTAGAACAGGAAATTTCATACCCCCTTAGTAAGAACGGCCATTAAGGGGTTATATATATATATTATAATTTATATATATATAAATAAATATATATATATATATATATGTATGTATGTATGTATGTATGTATGTATGCATGTATGTATGCATGTATGCATGTATGTATTTATGTATGCATGTAGTATATATGTATGTATGTATGTATGTATGTATGTATGTATGTATGTATGTTTGTATGTATGTAAGCATGTATGTATGTATGTATGTATGTATGCATGTATGTATGTATGCATGTATGTATGTATATGTATGTATGTATGTATCTATGCATGTATGCATGTATATATATATATATTCATTCTTGGGCCCGTATTCTTGGGATACATGCTATCCCACCCCGTAAGGAAAGGGTTAATAGGGAAAGCAAAGTGTAACTTTAAATAGAAAGCATGTAATTAATAATTAAACCCAAAAATATTTTCTTAAATCCGACAACAGACACAATTGCATCATGGATCGATTATGTTCTCCGGTCATTCACACTTTTCCACCTGCCCCCTATTCCATGAGAGGCAAGTGAGTCCATTGTACGCTTAGTGTACGACATAGGTAGCAGGTCCTTACACAACCATGGGTTCGGGTTCAAATCTTATGAACGTTCTTACGCTATCGCCTCATAAAGATGAATGTTAGTTCACCCACAGAGAAAACTGATACATGAAAAATATTTTATAGTGGAGATGTAGAAAAGTTGCCGTTGCATGCTTTTTTTCCGAAACTTCTTCAATTTCGGGTTTTGACATCTTTAGCCTTTAATTTCGTTTTATATTGACAAAGAAACTACTTTTTTCTGATATAACTTCTCTCTTAATGTATAATAACAAGCTACTATGTATAATGTATAATAACAAGCATTTACTCTTGCCTAAGCCTCCTTCTTGTCTCTTTTGCAGTAAATTAAGGATTGTGCGCTTACAGTTAAACTATCAAAGCATTTTGAACCAACACTATCTATTATACTGCATTATGTTCACATAGCTACTAATTTTCCCCATTATTTGTAGTAACAAAATCAATCCTATTACAGAGGATAAATTCTATATTATTGTACCTCCATTAAATTTTCTTAATTTTTATGAATCATAAACATACTAAAAACTCATAATTTCTTAAATATTTTGTAATAGCTTTGAAATAGTGAAGTCTCATGAACAAGATAAGTCTAGTGAATATGATTCAAAACTAAGCATACTCTCAATTTACAGAGAATTAAAGGATATACGTTTAAAAGTTTCTCCTCATTAACGTTTAGTTCTTCTTTGCTTATTAGAGTTTCCCATATTTGTTTGAGACTTTGGAATTCTGATAATTACCTGAAACTTTTCTTGAGGAAAATTTGAAAAAAAGCTTAAATCTTGAGAACTAACCTAATTAGTTTCTGTTATAATTTCTTGATAGCTCCATGATACCTCGACAGTTCTTGAATTGATTTCCTTATTGCAAACTTTTTAAACTGGTTTAATATTTACGTTTTAGATTCAAATGCAAATATTAGTTACATCATTAATTAAATTAAACTGATAAAAATACATTTGCCCAGCATAAATTTTTCATAACCTATTTTACATCTTTCTCAATCAGCCATGTTCAAAACTGAAATCGCAAATAAAATAAGCTGTAATAACGTTAAACATACATTTTTACGAATCGATACTGCAATTAAAGAAACTAATTTAGCAAAAAATAGTTACTAAAAATTATTTCATTATATACAAAAGTTCAAACTACGTAATTAGACTTCGAATATACAGAGACTTCCAGCTTTGAGTCAAAACTCTTTTGCAACTAGGTAATAAAATATTTAACTAGCAGCCGAAGTTTCACTTTTTAGCTAGTGGTAAGGAGTATGTCAGGTATATATAAGACTAGATTCAAAAGAATCGAACTTTTGAGTGAATGAATTAAAGAAGCTGCTTGAGATATGCTAATTTCGGCATACGCGCTTGGTATAAATACCAAGCAGCTTGATTAAAAGGGGGTTGAAAAATGTTGTTAAAGTTGATAGATAAGCGAGTTGAGGGAGCTACGATGTAAGCAGCTCCAGGTGCTATCCTGTTTTAGTGCTTAGGGGGCCCAAAGTTTACGTGGCAGAACTGCTGGTTTGACTCTCTGCTGGTTTGTGAGTATTGCAAAGTGTATTTCTATTGAATGTTAATATATATTCCGTACAAGTAGTACGTATGCATATTGCTGTAAAAGTAAATTCTATATGTGCAACGAATTCAATAAACATTGTTTCATGTATAAACTGTGTTTGTATCAAATTCATTTAGAGTGCCACTTCAAATTATATACACCCAAGTCTGGGTAGAAGTGAACTATTTTCTCTACAATTACTCATGGATGTACTTCATGTCTACGTTTCCCACCTTAATGTGTAGAACAGTGATTCTCAATCTTTTTATGTCTAGGCCCCCCCTTTGGATGATTTTCAGTCAATGAACTCCCACTTCCTTCGAGACCTAAAAAACGTGAGTAACTCTGGTAAAATACGTTATAGACATACTTTTTTCTTACCATTCAAACCTCCGACCCCATTGAATATCACTCACACCTCCCTAGGTTGAGAATTTCTGCTGTAGAGCAGTTGTGCGCAAACTTCTTCGACAGCGACCCACTTCTTTTAAATAAAAAAACCACGGGTATCCAATAAACATTTTTTCGTAGAAGCAATTATTTTTTTAAGTAAAAATATGTTAACAAAAAATAGATAAAAGAAATAAGCAAATTTATACAAACTATTCTAAAAATCAATGAACTGTAGATTGGGAGTATATATTTCCTTTGCCTAATAAGAATTTTTTAAAAATGTCTTGTTTACCTTCTCCACTTTTTATGCCAAATCTCATGTGTCGAAAACTTTCTTGTTGAAACATTAATATGTATTTGTATTTCATTGAGGTAACAATAAATAGATAAAAGAAATAAGCAAATTTTTACAAACTGTTCTAAAAATCAATTGACTGTAAGTTGTGGGTATATATTTACTTTGCCTAGTAAGAATTTTTAAAAATGTCTTGCTTACCTTATACACTTGTTTATGCCAAATCTCATATGTCGAAAACTTTCACATTGAAATATTAATATGTATTTGTATTTCATCAAGGTAACATAAAATAGATAAAAGAAATAACCAAATTTTAGCAAGCTATTCTAAAAATCAATGAACTGTAGATTGGGGGTATATATTTACTTTGCCTAATAAGAATTTTAAGAAATGTCTTGCTTACCTTCTACACTAGTTTATGTCAAATCTCATGTGTCGAAAACTTTCATATTGAAATATTAATACATATTTGTATTTCATTAAGGTAAAAGAGTACAAGATTTCAAAATTATTAGCTTCATATTAAAACAATCAAAATTATAAACTTCATTTATTTATTTAAACTAATATAGACAAAAATTAATGAGAAGGGTGAGCCTGGACCTCAAAGTGTTTTGTTCAATACTTGTTGAATTATTTTAGCATGCTTCTCTCGCTTCATCTTCCGGGTTAAATCATGATCGTTGTACGGCTCTTGCAGAAGGTATAAGTGAATTGAAGCAATATAAGTAAAGCCTTGCAAGACTGCTTGGCACTTTAGATAACAATATTAAAATATATATTTTTATATGGCAATTTCGTATCATACAAAAGAATAAAAGTAAATAATTATAAATATGTTATAGAAAACTTAAAGCATATATTTTGATTAAATAATTTAATAATACAAAGTTACTTCAAACTATCTGCACCCCTCTCCAATTTTTTTCGCGACTCACAGTTTGAGCACCTCTGATGTAGAGCATAGTAGCAGTGAAAGTTGTAAAATGGTGTTAAAAATTGGCAGTTATTATATTGATTAATACTTATTATTATTAATGATGATTATTATTTTAAATTCATTGCTTAAAGATTGTGGTTAGTACATTGATTGATTGTGATTCCCAAATAATGGAAACAACTCTGGTTTATATTGACAAATTAATTTATTGATTATTAACACACATAAATAATACGCTACAAGTTACTAACTATTTCCTCCGGCATTTACACATTATTCACAACTTCTTGATTACTAACTTAATTCTTTACGACACATATGTTTAACTCATTCAATTATTATGACAATATTTCGTACTTCATCTACACATATTACTCTCAACTTCATTCCTACTAAATTAATTTATCACAACACCTATATTTAATTCATTCAATTATCATTACAATCCTTCGTACTTCATCTACACATATTACTCTCAATTTCATTACTACGACACATATATTTAACTCATTCAATTATTATGACAATCGTTCTTACTTCCTCTACAACTCTCAACTTCATTACTACTAAATTAATTCATATATATAAGCATAACATCATATTAAATTGTTTGTACGAATTATCGGTCAATTCCTTAACCTCTTATATTCAAACACTATACTCATCGCGCTGTATATTAATTATTATGGCTACACACTGAAAAGCAATGATAGCAATATAAAAAAGAAACGCAAAGTCGGTACCTCGGAAGATGACTGTTGAATCACTATGGGCAGCGGGCACTCGTAATGATGAACTTCGTCGTCTTATCATCGCACGGAACTAGGGCACTTTCTTGTCTGGTATAAGGCTCCGTAGGTCATTGCAGACACTCTACGCTCATCGTCGGTTCTCTAACTCTATCACTCCTTGCAGACCCTCGGCACGGGATACAGGGCGCTCGACAACTTGTATCTCCAACTTCTAACTCACCCTCCTCATAGGTATATGTGCCTTGACAACACTTCTATATCTAAAAAACTTCTGACTAACTCTGACTTGTTAGCTTCTCTCTGGCTTCACACAATTTCTCATTTCATATTATTTTCTTATTAATGTCTCCGCCTCTTATAATTTCCATTGGTCATATTCTTACCATGCCATCGCCATTCGTCCGTGGCTGCCTCTTCTCACTTCCCTTTTTACCAATGTGCATCGAGGGCGGGATTTATAAAATTCTCCCTCAAATTTAACTTTTTTCCCATGCTTCGGCTTCAAGCAGGTGGCCTGTTTTATAGCCATCATAAATTTTCTTTTATTCTCTTCGTGCAACTCACTCTCTTCAACTTTTATCTTCTATTTCTTGCTACAGACACTATCTCTAAATTTCGTTTCGGTCTATTGCTGGCTTTCTTCCCTTCTCTTTTATTGCCCGTCATTTGCCCTGTTTCTTTCTTGCATTTAACAATTATTTTACTTTGTCCTGTACTTTTCAATGCTCCTGCCCCTGGCCGTAACACTACTGTCATGTCCCTATGACAAGCATCACAGCGATATTTGCCTAGCACAATCCTCCCACCTCCTAACCTAACTTTAGAATACGCAGAACATTCCGACAACTAAAATGGAGCGATTTTAGTGAAATGTTTATGAGCATGTATTTAATTGCAGAATACAGATATATGCAAAATATTAATATACCAGTAAATACATACATTGTACTTTATATTTAAAGTAAAATGGAAGAATTGTGTTAAAAATTTAGTATAATGTAGCAATTTAAAAACTTGTTAAATGTTTGATACTATGTTTTTGTTAGTTCGGTACACTTTTCTAAACATCTATTAAATTTATCTCTTTCAAATTTAGAATGGTAACATAAAATATATCATTTAACAATAATACGAAGAACTTTGTTTCTAGGTTAGAAAAAATTAAATTAAAAATTTGTTGGTGGAAAACTTAAAAAACATAAAAATTTAAATTACATATTTTTGTTATTTTCAATTTCACTACACCTAGAAACAAAATACTTCGTATTATTGTTAAATAATGTATTTTATGTTACCATACTAAATTCAAAAGAGATAAATTTAATAGATTTTTAGAAAACTTTTTAAATGTTTCATACTATTTGTCAGTTAGGGACATTTTTCTAAACATGTATTAAATTTATCTCTTTTAAATTTAGTATGGTAACATATAATATATTAATTGACAATAATGCGAAGTATTTTGCTTCTAGGTGTAGCGAAATTGAAAATAACAAAAATATGTATCTAAAATTTTTATGATTTTTGCAGTTTTCCACTATCAAATGTTTAATTTAATTTTTCTAACCTAGAAACAAAATACTTCATATTATTGTTAAATAATGTATTTTATGTTACCATACCAAATTTGAAAGAGATAAATTTAATAGACTTTTAGAAAACTTGTTAAATTTTTTATACTATTTGTCAGTTAGGGAGACTTTTCTGAACATCTGTTAAATTTATCTCTTTTAAATTTAGTATTGTAACATATAATATATTCATTGACAATAATATGAAGTATTTTGCTTCTAGGTGTAGTGAAATTGATAATATCAAACATATGTAACTAAAACTTTTATGCGTTTTGAAGTTTTCCACGAACAAATTTTGAATTTCAATTTTTCTAACCTAGAAACAATATATTTTATGTTGTTGTTTAAATAATATATTTTATGTTGCCATAATAAATTTTAAAGACATAAATTTAATAGATTTTTAGAAAAGTGTGCTTAACTGACAAATAGCACCAAATATTTAACAAGTTTTTAAATTGCTACAATAAACTAAACTTTTAACACAATTCTTCCATTTCACTTTAAATGTAAAATTTAATGTATGTATTTACTGGTATATAAATATTTTGATTTTATTTGTATTCTGAAATTAAATACATGCTCATAAACATTTCACTAAAATCGCTCCATTTTTCCTGTCGAGATGTTCTTTGTGCCCTTTAGCACAAAGGGAGTACTCCTGCCTCGGAGTCTCTGCATGCTGCTACTTTAGCCGAGTGATTTCCTGTACTTACAACAGGGAATAATTTTCTACCATTAAAAATAAATTACTGCATTCTTTTGAAAATAATTATTTCTATATTTCTATTCTGGTCTCGTGTGTATAGTTAAATCCTATTCAAATTAAGTATATAATTATGTATTTTTTTTCCTTTTACGAAGGAAAAATAACATTTTCGAAATAAAACAAGTACAGTAAAATAAACTACTGTATATTTTATGTATACAAACATTTGTGTCACCAGGTTACGATGATGTCAGAAAAGATACTATCACTTGTGTGAAGTCAATAGCAGTCATGAGATCACCAGAAAACTTGATTTGATTACGGGTGGCATGTCTTATCATTACGTATATACTGATCTTTTCTGTAGAGGATGTAATAGAAAAACAGCATAAATTTATTCCGTCTTACAGAGAGACGCGTATGTTAGGTTACAATAGTAAATTGGTTTGGTTGGTTGAAAACTCAATGTTTATTTTTTGCTATTAGAGGATTAAACGAACCGATCGCAAAGTTGGGGACATTTGTGATAGTTTCTCCTTCGCTAAATTTCACAAATAAATTTATTCCCAGTATCATTATTTTGCTAGATCTTCAAAAGGAAGTCTGTTGTGAGTATAAAATTGAAAAATAGAATTTGCATGGAAATATGTTTCGCGTTGCAAGGAAGTCTTTGAAGAATATCACAATGCATTCCAAAAACCAAATATACCGCATAATGCATTCATGGCACTTCTTTTGAAGTAAGGTATTTCAGGAAGAAGAGAAAAATGTTTTAGAATAGGGGAGCTCATCTAAATCCAAGGAAATGTAAAATTACATTTCCAGTATACTCTAGCATCGGCGTGTGTGTAAATGGAAAATAATATTCTAATATTCAAAACCATTTATTTATGCTTCTGTAAGACTATGGTACTAAGCAATTACAGTTTATTCAAAATCGCGCGTGAGATATCGAAATTCTTTCGCTCCAAATATACTAAAACATGAAGTAGCAAGGGGAAAATAATTATTTTAAAGGTTTCAATTTTTTCTTCACAAAGTGGTAAATTTTCGTACCGCGCAGTGTAGATCTTGATCAAAGTGCTTCCCCTTTGAGATTTGAAGGCTTTCATTTGGATGCAAGCGAAAACAATTTTGAAGAGAATGTTATATTCATAAAATACATCTCATAAGTAGAAATATATCAAACCTACGCCCGATTAACTAAAACTGTTTTGATTCACATCGATTTCAAACTTATCTAAGTACCTAGAACCCGTGAAGGAATTGTCTGAAGTATAAATTCCAAATAAGGGGTAGGTGGACTTTCAAATTACCACAAATCGAACAAAAATTGGAATTTTTTGGGACGTGTATGAATATTTTAAAAATATGTAAATATTTAAATAAAATGCATTTAAAACATGTAATGAAAAGTAAAATGAAAACTTGGTGGCTTTAGAAAAACAAATATTAAAGGTAGGTGAAAAAAATATCTTTTAAATGGCTTTTTATCAAAATGAGTAATTTCCAGATTTGCAAGTCTTTAAATGCTCCTTGCGTCACAATTTTTGACGAAATTGTATAAAATTTACAATAAAGATTTCTCTCATACACTAAAATGAAGTTACGCATCCATTTCAGGTTTCGACATCATTAAGATTATCAAAGTTTAACTTAAGTGTAGAAAAGTACAAAAATTTCACGAAAATTCAGAATACAAGCATAAAAATATTTCCTAAAAACTAACTATTCCACCAAAGCACAAAAAAATACATAACTCTGTTCAAACTTTATTTATAAGCAATATAAATGCAAAATTAAGGGGGTAAGTTAAAAATTGGATCGCAAGGAGCATTTTAAAAACAAAATAAAAATTTCAATTTTTAAAATATAATTTTTTTAAATATTTATAAAATTTTATGAGGTGTTTGATATAGTTAAACTTTGATGACTATGTATGCAACATTTCATATCTCTGAGGTAAAAATTTCAAAAATTGCTTTGTACTGTCCACCATCCCCTTAAAGAAAAAATACATACATTTACGCCAAATAAATTCGTAAAATTGTGACACATTTTCCCAAATGTGACACACAGCTCTTATTAGGAGCTACAAAACTGTTAATCCCTGGAGTGCTAAATTACACTGATGCGACCATCGGTGATTAGGCCATTCATGAATCAAAAACTATTAAAAATTAGATTCCGACGTCTTCAAATTGCTAAAAAATATTTATAAAATAAAAAAATTTAAACCACTTACAGAACAATGATACGTTTCTTTACATTAGATTTAATGAAACTTCATACCTGATCATCCGAGATACTTGTCCAGAATTACCCCCTACGCAATATGAGTCTCTCTTTTTCATTTGATTTGACATTGACATAAAACACTATAGAGGTACCAGGGAGCAAGAGCTCATTATCCTCAGTATCAAAGTTAGTATGTGACATAAGATTAACCGCTCTCAAGTTTACAATTAGTGTTGACAATGATTGGGGTAGAAAGAATAAATTAATTAGTTGAAAAATCAACTAATTAACTAGAACGAGTAGGAGTACCCAATGTGGCATGGCTAACTTAAATGATAATGGAGAAATTAAACAAGGGGTGAAACAAGAGATTTTATAAATAAATAATAATAGTAATAATAATAATAATAATAATAATAATAATAATAATAGTAATAATAATAATTATTATAATTTTAAAAAAAAGCCTCTCTTGTTCAATTTACTTTTGCGAAGGGGTTTTATCTATGCAATTATTAAGGGGACTCACTACCCTTAAATATTTAAAACATTCTATTTTTTGAAAAGAAATATGTTACAGTCTGATCATTTCTGAACAAAATAAAGCAAACCACATGAAAATATTCCGCTTAGTTCTGGAGATATTGATATTCTAAATATTTAATTACTGATCAAGTTTATGGTAAGAACAATTTTAAACTCATTTTTCTCAAAATGTAATTTTGCATCATTCCGCAACTGATATCTCAAAAACTATGAAACATAATTCCATTAAATTTTTATCACTGCATAGTCATGTTATTTTATTGCGTCTGAACTAGAACTATTGCAATCACTGCACATTTGTTATTTTTTCAGGGGTAAATCAATGCAAAAATTCAAGGAAATTTTAAGTATATTTTGAGCATTTTTTAAAATTTAAAAAAAAATTTTAATGTTGAATATTTTATGTTCAATTGTATTTTGAATTATTTATTTTAAATATAAAACAGAAATTTTACATTTAAGTGTAAAATTAATTTCATAGTTCTGCGCGCAAGCCAGTATACAATAAAAATGCTTAAAAAACAAGGTATATCTAAAGCATTAAAAAAAATTATTTAAAATTATTTTGAGAGTTGAAAATTTGTTTATTAAAATAAATATATCAATTTATCATATACATAAAATTTGGAAAAATTGGGAGTAAATTGAAATAGTTACAAAGAGTCAAAAAGTATGAAAATATGCCTTATTTCCTCCACTTAAGAGTCGTGAGTCCCCTTAAGTAAAACAAAGGCATATTGCTGGAAAAATAACCTCTCAAATACTGAACCGTTCCTTGATATTATGGAAAAGAAACAACTTCGCCCATGTGTATAATATAAATATTTTTATTTTCTTGTACATCTCCATTTTTTATATGATAGGTAGGTATATAATTAAAACTAAAATACTTTATTCAAATTCTGATAAGTAAATGTATAACTTATTTACATAAATAAATTTCGATACAATGTTTGCGCAGAGAAAAATTTGGGCAATCTCGACCAAGTTTTGCATAGTTACTCTCGGATCCTTCGAAAAATTTAGTTTGGTTCCTATAAAATTTGGAATCATCATTCCTCCCCATCTCACTTGGCTCCGTTTTTCACATTTTGTCGCCCGTATTATAAATCTCGTCTTTCCTTTGAATTACTTTTTAAGTTACTATTGCTTTATGAACGCCTAAAAGTTTCGAAGGATCAACAATATTTTTCTTGTGTTCAGAAATGGATTTAAAAGAACATAACACTTTAACCTCAAAATATTGCATATATTACAAGGCATTTGAAAAATCATTTATTCATTTTATCAAAAATCTCAAATTATTTATTCTCTTATCCATTCCAATAATACAAGTATGTGCTTAGAATAGATAAAAGCTAAACCTAACGTGAATTTCGTAGTTGTATATTATAATCAATTAAGTATGCTATTGTTTGAATTTCTTATTTTCATAAATACTGATAACCTGGATATAAGAAAATAGGAAAATGAAAGTTAACACATGTAAAATATAGCGAATATTTTATAATATAAAATATGTTTTTTGCTGAAAAAATGCTATGTTATAAATGAGAAAAGTTGTTACTTTTAACACAATTATTTTCCTTTTTGTGAAAAATAGAGACAAGGTGGAAGATACCCTCTTCATAATGTATTTGTTTTGTTTTTTAATATTAATTAGTAACTGAGCTATACATATCGCTAAACACGTGATACTCGTAAAATAATATTAATTATCATTCATTTATAAGTTTCAAGTTCCCTTACTTTTATGGTAGGAAAAAAATATTTCGATTAAGAGGAACCTAAAGTTAGCCTTGTTGTACATGCACCTTTTTTACGTGATTCACTACAAAATCCTTAAAAACCCTTTTTAATCCCCAAAAGCTCATTTTCAGGTAACAAAGGAAATTTACATTTGTTGTCTCAAAAGGGCAATAATACATTTCTTCCATTATTTAATTAACCCTTTGATAATTAATTATCAAAGGGTTCATAATTTAATTAATATACATATAAAAGGAAACTCGATTAAGAGAATATGTTGAATATAATATACCCATTAAAATAATTAACATTAAAATAACTCAGCTCTAAATATACGAGGTTCGTTTGATAAGTCCAAACAAATCCGAGAGATGGCTCCACTTCCCTGAAATTGATGCCGCTCTCCCATACAGCATGCTTCAAAAGCCCGCATGTCGTATTCTAAACAGATGCAATGTTTACTATATGATTGACAGCAATTTTAGTCAGTCAACTCTTGTTACTGATAATAAAATTAAGGAAAACTAGGTTCTCGAGTGGGTAAAACATAACTCATTAAGAAGCTATAAGACAGCAAAAGCAGGCTTAGTAAATATCGTGGAGAGTTTGCACATTCGGTTAGAATGATCTACGAGTAATTTCTTGATTTTCGTTGTGGCCGAATGAGCAAAAGTGGCTTTGAAAGTTCTCGTCCCCTATCTGAAATCACTGTACCAAAATTTGTTGAAAAATCCACGATATGGCAATATCCACATTATATGTGGATGAGATTACTGAGTCTATTTGCATCTCATCAGAGTTCGCATATAATATTTTGCATAGGATATTTGGATAAGTGCTACTGGTCAGGTCGGTGCATACTGTGCTAACAATCGATCAAAAACGGGAACAAGTCAACACTCAGAAGTACAATATGGAGTTGTTTCAAAGAAATCCAGATGACTTTTTCAGTAGTTTTGATACAAATAATGAAACATGGTTAAATCACTACCAAACATAAACGAAAGAACACTCAGATCTGTTGGTTGAAGCAGGTGAACCTGCAAAAGGATACTTAGGTATCTGAAAGGAACCAAACACCATGGTCTCCTGTTCCAGCCCACTGGAAAAGCTCCTACAGGTTTTCGTCGATGTTGATTGGGCTTCAGATGTTAACGACAGAAAATCCTTTACTGGATTAGTTTTCATATTTGGAGGAGCTGCTGTGTCGAGGGAGTCAAGGAAACAAAAATCGGTTGCATTATCTTCTACAGAAGCTGAATACATGGCTTTATCCAATGTTGCGAAGGAAACTGTTCACATTAGGCGTTTCCAGAATGAACTCTCAACAAAACTTTTTGATGAACCAACCATTATATTTCGTGACAACCAATCTGCTCAGAATCTTGTAAGGGAGAAACACCAAAGAAATCGAAAAGGTTATGGATAGGTTTTTGGTACGCCCATGGTATAATCTTTATTGATCACGTGGATAAGGGGGAAAATCCCCTGAGACTACTATGCATCTTTACTGGATTGTCTGGGGAAATAAGACTAAAAGGCTACATTTAGCGTAATTGAAGCTTCTTTTCCATCATGACAATGCTCCAGATCATTGATCCGCGATTGTGGCGACAAAACTGCTAGACGCTACAAAATTCTTCCCCGCCTTCTGTATTCTCCATATTTGGCCCCCCTTGGATTACTTAATCCCTAATGAGAAAAATTTTCTTACAGGACAGAAATTTTCATTAAATTTTGAAATGATAAGGGAAAAGAACCCTTATTTTGCTGAGTTCAATATCTCTTACTTTATGGAGGAAATAAAAAATCGAGAGAATATGTATAGAAGCAAAATATTTTAGATTTAAAAAAAATTTGCGTAGACTTGACAAATGACCGTAGTGTATAATAATATTTCTGCAATACTTGTTTTATACGCGCTCAGGAAACGAATTTTATAGGCGGAAAATTCTTGTCTGAGAGACGTCAATGTCTACGATGACATATACAAAAGACATATCCCAGACATCTTTGTATGTCAAGGTGTTAAGACTAATTAATTAATTACTAACAGGAATTTTCCTTTTAAGTTAATGGATACGCCTTATTTTTTCTCAAGTGAGATGGGATCCACGAGCCTTCGAAACTTCGAAACTTATAACCTACATTACTCATGAAAAAAATCATAAGAGCATTCTGTTTAAAAATATACCTTGAAGGTACATGGAACTGATTACTCTAGATATCCTAGTTCAAACTAAATCATACTTTTTACCTTTTTTGATATTTATAGAGTAAATAGCTCACTTCTACCCGCACTTGGGTGTATATAATTTGAAGTGGCACTCTAAATGAATTTGATACAAACACAGTTTATACATGAAACAATGTTTATTGAATTCGTTGCACACATAGAATTTGCTTTTACAGCAATAAGCATACGTACTACTTGTACGGAATATATATATATTAGCATTCAATAGAAATATACATTGCAAAATACTCACAAACCAGCAGAGAGTCAAACCAGCAGTACTGCCACGTAAACTTTGGGCCCCCTAAGCACTAGCGCAGGATAGCACTTAGAACTGCTTACCTCGTAGCTCCCTCTCGCTTATCTATCAACCTTAACAAAACCTTTTTCAACCTCTGTATTAATCAAGCTGCTTGGTATTTATACCAAGCGCGTATGCCGAAATTAGCATATCTCAAGCAGCTTCTTTAATTCATTCACTCAAAAGTTCGATTCTTGTGAATCGAATCTTATGTATACCTTACACTGGCCTCCCTCGAAAAAAAAATTAGGTAACTGAGGTCTGAACGGCTTCAGTTAACTAATTGAAAACGCGTGCTGGTCTGACTTTTTACATAATGGGTGGCAAAGCCAAAAAAAACCTTCCACACGTTGTGTGGGAGAAAAACGCCACTACCATTTTACAAAACTAACCTCAAAGGGTCCAGGTGACACCATGAAACAGTGGATTTGCAGAGTTGCGGATACTGGGCTTGCCAACTGCGCCCTAGAAAGTTTATTTTAGTTAAAAGTGTCAACACAAGTGCACAGCATGACATTTCTTGACTGTTTGTAGATGCTCTCCCTTAATTCATAATGCACATGTGTTATGTTTTGTGAAGTTAGTATGTTAGTTAGTTAGTTGTTATCAGTAGTTAGTATGTATTTTTATTTGCTATTCACTACATGTCCCCTTCAAAATTTTATAAAACAACAGTATACCGTTCTTTTGTGGCTGACCCCTTTCCTCTCAAAAAAAGTTTTTTCACAGCATATACACTGGGGAACTTTAAACCAATTTGGTTCGGTTTTATTAAAGGGTGGGAGTTAGAATAAGAGAATTAATACAAGACTTGTTCATGAAAGCGGCAACTTCCCTGCAAAAGTCTGTCCATTCCGTGGAACCTCTCTTGATGGTCTCAGTCCTAGTAAAGGGATTCGTTGACCGTGTGGTCATCCTTCGTGCATCAGGGCGTTGGTCCTGAGGCGCTGGTCCGGCTTGGCGATGGACAGGAAATCTCTTGGGAGGGGGCCAACCTTGCTGGGCGGCTGATATCTTGCGTTTCTTGTACTTATGCAAAGGAGCTTTAAAACTGCAATTCCTCCTTTTGATAACCTTGTGTATCTTATGTGTGCCACGTTCATCCTTTGATGGAGGTTTTGTAGTGCACACTTTACTTTTCTCCGTACATTTTAGAGTATAGGCATTAGATTTTAATGCAGATTCTATTTTATCAAACTTATACGCCGCACCAACGCGTTTAGTTACTGGCTTTATCTCACCATTTATGATACGTTTACAAATTGTTTCTCTGCTTGTTTCATGTTTTTCAACAAACTGACTCTGCTTTTCGTATTTGTGCTTATACGACTTCTTGTTTACCGTCTTAATTACTTCAGTATTAGCAGTTTTAATGCTGGAACCTGAAGGCGTTTTTTCTCGATTTTTATCACCCTTAACCTTAGTTTTATCCTCTTTTGACGAAAAAGTCTCTTTAAAACGTCCTTCTTCAGAATCGCTATCATTTAAATTCTTTAACACTGCTTCAGTTTTAGGAAGATTAAGCTTTTCGTACTGGTGCGTTTTAATGCAGACTACGTCTATAACTTCTGAATTATCAGCTAAACTACTCACAATATAACTCTGTGTCAAGTTTTCATCATGATTCTCAGTCTGGTTTTCATGTACTGTATTTAAAACCATATTACCAACCTGGCCTACAGCATCCTCATTCGGATGGAAACTTGAAACGATAACATCATTACCTAGCGAGTTCCTACTATCGTGTAAAGCATGTTTATTATCGTCAACTAATAAGTATTCTCTAACTTCCTTAACACATACTTCGTCATCTACTAAATTTCCTACATTAACAGATGTGTGAATATCATCTAAAATATCAGGTATAGCATTAATAATATCAGGTATAGCATTAATAGAAGTATCAGATGATTTATTTTCTAAACCACTAGCATTAGTATCGGCACTACTTTCAGGAAATTGCACTGGAATTACCGCATTATTCCAGCTAGACTCACTTTCATTATAAGCCACAAAAATACCCCGACTTTCACTATTCTCAAAATAATGATTACTGCTCGGACAAGTTAATACATTTGACCACACAGTTTCAACAGGTTGAACCATATCATGTGAAACAACTTGCCAGTGCACGTAAGGTGCTTGCATATTATTTACTTTAAGTGCACTAATTTCATTGTAACGCCGTACGCTTCTATTATTTCACCCGCGATACTGATTTCGCTGTTGGTTTGAAACGCGAGAAAAATTTTGGCGGGGGTGAATAAAACTTCTCGTACCTGAGTGAGGGTAAGGGGTAAATGCCTATTGTCATGTTTAGCTTGAAGGAGGGTAATATTGCTTGTAATATTTTGAATGGCTAAAAAATCTTGAACACTTGGCTTCAAACTTTGGATAACTATTTTTAAGATTACCGCTTCCGTCACCCCTTCTAGATATTCCTCACACTTGGAAATCTTTTCCATAGCAAAATCTAACGCAGACTGACCTTCACGTTGCCTTAGCGAATAAATTTCCACTTCAATTTGACTTTGATTAAAGGTCTTTGGCAAAACGCTAAGAAACTGTTGCTTGAATGACAAATAGTCAAAAATCAGATTACTGCTTTGCATACACGTGAACCACTGATATGCACTACCTCTTAAAGCGGCTAGAGCAACTTTAAGTTTATCCCCCTCTGGGGTGCATTGTTGCTGAAAGTAATGCTCAATTTTCTTTAGGAATTAGCTTGTCGGGCCGCTATTGAAGGTGGCTTCGAATGGCGCAATTTGCTGAACCATAATTATCCGAGGAAAATTTCCAGCAGGGTTTTTTTCTACAACACTCATTTTCAAATAGTATATAAGTATAATAACAAGATACGTTCACAATATCAATATCAGAGTATACCACAGTATAAAGTTCAAACTTCAAATATGTTGTTCGTTATAAATGTAACGAGAACAACCAGGGTATATATAAACTTTCGGGCGCCAGTATAGAGTATATACTAAGGGGCACTCTATTTGAATTCGATACAAACACAGTTTATACATGAAACAATGTTTATTGAATTCGTTGCACACATAGAATTTGCTTTTACAGCAATAAGAATACGTACTACTTGTACGGAATATATATATATTAGCATTCAATAGAAATACACATTGCAAAATACTCACAAGCCAGCAGAGAGTCAAACCAGCAGTACTGCCACGTAAACTTTGGGCCCCCTAAGCACTAGCGCAGGATAACACCTAGAACTGTTTACCTCGTAGCTCCCTCTCGCTTATCTATCAACCTTAACAAAACATTTTTTAACCTCTGTATTAATCAAGCTGCTTGGTATTTATACCAGGCGCATATGTCGAAATTAGTATATCTCAAGCAGCTTCTTTAATTCATTCACTCAAAAGTTCGATTCTTGTGAATCGAATCTTATGTATACCTTACATATTGCCATATAGATTGTTTATTAACTGGGATTACATCACAATGCATGTAATCAATAGATAAGAATGAATCGCATTTCCAACAGTGGATTATGTCGTAACTACTTATTTAAAATAAGCTCTCTGAAATTTGGTCCAGTGATTCTAAATTAATGCCATTTTCTATGTTGTTGATGTCTTTAGTTTTTCAGCTGATTGAATTGTAAGATACTACCTAATTTTTGGAGAAAGGACAATTATATTTTCATGTTCAATAGTTACGACAGGAGTTCAGTTTCTCTTCATCTTATGGGTTTCAAGAATGAACACGATCTTCATCATTTAAATTACTACCCTTCTACTTCATTTTGTTTATAACAACGTTTTGGTTGATAAATAATTTGAAAGTGAATCTTCTCTCATTTCGTCAACATCCAAATTCTATCTTTGTATGTTAAGTCTCGATTTTCTGTCCTGAAATTTATTGACGACAACCCTGCTACTTCATTTTATGTTCTTAACAAAGTTTGAGTTGTTAAATAATTTAAAATGAATCTTCTCTCATTTCGTCAACATCCAAATTCTATCTTTGAATGCCAAGTCTAGATTTTCTGTCCCGAAATTTCTTGACGACAACCCTGATGCTTCATTTTGTGTTCTTAACAAAGTTTGAAGTAACAACCCTGCTACTTCATTTTATGTTCTTAACAAAGTTTGGGTTTTTAAATAATTTGAAAGTGAATCTTCTCTTCATTTCCTCAATATTCAAGTTCTATCTTGTCAAGTCCCGATTTTCTGTCCCAAATTACCGTGTATTGTCAAGTACCGAATTTTCTGTACCGAAATTTCTTGACGAATTTTTTTTCTCACGATGCCCACGTCACTTGGGCGTAGATAAAAATTGATCCAACTGAAATTCTTGATCAAAGATTATTTTGTTTTTTCTCTTAAGAAAAGAAATTCTGGTTTCAATTTCCTTTCAGCATAGTATTATAAATACCCTTAAATAGCATTATTAGCATAGCATTATAAAGACCCCCTATAGCATTTTAAAAAACCCCAACAAAGACCCTTTTACATTTTTGGGCAAAGTCTATATAGCACCTAACAGTATCCCTTAATGATGACAGCACTCAGTATTATTTTATAAATTAGCTTTTAGCAATACACGTTTCATCCATTACTTGTTTTGAAGTGAACTTAACTATCAAAACTTTTTATTTCCTATTACACTGATAAGATTTTAATGCTATATTTATTTTAAAGTTTGTTCTTTTTCTGTCAAAAAAGGGTCAGTCCCAACTTGGCATACAACTTAATATATATATAATTCAGGTTAATCCCCTTAAAACTGTTTATTATGGATTTCAGTTTCTAAAAAAGTTTCACTTCAAAATTTGTAAATAAATAATGCTCTTTGTTAGAAATAAAATGATTTCTTTGGGGAATAAAAAAAGACATAAATTTCATTTTGACATTCTCTAAAACTCTCGCTCTTTCTCTTCAAAGTTCAAAATCATGTTTCCATATCTTTGGAGCTTGAATCCCAGAATAATCTTTCTTGAAGTGTTACATAAAAGACTTGTTTGCGAGTAAAACTACTTTCGATTCTATTCTGGAAACAGAATAACTTAAAGTACCATGAAACCAGCGCCACCACTAGAGGAATTTGTTTGAAAATCTATTATTCATGAACACAGAGCATAATACAAACGTTCAATAGATACACGGCTTATATTCAAGAATCTTGTATCACAAAGTGGAATGGCGTAATCGTTTTTGCGATACCTACTGCATTTGGTGCTTAACCAGGCATAACTGTGCTGTGATTGAAACTGATTATTTGCATTATATTATTATTTACCCTTATTTTGAAAGATCAGCGTTAAGTAAGCAAAGGAGGGACTATTGGAATAGTATATTTATTCTAAAAACACAAATTGACCGGGCAAAATTTAACCGAGGCATTTTTCTTCATTGACGAATAAAGTACTTATAAGATGGGAAATCAGTTACGCATGCACAGGGGTTGAGAGAGGGATAGGGGAGCTTCTCCTCTATTGTTATGAGGGGTACCAGAGATACCCCATGGAGTTGTGTGCTAAAATGGGAGATAAACTCCATTAACATACTAACCAGTCGACATGAAATTACAAATAAATAATAAACAATTTATTTACATAAATGCACAGTAATTAACATAAAATTAACGTTGCATGAACAAATTCTTGGCTACATGTATATAATATATAAAAAGAGTCCATATTTTATCTGTTCCCTGTTGGAGAAACATTACAGTCCGAGCGAAATAGAAATAATTACAAGATAAAAAGAACTTTTTATATGCCATGTTTTTAAATTTTCTGTTGGATCATATAAACTTGACAATTCTATGTATTAAAAAATACTTTTTAAAATTTTTTGATGAATTATCCCGTCAACTTGAAAGAAAATGAAGTTAATTGGAAGTTAACTTGCGTTTAACTTTTCGTTCCGGTCAGGACCTATAGATGGCTGCACCAGTCTACAAAACAAAATTAACTGAAAAAAATCAACTCTGCTTAAAGATGGCTAAAAGTATTGAAATAATGGATCGCCATCGTGTTCTGAGCTGTTCTAAAAGTTTCAAATGACTAGCTAGTCGGGAAGTTAGTTAAAAATCGATTGCAAGATTTGTACCGGACAAATACACACAGACACAAACAAGCAAGAAAGCGAGTTAATAAAAACAGGGTTATAACTACCAGTTAGTCTATTCGAGCACTATTTTAGAAGGTTATGATAGGTTGCAGAAGGTAATGATAGGCCACGTCTTGGGGTTGCGGCAAGTCCGGACAGATATTTCGGAGGCGCTTCCGTTGGTGACGGGCTTTATCGGGGACCCTTCATCTGTCTTCTTGTGGTACAGCGCGCAGCCGTCAGGGATTTTTTCACAGCTCAAGAGCATCGAATCTCTTCTACCTCATGTCTCGTCGTCCCCTTCTCTCGAAGAAAACTCGGGGACCTTTATTACTGGCTCCTCCCCAGGTTGGTCTACCCGTAAGTTTATTGCTATTTCTTACGTTTAATTCGTGTGCAGGATGATTCGATAGTTCCCACAGTTGACCAGTCGTGTTTTATTTTCGCGAGATTGGATGTCCCTTGTCTCTTCGTGGAATTATGTTCCTCCCTTCCTAAAGAATTTGGGGGTGGGACGTTTCTCAGAACTCTGTGCAGGTCCAGGTCCCCTTTCTCCAATGTGGCCGCTTTACGACCCATTAAATGCGTTGCCGGAAAAAAATGGCGATGTCACATACTGTTGGAAGGAGTCAAATTGTCCCAATTGCAAATCCTTCACAACACCTATTGTAGCCAGATAATGATACTCCATATTATCATTCCAATGTAGTAACCAAAAGCGGATGGACATTAATTACTTCTCCTACAGAAAGTGTGTTTCCCCCCTTTGAATAATTTTCTGAGTACGTTCATGAATAAGTAATTGACAGACATATTTTATATAATATTTATCATACTTATTTAAAAGTTGCATGACCCGTAGTGCTTTACATGTATCCATATTTCGAAAAGAGAATTGGACAAATTGGAATCTATAATCAGCCTTGTTGGATATAAAACTTTTTTAAAGTCTCCTACGACCTTATCATTTGATCTGTTCCATTCTTTCCTTTTTTAGCTCTCAAACTTTTTCTCTTCAGCCATCCTTATTTTCTAGAGATTAAGCATCTCCCCTGCATTCTAGTGGGACATCCTAAATGTTTCTAGACGTATAATTTACAGCTTTACAACTTACACGCAACTCATTTCCCAGGAAAAGGGTATAACCGGTGCACATAGGGTATTATTAACAAACTTCCATAATTCATGATTTTGTCATACCATCAAAAGCTGCAGCTATCTTTTCTGTTTAGTTTATGCACTTTAACGTCTATAATTAAAGTTAAAAGTAAGCTTAGTACAGCAGCTTGTAAGCATAAGAATGATAGAGACAGAGGAAACTGAAACACTATCGATTAGGAACAGAATTAGTCCATGAAAATTAATGAAAACAAGGGAAAAGCTAGCTATAATGGAAAATAGGAAACGGGCGCTTAAGGAAGAAGTCTAACAGATCTCGTTAATCTTCTTCATTATTTGAATTTCTAATCCATACCCATCAGCCTCATTCAAAATTTCAAATTTCATAGAAAACTACATATAATTTTATATAGTTTTTTCTCAACATTCATACTCTTTGTACTCAAAAATGGGAACTTTTCAATAAGAAAATATTTTCCATGTTTATGTGTAATACGACTCAATAACTACATGCTATCCAATCGCATAACACAAAAAATAAGGAAAATTCAAAAATCTTCCTTTCTCAACCTATATAAAGTATACCTTCCCCCTTTTGCATAAATATTGTGGACAGTAAATTTGGGCACTTATATTCAGATTCAACGTATCCCCATCAATTATTTCAGCTACATTCTGTCAGCCTCAATACAAATTATAAATAGCGGTCTTTCTTGGTCCTAAACTTGACCGAAATTCTAGAAATGTTTGTAATCTGATTGCCACAAGTCACATCACGTTACATGATCCTCCCTTTTTTTCAGAAAGTATTTACTATTTCTATCATTTCATTTCCTCTACTTAGTGTTTTGTTTTAATTACTATTTTCCTTTATCCTTGTGGTGGAAGGGATTGTTTATTTGAACCCTTTTTCCCGGATTATTTCTTTTTGGGCTTCTCCTCAATAACTTCAATCAATTCTGATATATCTTTGGGCACATTCATTATCACAATGACCACAACTTGAAATGATTTTTTTCGTTTGCTAAGAGATATACACTCAAAATGTGGGTACCATATTTTCCGTAATCTACGTTTTGAAAAAAAAGCCTCCTTGAGTTAAATATTTTCTAAATCTTTAATCTATTATTTAACGGTATATGGAATTTTTCAACAAAAGAACTAAAAACTTCATTGTTCATTAAGTGTATTTATTAATCTAAAACATAGTGGCAGTACAATTTGTAAATTAATGTATGTCTTTAGCTTAAATTTCCATTAAAATGTTTATTCTGTTTGTAAAATAATGCGTTATTATCATTTGTTCCATGTAAATAGTCGTATTAGCTAAATTTCTGCTGCACAATGCATTTAACACAGGGTTACTATGGTATCTCGCCAAATTGGCGAGATATTGGCTTGTTGGCAACGCTTTTGGCGAATAATTTTTGAATTGGCGACTTGAAGTGAAGTTTGACGACTTTTCCGATCCTGAAATTTTCTGGAACATTGTGCAAATCCCCAGACTCTCGAGAAGCTATAAATTCAACCTTGATTAGGGGAAGATTTCAGATGAGTTTTGACTGTGCTCCGAGCTTGTGAAAAGAGCCGCTGTTAGCTGTGAGATTTTTATTAGGAGAATTGCCTAGATTTATACCACGATAAGTGCGACTTCGTGCAGCGTCTTTTGTGTTGAGTTTTTCCGTACCTCTCTGAACTAGAGCTGGTGTTAGAAGCATTGTAGTCTATTTCTGATGATCTGTAACTTGTAGTATTTCGACTTCCTCTAAATAAATCTTTGTTTTTATTCTGTCTTATTCCATTCAACCGCCGAACCCGAACTGGGTATTCGTAACAATATAAACTAATAATGCTTCGGAAAGCCTTTAATGTTCAATTCTTTGCTAATATTAGGGGGGGGGAATTTTAATTTTCTCAAAGACATTCCTTTGGATTTAATAATAATCAACAACGTTGACATTATCTTTACTGTCCATTTCAAATACAGTGGACGATTCTTTCTTTAAAGTCGAATCATCCAAGATGCACCGACTACTAAACGTAAGATCGAAAAATAAACGTTAGGTCTCCATTCATTCCATTTGATGATAATATTCCCCGTTCAGTGTATCAAAAATCCATTTAAAATAAATATTCTTTCACGAGATTCCAATCGTCATATCCGTAACTATTTGCATGGGTTTAAAGTGTCGCCAAGGGTAATTAACTAATAATCCTACCTTGATAATGGATTCGATGTTCATCACGTTTGAGCATTCATACACTTAACACAGTTTATAGCAGATAAGTGATTATATGGCTTATATAAACTTTGAGATATGATCTAAGTTTATTTTAACTGCATGAGAAATAAAAGCATACTTTACAAATACTAATTAACTATATACTAGATAAGGTTATTTGGTGCGAAGAGGATTTGGTAACTGTAGATAATTTGAGATTACAACAATGTCAGTGAATTTTCTTGTGTAGCTTCGATTATTAAGAGCAATAACATATATATATATATATATATATATATATATATATATATATATATATGTATATGACGAGTGTAAGATTACACCCATATTAAATCTTGTGGCAGTCCTGGTCATCCGGTGGTGTAGTGAGAAGTAATCCAGTAAACATTAAACACGCATCAGACCGCTGTTCCATGTAGCGTCCATTTTAACTCTCACCATTTTCAAATTTAGGGACCCAGCGAACGCACGTCCAACTGTATCGATTTTATCCCGCGCTCTGCGTAATTTCTAGGTCAAACCAGCGCGTCTACTCTCATGGCACCTGCACAGATCCCAATCTGGAAAATTCTAGAAGCTTGTTTTCGCACCCAACCAGTACATTATCTAAAAATAAACGCTCTCCACGGAATTTCACTTACCGTGAACCGAGGTCATCCTTCAAAACCGGGAATAACCTTTTTTTCCCCCCACAACGCGTCTTGGAAAATGAAACTAGTGGCTTTTAGCGCCACGAAAATAATCTATCCCGAAGCCCCCTTTAAATTTTAACTTAATTATTCCTTTCCCCAATTAATTCCCGATATATATATATATATATATATATAATATTAAAAAAACTAGTAATTTCTTAATTCAACACTCTTAACATTTAAAAACTATTAATTCTTCAATTTAGTATTCAAAATTACATACCCCTTTTTAATCTCTTAAGTTATTTAATTCCCTTTGGGCATTCGTGTTAAATGCCGAAAAATAATTCCAAATTCCAATATGGTCGTCCCAGTAAAACTTATGTAAAACTCCCATTGTTACAATCTTTGGTCACCCTAGGCAATATCATTAAAGATGGCTGTCTTTTTAACGAATAGAGACGCGGCGCGGTATCCCTACAAATTTAAATCAGTTCTGCACATCAACAACTTTAAACCAATCAACTATTAAGACACGCCCTTTTGTCACGTGATGGATTGAAGTTTATATAAGTTCTGGCGTCCGAAATTAGGGCGCACTCCTGTACTTCCTCTTGCCGCATTCATCCCGGCGGAGTGGCCAGAGATTAAATAAAATGCCGTCCACGTAATCTGGTGTTTTGTCTAATTCTTTCGGTCGGAGTTTCGTCTAATAGTCCAGCGTAACCAAAGTTTCTTCACCGTGGTATGGGGTTGAGGCATCTTCAGTGCAATGACCGGCGGCCGTTCTCCCCATATCACATATACACTGAAGTGCCACTGAATTAGGGATACCTACCTAGTAACGAGTTGGGCCACCTCTGGCCTTGATAACGGCTGCCACACGACGAGGCATAGATTAAACTTGACGCCATATTCTAAGCCTCCCGTCGGCGTTAAGTAGTTGGAATCGAGACACATCACTCCATGCTACTCGTTTCCAGTCCTCTACACTCCAGTCTCTGTGCTCTCTTGCCCAGGCAAGACGTGCAGCCCGATGGCGAGTATAGAGCAATGGTACTCTCGTAGGTCGACGGCTCCCGAAACCCATACGGTGAAGCGAGCGTTGCACAGTCCGTTTACTGACTGTACGACTGGCACCGTCATTAAACTGGGTGGTAATTTGAGCTAATGTTTGGCTTCGCTGGCTACGTACAATACGCCTGAGCCGTCTCTCACCACGCACTGTCAAGGCTAATTGTCCTTTGTAGTTTGCCCGATAGCTAGTTTTTTTCCACCATCCATGTATTCTTTGTATACTCTTGACACTGTTGACCTTGAAAATCCTAGCTGTCTGACGATTTCGGAAATTGAATGGTCCATGCGTTTCGCACCTACGATTTGTCCACGATCGAAGGCGTCTAAATCAGGCAGTTTGCCCATACTGGCAATACCAACAACTAATTCAGAACAACCACAGTACGCGCTATATATGCAGTTACCACAGCATACTTGCGAATACATGATGCGCAGCCCTACACAATTTGCATAGGCTTTGCTATCCCTAATTCAGTGACATTTCAGTGTATATATATATATATATATATATATATATATATATATATATATATACTCAAGAGCCAAAACATTATGACCACCTTTCAATAACGAGTTGGCCCACCTTTGGCGCGCAACACAGCTTCAATCCGCCTTGGCATGGATGCCACAAGTCCTTGGTAGATGGGCGGAGACAGATTGTACCAGATGTTTAAGCAACGGTCACGCAAATCCGAGATATTGCGAATTGGTGGTCTTTGAACTCTGAGCTGCCGTCCCATGACATCCCAAATGTGTTCTATCGGATTGATATCCGGTGAGTTAGGCGGCCAGGACATTAACTGGAATTCAGCATCATGTTCCTGGAACCACTCCAACAGAATTTTAGCCTTGTGTCATGGGGCGTTGTCCTGTTGGAACATTCCATTTCCAGCTGGAAAAACAGAGGCCATGTAAGGGTGCAACTGGTCCGCAATAATGTTCAGATACCATCTAGCATTCATGGTCTGCTCTACCACAACCACGGGTCCCAGAGACGCCCAAGAGAATGTCCCCCAAAGCATAATACCGCCACCACCGGCCTGTGTATGACCTACTGTACATTGAGGGAGCAACAGTTCACCTGGAAGACGGCGTATCCTGACACGGCCATCGGCGTGATGAATGACAAACCGTGATTCATCTGACCAGGCAACTATCTCCCACTGATCCATGGACCAGTCGCGATTTTCCCGGGCCCAGCGTAGGCGCCGTTGGCGATGACGCTTGGTCAGCAAAGGCACACGAGTGGGACGTTTCCTGCGTAGCCCCATATCCAACAGTGTCCGCTGAACAGTGTGCTGCGATACTATTCTACTTGGCCCTGCATTGTATTGGGCTGTCAGCTGAGCCACTGTCTGGCTCCGGTTTTGCTTCACCATGCGAGACAGTCTCCGACGACCTTTTTCTTTGATAGCGTGTGGACGTCCAACACCATGTCGTCTGCTGCTGGTTTCACCGTCATTCATCCACTTTGCATAAGTACTAACATCTGTAGGTCGCGAACAATCCACGAGTCGTGCAGTTTCGGAAATACTTGTTCCGAGCCTTCGAGCCATTACAATCTGCCCTCTATCAAAGTCGCTTAGATCCGCAGCCTTTCCCATCACACACAGAAGTAAGTGAAAGAATGATTCTTCAGACTCTCCAGCAGCAGTTAAATACCACTTCCACCTGATCACGTGCCTTCCACGTCATCCAGGCGAATTAATTTCAAAATGTAGGGGTGGTCATAATGTTTTGGCTCTTGAGTGTATATATATATATATATATATATATATATATATATATATATATATATAGAGAGAGAGAGAGAGAGAGAGAGGGAGTGAGAGAGTTAGTTAGTTGGTTGAAATATTGAAGATTCGAATTTCCATAACTAATATTGTTTTAAATATTCAAATACTTTTAAGCTAAAGAAGTATGTAAGAAATATCATAATTTGAAACTCCACTAAGACTTTTGATATAGGGATTCAAATATTTCTCTCATATGTCTCAAATAAAACGCATAAATGCAAAAAAAATTGATCGTATGCGAAATATTGTGGAATTTGAAATATATATATAACAAAATATTTATTGTATGACAAGGAAAGACGGTTTTGGGCCTCTTAAAACGGCATCTAACCATTCGGGGAGTTTTAAGGTAATGTCAAATTATGATTTCCAGATCATCACAAATATTATAACCTTAATTACGAACGATTTTATTTTAAGTATGCATGCATATTTTCTAAATCAAGAACAATTTCTCATGATTAATATATAGTCTTGTCTGTGTATTACATATTAGTCAAGGTTCATAGAAATCTGATTAAAGTAAGAATTTTTTATATAATGCTGTTTCGTGGAATTGAATACAGAAACATTGTCTGAACTATTAATTTTCATCAGGTGTACGAATAAAATCAATCTGTTTTCACGGAAAGTGATTCCCTGAAGAAATTTCTATAGATAAATTTATTACAACTGCAGAATAAATTATTTGACGCAACGGAAGTAGCATCAAAAACTCCTAGATTTCGTCGCAGTACAACGCAGTGAATGTATTAATAAAATATTATAACGAATGTCAAAAGGTAACTAAAGGTGGCATTTATAAAATATTTCCTTTAGTACGGAGTTCATGAATTGCTCACACGAATTAAACTACAAAACTCGCCTTATATCATGAGACGTCTGTGTAAAGGGAATGAATCTTGAACTATACACACACAAAAATAAATTCACCAGAAAGTGCTGTTTCAAATAAACTACCTTATTTTAATAACAGTCGTATGAGAGACAATCTGTGATAAAATTAAAAATATTTCTCTTGTGAACAAACCTTGATCAAAACCCCCTAAATATTTAATGATTAAATTAGTTGAGATTTTACCGGACTTATATTAAATTGAGACATTCAAATTTTCTTTGAATTTTATTAATTTAATCATTAAAAATGTAAAACTGGAAGTGTTCACTAAACCCTAGTTAATACTGTGTTGATATCAGTAATAAAATCCTTTACTTTAAAGTATTTTTAGGAATGACTGCTTTCATGTGATGAAATGGGTAAGTTTACTCGCCGTTAATGGATATACTTATAATTTATTTCGGGATGTAGCTACTTATATACCAAAATTACTATTACTATATCAGAACAGATTTCAATAAAGTACATTCTTATTGATACTGTGTTGAGATCAGGAATAAAATCCATTACTTTGAAGTATTTTTAAGGATGACTGCTTACATGTGATAAGATGAGTAAGTTTACTTGCCGTTAATGCTTTACATATAATTTATTTCGGGATTTTTTTTAACCAATGCGGAGGCACTTGTAATCAAACATTCGCCCTTACTACGCCGCAGTTTTTACCGTTCATTTTATTGTGGGGGCACCATATAGGCGGACACCATTACCCCCTAAAAAGGGACGACACGACCGGAGGCGTATTTCGTGGCGCAACGCCGGGATTTGATCTGAGCACCCTCAGCACCGAAAACCAGCGCGCTGTACCACAGGGCCTCCACAAGCCCTATTTCGGGATGTAGCTACTTATATATCAATATTACTATTACATATATCAGAATAGATTTCAATAAAGTAGTATTTTTTTATTTTATTTTATTTATTTATTTTTTAAACCAATGCGGAGGCACTTGTAATTAAACATTCGCCCTTACTACGCCGCAGTTTTTACTGTCCATTTTATTGTGGGGGCACCATATAGGCGGACAGCATTACCCCCTATAAAGGGACGGCACGACCGGAGGCATATTTCGTGGCGCAACGCCGGGATTTGACCTGAGCACCCTCAGCACCGAAAACCAGCGCGCTGTACCACAGGACCTCCACAAGCCCTATTTCGGGATGTAGCTACTTATATATCAATATTTACTATTACATATATCAGAATAGATTTCAATAGAGTAGTATTTTTTTTATTTTATTTTATTTATTTATTTTTTAAACCAATGCGGAGGCACTTGTAATCAAACATTCGCCCTTACTACGCCGCAGTTTTTACTGTCCATTTTATTGTGGAGGCACCATATAGGCGGACAGCATTACCCCCTATAAAGGGACGGCACGACCGGAGGCATATTTCGTGGCGCAACGCCGGGATTTGATCTGAGCACCCTCAGCACCGAAAACCAGCGCGCTGTACCACAGGGCCGCCACAAGCCCTATTTCGGGATGTAGCTACTTATATATCAATATTACTATTACATATATCAAAACAGATTTCAATAAAGTATATTCTTATTGATACTGTGTTGAAATCAGTAATTCTTATTAATACTGTTTAGAGTTGTTTTGAAGAAATCCGGGTGAATTTTCACGTCATCTCGTAACAGTATTGTAACAGCATCTCGTAACAGCATTCAAAATAGTGATGTTGAAGCTGGAGAACAAAATAAAGCAAATATACATCCCTTACCAAAAAAAGGTTATGGCCACTATTTTTAAAAACGTCCGTGGTATAATATTTGGTATATGGTTTTGTATATAATTTTGTAATACGGTATATACAAAATCACACTCCTCCCCCGTCTGTATTTTCCAGATTTGGTTCCAATTTTCCAGATTTGGCGAGCTGGGCCCAGATCCTTGGGCATAGCTCGTTAGCAAACATGAAAAAACTTCTTGGAGGACAGAACTTCCAATGATATCTGAAGTGGTTAGGGAATAAAAAGCTTTTTTCCAGAGATTGGCAAGATTTACTTTCCGGGAGAGATAAAAAGCTTGAAAATCATTGATCTAAATATATCCACTATAAGGGAGACTGTGTAGAAGAATAAATGAAAATTATTTTGAGAAAAATAGTTTTCAATATTTTTGTTTGGACATATCAAACTACCTCCATTTATGCGTATATGCATATATAATTAATATATATATAGATATGATTATGGAGCTAATTGGGAAAATAGCCACCACTCTCTTATGAAATCGTTTGCCTTATGTTCTCAAGGCTGTGTCTGATTACATTTTAAGCTGTGCTTTAGAAACATTATCTCTTTATAGATACAAAATGAGTAATCTGACATTCCAAAAACGGCATTCCACCGAATAAAAATTTTGTGTGTACGCTTGGATAGCCTAAATTTATTGGAGTTAATCTTTGAATACTTGAATTTTAATTATTTGCTAGCAAATGAGGAAAATGTAAGGAGTAGAATGAAAATATTTCTCCTATACATTTTGTTCTCATAGCATTAAAAATTATGATTTTAAAGTGTTTACTCCTCCCTTAAATACCGGTCTAATTAGCCCTCGTGTAGCAAAAAAAATGACCGTAGCGCTCTAAACCAAACCCAAATCCAAACCTCTCTTGAATACAGATTTATATTAAATCTAATTGTGCTAGAAAGTAATAATGTCTATTACACGTTCAACCATATGTTAGACGCAATAACTTCGAGAACAACGCATAAAGTTGTAATACTGTGCAAATGGTGAAAAGATTTTTTTTTTTTAATTTAGGAGGAAATTGAAAACATTGAAACGTTTGGAAACAATGAAACCTTTTAACTCCTAAATATATTATACAAGCCTTATAATATATTTAGAAGGTTTAACATCGTTCCTGAATTGGGAAATCCCGTTCAACACAGCACGTGATGAGAATTTTTAAGCATAAGCACCATCATTCGATATTTTTTCGTTCGAGTGTGCATGTGTAATGTGTCATATTTGCCAAAGAATTTTATAATATTATAATTTTAAATTAGTTTTCTTCGTGGAGCCTTAAACATATTTTAAGACTTTCGCTGTTTTTTCAATGTTGCTAGACGCATAAAAAGATTTTTAAAAATTGTGTTTGTAGTATGGAACCTCTTTTAAAGAAATGTTTGTTATTTCTTTTCAGTGAATTAAGCAGTAGCCCTAAACTATGTCTGATAGAAGTAAAAAAGTAGCTCTTAAAGAAAATAACACCTCGCTAGAATTAAAAACATTTTGGATCATCTTAAAAAAAAAGAAGGGAAAAGTATGATAGGAGTGAAAAACATTAAACGAAGCAAATATCTCGACCATATAGAAAAAATGAACAGAAAATTAAAGCTGCCATTGCCGCAGGTTTTTTCCATTATCACAAATATGACAGCGCGTCCCGGAGCACCAGTAATTGTAAGGATGGCTCTTTCCGATTTTTGACAGCTCAAAAAAAACGGATTCCATTTGGCACCAATGCTATTAACTATAAAGCTTTAACAATTTGAAACATTTAAGAAAAATAAAGAATCCTCTTTCCGTTGCTAGTAAAGATTGGTTAGACTGTTTTGAAAAGCGTCTTTCATAATGGATTGTTAAAATACATGCGAAAAGGGCATCAGCTGATTATAAAGCTGCCGAAGTTTATACAAAGGAATAAGGAATAAAATTATATGAGTGTTTTAATGCCATAAGACAGGTCATTGGTGGAAAAAAATTGATTAGGAGAACATTTATTTTAAAAAAGGAGAATGAACCAAGTTATCAAAAGACCGTGTAACGTAACTCCTAAATTGGATAAAATTGAATAAGTAGTCTTATGAATAGTTCTAGTGAGATCAAAATTTCGAATAGAAGCTGAAGACTCTATGTTTTTGTAGTCATCAACTCGTAGAAAAGGGAACATTACTCATATCCATTGGTTGAAAAAAAATTGCTTAGGAGAACATTTATTTCAAGAAAGGAGAATGAACCAAGTTATCAAAAGACCGTGTAACGTAACTCCTAAATTGGATAAAATTGAATAAGTAGTCTTATGAATAGTTCTAGTGAGATCAAAATTTCGAATAGAAGCTGAAGACTCTTTTTTTTTGTAGTGATCAGCTAGTAGAAAAGTGAACATTACTCATATCGCTAGTACTACTAAGAAAGGGAATATGATTGGTTTATATAATAGTATAAAAAGATATAACGTGATTACCAGTTTTCTATTGTCAAAATAAGATATCCCTAAGGTACTGAATTCAGCATACTACCATTTGACTATGTCATCTTGAACTCATGGAAGTGTCGAAAATATGCTTGTCGCCCCCTAGTACGTTGGACTAGTGCATTAAGAGTTAACATATGGCACATATGCCACACACACAAAAAAAAAGAATTTCAAAAAACATAGTTATAGGGAAAAACCTAGAAATGGCAGTAAAAGAATTTCTTTTTCAATGAAAGTTCTAAATGGAGAATAGAGGAGGCTTTCGATTTCAAAAAAACTATTTACTGATCATTATATGCGAATGGTTTTTTTAACATTAACAATGAATTGCATGGACAGTCTGGAAATGTGCTATTTTGATTCTCACCACTCACGTGTTAACACCATTATTTTCAGAAATGAACATTATAAACGATAATTTCAAAGATAAGGGGGGCTCGGGGTTCCATGAGTGGATGACGGATCTGTACCGATTGTCCGGCAGCCTCGGGCCCTACATGAATGACACTGATCACCGAACATGGGAAATTAACCCTCGGCTGCGTATACAGGTTTTGCTACGTAGCGGCTGGTCTTCAGGATTCACGCGCGTATGTCTAAACGACGGGATGCATTACTTTTGTGATTGTGATTTCAAAAATAAGTTACAAATTAACATTTTTCGGTCTATATTTCACTTAAAGGGACTAAATGTGATTTTGTATTTGACATCCAATTTTCCAACAGCTAAAGTCCCAGTAATAAATAATGGGTATTTTTTTCTGATTTATTTTGCACGAAATATGTTATTATTAAAGTTGGTTTTCTTCTATAATCATAATATATATGTTTTACACTTTACACTAATCTTATATTAAAAATTTGCTTTTTCCTATTAATTAACCAGCCGACACATGAACTCCTAAAAATATTACTCTTACAAAAAACAAAAACAATAATATTACTTTATTACTTTTTGTTTTTTATCCCATGGACAATAAACAATACTTTACCCCTGATATTATACGCGCTTCAAATATTATCGAAGGACTGGTATTAAGAAAATAGCCTGATCACTGCAGGTGCTAAGAATTTACTTCTTTTAGAATAGTCATTCATTAGCCTGTTCTTGTTAAGCATGATCTGTCAGTCATAAATACCATTCGAGCCCCTACAGTATCCTTAAACACAAGAATGTGCTTCGAAATCTTGTACGGCAATGTTCCGTAATTTTATAGTCCTCTATTCACAAACATGGAGCGATCAAAGTACATACCTGCAATTCAACGCTCTAAGGGCCTGTTCACATAGGAGTCCGTTGCGTTGCGTTAAGGAAAAGATAACGTTGAGACGAAAATAAACCAATCATAGACGTTAAAAATGTCATTGCTAATCGTTTGGAGGCCTGTGATTGGTTTATTTTCGTCTCAACGTCATCTTTTCCTTAACGCAACGCAACGGACTCCTATGTGAACAGGCCCTAACTCTAACTGAACATCATTCATGATGGTTCGATTCAAGGACAGCCATCAGAGTATGCGGAATCCCTCCTGGCGAACACAAGACAAGTATAGCTCTGATGGTTTATCTCGAATTATGAATAATGGCACAAACTCCCGCATTTATTGAGTTTAAGTACAATGATCTTTGCAAAACGTTAAATAAATGTGTTTCCTTTGGCCAGCGGTCAAAAGACATGCATTTTACAGACCGTATAACGCACACTCGTGCAACTCTGCGTCTGTCAAATTTAGTATGGAAAACAGGACGGTATGTTAAAAGGACCATTGAAAGTGATTCCCGAACATTTTGTCAGCGTCCCCTAGTAATTTGAGACAAACAGCGATATTTTGGCAATGTAACCATTTGGCTAATATTTGGGGACACTTCCGCTAATATCTTCCCTTTTCTTTACCAAAGCCTAAATATGACACTTTATGAGTTGGATTCAATGGTATTTCTTTTGAAACACTTGAGTTAAACTGGCTGAGAATATCTTCTTAAAACCAATTCTGAAGGGCTACAAAAATATCCGAGGAATTTAACTCGCAGACTCGAGTTCCGAAGGTTATCACCCTAGCCATTAGGCTGTAATATGGCTAACATTTCATGAACTTGCACTATATATATGGCAAACGGTAATATATATTTCCCATCATTCGTTCGTTCTCTCTCTCCTCCCTATAAAATCCTCGGTAGTAGATCTCTAAATCATGTTCAGGTTATAACAAGCAGTGTTACATAAAGCAATAACACATCTGCTACAAACAAACTTTGACAAACTTTGACAAGCCTATGCTGTACCGACAACTGAGTGTTTTAAAGTATAAAAATTGTCTAATTGTATCGGCGCAACAATTTACTGAGAACTCACAGTAAGTTGTTTGTCACAGGTCAGTTGTTTCAACTCACAAAATAATACTAATAAATTCATCTGAAGGAAATGAGAGAATATTTTTATTATTATAAAACAACTAGAAGGTAACCCGTCATTTTGACGTCATAATAATAATAATGATGTCATAATGGAAAAAGTATATGAAAGTTAAAATATATCCCTAATTATCTAACAATATTGCATTTAATCCACACCTTGTAAAAGCAAACACTTTCATTATTTTTTATTTATTTAGTTTTTCATGCGATTGGAGTAGCAGACTGCCATCCAGTTTTTTACAGCTCACTACGCGATATGAATACTTGAGCTACTTGATTCATTCACATTCAAGTTTGTTTACTTTCAGAATTCATCGCAATAGTAAACAGATTTTTAAAAGCTGTTAAATATACAGCTAAAAACATTCATTTTTTTAAAGTTCTGAATGTTTTATAGAAAAATAGGCTGAACAAACGTGATTTGATGGAGAAGATATTAGTTTTTAGGTAAGAAAAAATTCTGATCCACATCTGAAATTGAAATTAAGCCTAACCGGCCGTTTGTTTACTGAGTGCTTCAATTGAAAGATGAGTACAGCCCGGAAGTGTTATACAGAGACAACGGCTATTATATATATAACTAGTAGGTAACCCGTCATTTTGACGTCATAATGGAAAAAGTATATGAAAGTTAAAAAATATCCCGAATTATCTAAAATATTGCATTTAATCCACACCTTGTAAAAGCAAACCTTTTCATTATTTTTTATTTATTTAGTTTTTCATGCGATTGGAGTAGTAGAATGCCATCCAACCCGTCATTTTGACGTCATAATACTAAAAATGACGTCATAATGGAAAAAAGTATATGAAAGTTAAAAAATATTCCGAATTATCTAACAATATTACATTTAATCCACACCTTGTAAAAGCAAACCTTATCATAATTTTTTATTTATTTAGTTTTTCATGCGATTGGAGTAGTAGACCATCCATTTTTTTACAGTTCACTGCGCGATTCATTCACATTCAAGTTTGTTTACTTTCAGAATTCATCGCAAAAGTAAACAGATTTTTAAAAACTGTTAAATATACAGCTAAAAACATCCAATTTTTTTTTAGTTCTGAATGTTTTATAGAAAAATACGCTGAACAAGCGTGATTTGTTGGAGAAGATAACAGTGAACAGGGAAATGAAACTCAACCCTTCTGAACAAAACTGGAAGCATTATAATAAAGTTTAAACATTTTATTTTTTAAATTATATCATCCCAATAATCCATCAACATAGAATTTCTAACTATTTCAATTTTCTATCCCACTGAAAACTGAATATCAACGAAGAGGATTAAGTTATTAGCAACACAAACAGATCAGAAACTAATTAGTGAATTCTGCAGTATTGGAAAAGCTAATTCCATGTAGCTTGGTACCATGTTCATGATTTCGAAAATAAACTTACAGGTGATGTATTAATGCTTTCATTCATCCTTTCTCACTGGAGAAGATTTATTTAAAAAAAACTTTAATAAACAGTATATGATAAACGTTATTAAAAGCACTGAACTTCTAAAACTTCATTTATTCGCATTTAATTTTTAAAAGGAATAAGTTAAGGACTGAATATTAAAAATTCAGCAATCTTTTCTTAAGAGAGGGCAGTGATCATTAAGGAGACTCTTTCGTCCAGAAAATCCAATAGAATGTTAAATATTTAACTTCACTGATATTAAAAAATAGTCTAAACTTAACCACGACTTTAAAGAAAGATTACGTATTTAACATGCAATTTGTATATATTTAAAATGTACAAAATATATATTTTTATTAAACTAAAGTTTTTCTTTTCTCAATCAATTTTTACAGAAATAATTGAATATGACACACGTTTTCCAGCTTTCAAAAGAGCCGACTTTCATTTCTTTAAGAAAGAAATTCTCTTCATAGTTATAACTCTTTTCTATAACAAAAAAGTTCTGTTTAATGTAGGTTTTTAATTTTTCAGATGAAAATATAGCTCTATATTATCGCATGATTTATCTTAAATGTATTTTGCAGCATTTGTTTCTATTTTGTTTACGAATCCTAGAACATCTTAATTTTCAAGAAAAATAACATTTATGAAAAATGTCTTTTATCACAAAATTCATGTTCCATTCATTTATAAATTTAATTAATAGTGAACGTTATACAACCCTTTCTATTTAAATTAATATTGTGCAAGAAGAAGGAAATGGGGGTAGGGTATTTTTCATTTTTGGAACTTTAAATTTAGTAGTCACTGATTTTTATATTTTTATCTAATTTAAGTTATCTTTGTGTATGAACTTAAGATACATCCTTATTTGATTCCGAATTTCTAATAAAATTGCGCTGAGAAATTACAAATAAAAATCTTCGTAAACAACCCTTATTCTCGACAGAAGTTTGAACTATCCCATAGAAATGGCACACATTACTCACATAGTGTCATTAAAGATTGCTTTAACGCATTAAAAATAAATATTCTAAAAAATTATTTAAGCTTGTTGATTCGAGAGAAGAGTACTTCGAATTTCACAAATTAAAAGGTAAAAATTCTTTTGGATTCTCCGAACGGGAATAAAATAATTTTCGTCATATGAAAATTATAAAATATAATAATTCAATTTTTAAACTAATCTAATTTTACTTCACGTATAATCTACGTATGACAACAGTGAAAGGGTAAATAAAATAAAAACTCTTCTTAAGGGGACAGTGAACTTTCAAAATTGTGAAATTTGTTAAAAAATTCGATTTTTTTATTTTATTGAATTGTGGAACTACGGAAGAGTAGGAATGTGTTGCAAAATGAATTTTTAATTTCTGTGGTTTTTTTCCTAGTTATAGGCATTTGTATTTAATTTAGATATTATGTGGTTACTAATACCAATAACTTTAAATGTGTTTTTCTCAAAATAAAAATTTTAATGTCTTACGAATATTCAAACTGTTCCAGGTGCATTTCTAATTATCGTATTGCTTTGAAATTTAAGTTTTATATGCTTAACTGTATATGAAATAAATCTTATTGAAAAAAATTATGCTTCGTAGCTCAGAATTTCTAAATTTTGTACCTGAAAAGATGATTTATAGGTATTTTGCGTAATAAAAAGACTGTTTTCAATTTTATTATTTTTTTCTCTTTATATTTTTAATGAATGCTTAAAATAAGCAATAAGTTTCATTGTTAGTTCTATAAGGTATCCTGTAAATAAAAATTACCATATTATATGTAAAAGAAATGCGCCTGGAATATTTTTAATTAGGCCAATTTTTGATATAATTAATAATTAATCATTAATAAATTATTAATATTTCAACTTTAAATTTTAACCACTTTTACATATCTATGTTACTAATGACTTATTCAAATTTCAAGCAAATCCATTCAAAACAAAAAAAGTTAGGTTTGAAGGTCCACTGTCGCCTTAACTCCACTCCTATGTAACAAGTAGAAATCAAATCATCAGGAAAGTTTACCTTAATACTCTTCAGAAACTCTATTTTGCGTTCGTAATACACAGGAAAGACGACACGAATTATAAAAGAATAAATTTTTGTCATATACACTATATCTTGGATATACACTGTAAAAGATATAAACTATAACTTTAAAAACGTGCGAAAATATTTGTATTCCATCAACACACAGTTTCGTGCTACGCTTAAACTTAATCGAAATTTCAACTGGGACTTATAAAATATATTTGATAGTTGAGATAGTAATGGTGCATTTACGATATAGGCTTAGACGTTTGAAAGGTGTAATACTGTTCTTATATTGGAATCTTTTCCAGACCACTCTAACATTTCATTTTATGATCTGATGTCTTCTTTCATGTACTATAGTGCCATAGATTTCAAAGCTCACGGTTGGGACCTCATCAGAGGGATTTTTGATATCACACTTTCAACACAGGGAATGAGTATGAGAGCAGTTTTATTTTATGGTAGATTGGTAGCATTAGTTTGCATTCAAAGTGGTTTTCTCTATCACTTACCAGCGGCGAAGATCATTTTCAAATCTTGGAACCGGTATTCTATTAACTGAACAATCTCGGCCTAGGCAGAATGTGCTATTCCCCATTTTCATTTCTCTCGCAAGCAATTCTATTTCAATTTATTAGAACCAAGGAAACCAAGTATCAAAAAAAAATTTAGAATAAAATTTTCCTTCTCCACGAGTGCATTGTTTGTGACTCAATCGTTGATTTTTGTGCTGATAAAGGATACTTTGGGCTTTCGTTTAGTATTGCAACTTATTGAAAATTTGTGTAAAAAGTATTATTGTCATTAAACAATATTCTGGCATTTTTTTCTATAAAACCTCAATTCAAAATTCTGAAGTCTGCTTTGGTTCAATCAAAATTTTTTAAAAAAAACACGTTTCTCGTTTCATAATAAATTTAAAACATTTTCGTTTCAAGACTTCCCATAGACAATCACATAAACTGTGAAACAAGTTTCCCCCTTTGTTCCTAACGGATACCCAGACACTGAAAAACCTAGATCAACCAAACGGAACACAGTCCTCGTCAATTGGAATGACAAAAAAGTTCATTTTAATATATGAAGAGTGGGAATTTTAATATATGAAGCTGTTAATATAAAATATTTATAGAATATGCAGCATTTGTTTGTTATATTCCTTTATTTCCGACCCCCAAAATCGTATTAAAGGGACAAGGGACCTTCAAATTCGAATTTTTCTATTTACAATTTTTAACTCTATATAAAAATTGAGAATAATTAATTTTCTATTTTACTAGATTAAAAACCCTTAAAATTCAAAATAAGGAATTTTTGGTAGAATAATGCATGTTTTTCAAAAAAATTTTCAAAAATGCTAAAGTTTTCCAAAATGCACTATGCGCATTCTATAGTAATTAGAATCGTTAAATTTTGTATTATAAGTTTACCATATGTATATAAAAGTATAAACGTGCATTTATTCTTTCTTCTATGAATGAAAAGTCTTAAATATATATTTTTTTATATTTTGCCTGTTATTTTTTAATGTTTTTATGTTTTTCCTTTAATTTCTGGTCAATAAATTTGAAAAATATTTGTGATTTCAAAGAATTATGCACAGTTGTATGACAAACACTTCAATTGACAATTCTGAGAAATTTGGAAGATATCAGAAGAAAATGAATACGCGTGGAGCTTTTTGAAAAATTGTAGCATTTTTGAAGAATTTTTTGATAAACAGGTTTTATTCCTCCAGAAAATACTTAGTTGTGAATTCTAAGTATCTCCAGTATAGTAGAAAAGAATATTAATTATACTTATGGTGCATATAAATTAAAATATTGAAATTTAAAGAAGAATGATATTGAAGGTCCCTTGTTCCCTTAAAAGTTGAATCTAGAGCAAGACCCTGGATGGCTTTCCCAACTGCCTACGTGATAGTGTAGTGGCTTCTTTCAGGATTCCAACCTAAGACGACTGTTTGGCTGTACATTTAAATAGAAAGGGAATTGCTGTCGATTGTCCCTATTTGCCCTCTTTTCAACTCCGACAACATGGGCAGTAAGCACATAATTTCCTGTTCCGCCTTAACTAGGCGATCTCTAAACGAACATAATTTGAAAACTCTTGAGAATTTTATCTTAGTTGATTTTTCTTTTTATGTTTTCTCTATATTTTGTTCTCATTTTGCAGTTCTGTCTGTTTCCTTACATTCTTTGTATACCTAAATACTTTGTCCATGGGTTTGTGCATTGGAAATGAAAAATAAATTACGTTCCTGTGTGTGTCAGTAACATTTTTAACTCGTTTCAATAAATAACATTGAATATTGCGATTTATAAGCTAATACTGTTAAAATGCGGTGCTTGCAATAAGTAAATTACAAATTTCTTTCATATGGATTTTGTCTCGAAAATTTGTTATAAAGAATAAGTGGCAGCATTTTATAATAAATAAAGTGAAACGAACGTACTCAAATCATAAATGCATTCAAGGGATACATACTCTAAATGAATTTTACATGCGTATGTTTAAAATATTTTTACTCTTCTCGTTGTTTTATGAAAAGTTATTTTACGAATATTCTCTTGTTTATATTTAGGCACAGAAAATAAATATTTCCCTCTCCAGAATAAACAGGGATTCTCGCAACGTAAACATCTGCGTTGCTAGAAATACAAACCAAGCGGATACATAATTTGAAAATCAATCTCTCTCTTGAGATTCAAACTTTAGTTTCTGGGGGGAAAAAAACTTTCAGAATATTTTTTCCGGAAAATCAATTTTAAATAACATTTGTTGAAGTATGTGTTATGGTCTATCTAGTCCTGTATATGAAACACATTCATTTTTATGCTGTTCAGAAAAATGCACAAAATATGAAAATGCCGTGCCTTTTCCAAATCCAATTTTCTTTTCTTCTCAAAAGGTGTACAAATATTTCAAAAATATGTAGTCAAAAAAATTTTTATTTTTTATATTTTACTATAAGACAGGGAGATGACAGGGAGAACTTTCTTCAATTTAATTACAAGCTGCATATAAAAATATAAAAAAATTCTTAAAGAATTGAAAATCCTCAAGTATAAAGAATTATTATTTTTCTGTATTTTTTATTTCGCTTGTATAGCCATAATGAAAATTATCAAAATTTTCAAAAAATAATATTTGAAGGCTTGAAAAATATTGTAAAAAGCATCATATATATACTGATGGAAATATGAAAATACTATACCATCTTTTTCCCTATTCAAACTTTCTTGCTTTTATAAAAGGTGCATATTTACATAAAGACGGAAAATTTATTTATTTTTTTAATTTTTGTGAAAACAGAAATATAAGAAATTTCAATTTTATTAAGATGTACGAGTAAAAGTACAGTACAAAATCTCATAAGGAATAGAATATCTTGAGAATTGTCATTATCTGATGTATTTTATTATAGTTTCATATCTAATCTATATCCATGACGTAAAAAAACTAAAAACTTTTAAAATATTTTAAAAGTTTTTAATAATTTTTGAAAATGTTAAAAAGAGCTTTACATACATATCTTTACAACTATTCATCGTTCCGATCAAAATAATAATTCAGCTGAATATTTTACTTCAAATATCTAAAAAAAGATATAGTATCAGTAATGTAACATGTAAGGTATACACAAGATTCGATTCACAAGAATCGAACTTTTGAGTGAATTACAGAAGCTGCTTTAGATATGCTAATTTCGGCATACGCGCTTAGTATAAATACCACGCAGCGTCATTAATGGAAAGGGGAGGTTGTTAAGATTGAAAAGGTGTTATCCTGCGCTAGTGCTTAGCGGGCCAGAAGTTTACATGGCAGTACTGCTGGTTTGACTTACTGTTCGTGAGTATAATAATATATTGTTCTTGAAAGCTGTGTTTATACATTCCGTACAAGTAGTACGCATGCTTATTGCTGTAAAGACAATTATATGTGCAACGAATTCAATAAACATTGTTTCATGTATAAACTGTGTGTGGTTCAAATTCAAATAGACAGCCACTTCAAATTATATACACCCAGGTCTGGGTAGAAGTGAGTATAGATTCTCTATAAACATCACCATGAATTTGGCATATGAGATTAGAATTTCGGGTTAAAGTTAATTAAAAGAAGGTTATAAATTTAAACAATGAAATATCTTATTAAATACCTTTAGTATAAAAATTCGTCAAAATCTTATGTCGTTTAGGAACTACAATGCATGTGACGATTTAGATAGCTATATTAGTAATCTATTCATTTTCTGGTGTGTATCCAGTATAACAAATTTAAGATAAAATATTTTTATTTCGATTTAATAACGTGTATATTATCATTTAAGGAGTCAAACTTTTGTTAAGATACTTTCTAAAGTCATTGCAGTAAGTCCAAAGTTTTTATGATTTTAGTATAATTTTAAGCATATTTTACCAAATCAGATAGTGAAGCGAATATACCAATGTTTTATTACCCATTTGCAAAGTATTTATTTCCTAGCTCAAGATCTTTCAAGTGACATTTTTTGTACATTTCAGTTCATTTTCGCATTTACGAAATAGAGGCGAATAAATGCGAAATTTGCCGATACGAGCCAACAAATGCAAAAATGATCTTTTTACTATTTTCCGGCGAAAACTGGGAAATAACCGAGTTTTTAAGCGAAATTAGTTAATACTGGTAATAATTCATTAACACAATTCCTTATCTAAGACCATCCATGGTCTTAACTGAGAGATCTTACTCTCGAAATTTTCTTATTACTTATTGCTAAAGACTTAAGGAAGAGAATGTGGAGACTGCTACAATGTTAGCTTTTAACTAAGAATTTTATACTTACCTAACCAAGTAAAATTATGATTTCTTACAATAAATGCGAAAATTTTGAATTTATAAATATCTATCTATATATATATATATATATATATATATATATATATATATATATATATATATATATATATATATATATATATATATATATATATAAACCAGTTCCGTAAATGACTGACCTACTGACTGACTGATTGACTGACATACAACGCACAGACCAAACCGCTGGACCTAAAGGGCAGAAATTTTGCACGGCGATTCTTCTAAAAGTGTAGGGGTGCATTAGAAAAGGTTTTTGAAAAATTCTTCTTAGATTTTTTTTAAATTCAATTTTTAAGCTGTTTTAGTAACTATTATTTAAGCTTCCATTTAAAATAATAATTTGAGGGTTATAAAATTTATATCACGAGAAAGATCATAAAATTTTCTTTAAAATGAGATCTTTTTCAAATCTTTACCTTCATTTTCTGATTTTTGTGGAATTTTTAAAGATTAATTTTTAGAATTTATTTTATTAAGTGCTGATCACGTGATTTCTTTATTCTAGTAGTTTAAATAAATTTATCGTCACGTCCATAACAATGAAATAGACATAATTTTTTCCCCTTGCTAATGCGGCAGACGATTGGACATTATCCAAAAAAATATTAAAATACAGTAAAAGGTATGTTCCTCAAACTGTACTATATTAACTGTACTATGATCTTTAATATGTCCTATTACATTTAATTTGAATATTTTCTTTTGCATTATTTTGTCTATAAAAATATCCCTTACGATTTGAATTTAAATATATTTTTTTGATTTTTTACATCAATTGTATACATTGATCGTCGTATTTATTATAAATATATATATTTGGCATTAATTGCATACATTGACCGTTGAATTTTATTTGAATGTACTCCGTATAGCGAAGAGCGGGTTTTCGGCTAGTATATATATATATATATATATATATATATATATATGTGTGTGTGTGTGTGTGTGTGTGTGTTGCGTATAAATGCATAATTTTATATATTGTAATTTCTTTTTGTGAAAATTCTAAAGTTTTATGCAACATTTACGTATCCCTAAATATCGGTTAGTGCTGATAAAAAGTTTCTTGAGGCATATTTTCTCCAAAGGGCTTGAGACATTTTTTTTATGCTGACTTGATATTCCTACCTATTGTGCAACCGACCCCACAACTCTTGGCCTTATAAAAGTGCGTACAGTAATTCCGTCCTTTAAATCCTCATGCGCAACCAGTTATTGCCTTCATGATCCAATAAACTGCACTCTCAAAGCATATAATTCTATGAGGATTGTGTAGAGAAATCACGCTCATGACATAGATATAGCTTAGTTTTCTCTCTCTCTCTCTCTCTCTGAATGTCTGTATGTATATATGTGTTGTGTGTACTGAGGGAGCAAAACTTTTTTCTAGCCCTTTTTCACTTGTCGTGTAGAGATTCGCCTATAATTCACCACAGTTTGCTGGCCATTTTATTATTGGGGCACCATATAGGTGCAAAAGCATTACCCACTATGAAGGGACCACACAAACGGAGTTATTGAAATGGCGCGATACTGGGATTCGATCCGAGCACCCTCAGCACCGAAAGCCAACGCGCTGTACCACAGGGCCACCACAATCCTAGGAGCAAAAAAATCTTGCACTAAGTTTTTTTCTCTATTTCACCTTGTTCAAATGGAAAAGCATTCAAGATAATGTTCTGTTTCAAATGGCATAATAAACAAAATTAAGTAAGGTGTTCCTCACATCCGCTTCCGAAGCGTAGCATGGTGTTCCTCCTTTGGCTCTAAGATTGTGTGACAGGATCTATGTGTGATTTGATGCATAGATTGGTCTTTGCCCCTTCTGTCAGCATTGTACTTGAGTCGACTTCAACGGATGACGTCACTTCGTTGAGTTCTATGAATGATTAACATTTTTATCCCTGACGCTCCGTTGGAAGCAATGTGGACAAGGTTTTTGCCAAGAAAGGAAAAATCGAAAAATCGAAAAATTGGCTGAATGATCGGTTGAAATTGAGAATTTCAGGACACAAAGCATTGACTTAAAAAAAATGTTTACTTATTGATTCTGTCAATACATAAATCTGGGCGTCTAAGTAAAATCACATCTATGAAGGTTATATAAGTAACTAGATTTATTATCCGGCTTCGCTCGAAATTCAGTTTTGTTATTTTGTTATTTTTTTTTTCAATGATAGCTTCATGTTATAATGTTCTAAAATTATAACAACCCTTAAACAAATTAATTTCATTTTTTCAGTAATAAAAAATTCATTTATCAATTAAATTATTGTTATTTTAATACTTGCCAGTACACAAAATTTTTTGTTTCTTTTTTTTTATCATCTGCGACAATGCATAATTCTGATTGATTCCTTGCTCTAGATATTCCCACATATAGCTGACCTTGCGAAAAACATATACGTAGGATATAAACTTATATACTACATAAACATGTATATACTACATAAATATATAGTTCATATACGTGGCAACGCCGGAATATTTCTTTTTTAAAATGAAAATATAAAGATAGAAAGTCATTCATTTTCAATGAATGTGTTCTGAATCCATAGCAGACGATTTAGTTTTGAGAAAGAATTACAATCATGAAATACGTGTATATTCTAATTAAGAAAGTCTGAAAATGGCATTGAAATGTAGCAGACGATTTAGTTTTGAGAAAGAATTCCGAGCATTAAATATGAGTATATATTTTTTCTATACAAATAAATCTGCTAATATATGAAGAAATCACGTTTTTAATTCATGTTTATTTGTTTTTACGCAAATGTTATAATTTATTTGGCAACAATAATATGTTTCAATGGCTTTGAACAAAAATATCCGTTGATACAGCAATGATTTCAGCCCTCGCACATGAAGTTGTTCTAGTATCATCCGGGAATGGAACGTCGTAGCGGAATGAAAATAATCACATTCATCCTGATTTTCCAAGCACATTAAAACCTTGTAAATTTCATCAAGGTAGGGCTCACGGTTCTTCACTTTTGTGATTCACACACACATACATACACGACTCATTTCCCGTTTCTGTTTTATATATAAGATGACAATTATGTATTGTCTTTAAAATTATCCAGATATAAAAATGAATTCTAAAGTGAATGAGCCATCCGATTCTCTGAGAACATATTTTTTTTCTTCTTCAATTTGAAGGCTAACTAAGAGCCATGAATCCTATGGAATTGTAAGCAATATAACCCGTTCATGTCGAAAGTCATCCAACAGAGACTTTTGATACGTTGTTGCACAAGTGAAAATAACTTCATGTGCGAGGGCTGAAATCATTGCTGAATCAACAGATAGGCGTGCATCTACCATTCGAAATGTTTTAAGAGGTGTCAATTATCACGGCAGAGTATTGGAGAAAAATCCATTTAATGGTAAAGATAACAGAAAAAAGCGCTAGCTTTTTACGAAAACATACATAAATAAACCTGCTGATTTTCGGGAAAATGCATTAGTTACTGATGAAAACAAATTCAACATTTTTGGCTCAGATGTTGTAACATAATTTGATGTCACCTTAATACGGAGTTGAACCGTAAAACATTTCATCTGCAGATAAATGTAAAGGAGATCATGTTGTGCTGTTGAAATGCATGCCATATTTTGGAATTGGTAACTTACATTTTATAAAAAGCAATAGAAATCTAGGGCAGTATATTGACAGTTTGAGACATAATTTACAGCCTAGTGCACAAAAGCTGGAAATTTAAAACACTTATTTCCAGCAGGATAATGATCCCTAATATACTGCTCATATTAGTCTCGTATGGCTTCTGTATAATGTCAGAAGAAGATTAATTATGCCTCTTCAGTCTCCTGATGTTAATGTTATTGAAAGTTTATGACACATTCTGGACAAGTGAATCTGGAATTAGTAATTGAAAGTGAATGGGTCAAAATAGCTTATGACACAACTCAAAATCTAGTTTATTCAGTGGTTAAAAAGACTGCTTACTGTTATTGATCCCAACGGAATGTAGACTAAATACCAATAATTTTCGTAAGCGACTGAAACCGTAATTGTGCAAATCACTTTTATTTTCCTTTAATGTTGTAATTTATAATTATGCTTAAGTCATATATTATTTGAAAGTTTCTTCTTCAGAGAGTTTTCTTGAAGATTAACAAACCGCCTGGTTTGTTGTTTAATTTTTCCAGGCGTTTTATTCGAAGCAGATCATTTTATTTGTCAGGCAAATTTATCGAAAATTCTGAACGCACCCACTGTAAAAATTCCTTTCGGAAATTCCCTCATCGAAAATTCCTTTATGTACCCACTACGTGTCTATTTATATATATATATATATATATATATATATAGTGGCTCCCAAAAGTGTTCGTACACTTATGATTTTCAATGAAATAGGGTTCTATCCATTAATTAAACTGAATATTTCAGAAAGGGTATTTAATAATAAGATCTATAATCTATTCTTAACAAAACAACATGAAATATTTTAAAAACATAGTAAAACTTTATTTTTAAGAAATCCATAATCAAAAAGTAACAACAATTTTATCTCACAAAAGTCATCGTACAGTTGTAAAAAATCTCTACATATTAGTAAATATTGTCACGTAGACGGATCAAGGGATTAACACAATTTAGATAAACGGGGAGAGCTCACTTTAGATAAACGAGACTTTTATTCACAGAAAGCGAGTTAACATGCACCCAGCTGGAACCTAACTAACTTCCCATCAACTTGAGGGAAGCCATTTTATACACTAAAGAACTTTCTAGAATTATTTAAATTAAGAGAATTAACATATTTGGAACTTTCCCGAAGCTTCGAGAAAGCGAATATAAATTAACTAAAAAGAACATGAAATACTTTCGACAGTCCGTCTCGATGTTCGAACCGACGACCTTCTGAATTGAATCCCAGTGCTTTAGCCGTTCGGCCACGCCGTTGCTCGATAACGTTTGTAAACATGACATTATCCCACCTTTAAAAGAACAGCGTCTCGCTGTTAGATGACTTCTTATTTTTGTTTCTGGAACGCGTTACTGGACCCGAATATTCCTCTTTCTGGTTAGCATCATCATCTTATTATCAGCATTCCCTGGTTCCTCCTGAAGAGTAGTTGGATCTTCCTGTAAGGTATATATATATAGTGGATATATATACCTTAATACGGAGTTGAACCGTAAAAGCTCAAGATCCGAATGCGCAAGAATTATATATATATAATTCTTGCGCATTCAGATCATAGTAGGGTTTCATGCGTAACACATGCACCACATCTCGTGTTTTTCGTCTTTTTAACATAGGATCAAAATCTTGAACTTCATAGGTAACGTCGGATAGCTGCCTTAATATTTGATATGGACCGAAATATCTTTTGAGGAGCTCTTCTGATAGGCCTACTTTACGAACGGGGGTAAAAATCCATACGAGGGTTCAAGGCAAATATTTTACTATTCGGTGCTTTGCGTCATAGATCCGACATTCTTTTTCTTGAGCTTCCAGTGTCCGTACTCGAGCTAGCTGCCTTGATTCTTTTGCTTGGGTGATTACTCGATCGAGTGAACCTGAAACTGTTCCATCAGGGATATACGGGAATATAGTATCCAGTGTTGTTTCGGCTTCTCGACCATACACTAAGCAGAAAGGTGGGAATCCAGTGGTATCTTTTCGAGTGGTATTGTAAGCAAACGTGACAAATGGTAGTATTGTGTCCCAGTTTTTCTGTTCTATGTCCACATACATAGACAACATATCGGCTAAAGTTTTGTTAAGTCGCTCAGTCAGACAATTTGTTTGTGGATGGTATGAGGTCGACATTCGGTGGACAACGTTGCAGGTTCTATTAATTTCGGAAATTAGCTTCGACTGGAAGACTTGTCCTCTATCGGTGATGATAGTCCGTGACGCCCCATGCTTCAAAATGATTTCTTCGACAGTGAATTTTGCAACTTCGGGTGCTTCAGTGGTTGGCAGAGCTTTTGTTATGCCGTAACGAGTCAAATAATCGGTACATACCATGATCCATTTGTTACCATCCTTAGATTTTGGAAATCTTCCTAATAAATCCATACCCACTCGCTGGAAAGGTACCTCTGCGGGAGGTATAGGAATTAGACGACCAGGCGGTTTTTGAGGAACGGATTTTCTTCGTTGACATTCTTTACAGTGTATTACATAGCGGCGTACGCTTCGATAAAGCCTGGGCCAATAAAATCTCTTACGTATTCTATCATACGTTTTCACAAATCCCAAGTGGCCGGCAGTTGGTTCGTCATGCAAATGTCGAAGAATATCCAGCTGCAAATGCTTAGGAATAACTGGTAACCATCTCTTTCCCGAAGGATCAAAATTTTTCTTGCACAGGATCCCGTCGATTATCTCGAGGTCTACTTTGACAGACTTTTGTGGCTTCGTGGAAGACTCGGACTCAAAGTATACAGAAAGCACAGAATCCTTACGTTGCTCAAGTGCTAAATCAATGCCGGGGCCAATGGCACTGATATCTACTGAAGTGGCATGGTCATCAATGGGGTTTCTGGAAAGGCTATCGGCATCATTGTGTCTTTTTCCACTTTTGTATACCATAGAAATATCGTATACTTGGAGTCTTAGAGCCCATCTTGCCAATTTCAAGGAAGGATCTTTTAAATTAGCTAACCAACACAACGCGTGATGGTCTGTCTCAATTGTGAATGGTTTTCCAAACAAATAAGGGCGGAACTTCATAATGTCCCATACGACTGCAAGGAACTCTCTTTCGGTTGTTGAATAATTTCGTTCGGCTTTTGACAGTGTTCTAGATGACTTTTTCCTCGTTCTGTTGCTGTTGGACCAACACAGCACCAACGCCATATCCACTAGCGTCAGTGTGTAATTCAGTGGGAGCTGTTTCATCAAATCAACCTACTATTGGTTCAGAAATAAGCGCTGACTTTAAGTCGTTGAAAGCTTCTTCCTGTGTAGAGGTCCACATAAATTTGGAATCACCTTTTAGTAAAATCTGGAGAGGCTGGGCTCGATAGCAGGAGCCTTGGATAAAGCGTCTGTAGTAGGAGCATAGTCCGAGAAAGCTTCTGACGTCATGGACGCTCTTTGGGGCAGGAAAATCTTGAACTGCTCTTATTTTATCTGGATCGGGTTTTACGCCTTCACCGGATACTAGATGGCCCAAGATCTTGATTTCCCTTGCACCAAACTGATATTTCTTAGGATTCAGAATTAGGCCAATTTCCTGAATACATTTAAGGACACAGGTGAGCCTTTTAAGGTGGTCCGAAAAAGTTTGAGAGAATACCACAATATCGTCTAAATAACACAAGCACATTTGCCACTTAAGGTGACGCAGTAAATTGTCCATTGTTCTCTCAAAAGTTGCTGGAGCATTACAAAGTCCAAACGGCATGACCTTGAACTCATATAAGCCTTCACTGGTGACAAATGCCGTTTTTTCCCGATCTGCTTCGTCTACCTCTATCTGCCAATATCCCGAATAGAGATCCATGGAAGAGAAAAACTTCGCTCCTTTCAAGCAATCCAACGTGTCGTCGATTCGCGGTAAGGGATAAACGTCTTTCTTTGTGACCTTGTTTAAACGTCGATAGTCTACACAAAAGCGCCAGTTACCATCTTTCTTGCGCACGAGAACGACAGGAGAGGACCACGGGCTGTCAGATGGCTGAATGACATCTTTTCGACTTCGTCCTGGATTATACGGCAGGTGATATTCTGTAGGGTCTCTCCTCTATCTGCCGTTATAGGAAGCTGCCGATATAGGCTTATAGGAAGGTGATCTGCAGTATTAGTTTGTGTTTTACATGAATTTGGCGTCTATCAACTTCAGAGTTTTCATTGAAAGTAACTGAAAACTACCTTAAAAGTTCCAATAGACTAGTCCTCTGCTCATCGCTAAGATTCGGCGCTATCATCTTGCTGTAATCCACTAACCTTGTACTTTCTTTCGTGGTATCTTCGGAGGCTATCTTAGATAGGGCACTGATGCAGGTAGGATTAATCGACTCGGCATTGCCTATACACATACCTTTCAGAATGCGTCGGGCTTTATTCAGTGAATTCGCGATCCATAATTCACCCTTTTTATTTGAGATGTTGATGATCGAGGATGGCATGACAACTTCCTGATTCATTAACATACACTTATTACCTTCTACGATAACATCAACATCCTCATCGGCTACGGAGGGAGTGGATACTTGTATCTTTGCTGTAGAGTGTGAAGGGATCAAAAAATCTTCTACAGCGTATACGCCCCATTTCTTTTGAGGCTGTTCTTCAGGGAGTATCTTATCAAATATGAACTTCCTCTGTCCACAGTCTATAATGGCTTGGGACGCTTTCAAGAAATCCCAACCAAGAATGACTTCATGGCTGCATTTGGGCATAACGGTGAACTCGAAAGGCTGTGTAAGGATTCCAATTGTAATACGAAGAACACAGATCCCTACCGGGCTTACATAGTTACTATCGGCTACTTTGAGAACCAAGATCTGTAAAGTCCTAAACATAGTTTTCTTCAGGTTGACGCCGGTGTCTCTCTGAGATTACCGAAAAAGAAGCTCCAGAATCCACGAGTGCTCGTATAGGTTGTTCGTCAATGATAACGTCAAGAAAATTTTCTTGCATAGTAGCGGCGGGAGGATTTTGAGGGGGAGCGGCCTCACCTCCAAGGAAGGTCGCATGGCCTAGTTTTCTTTATCTCGGCGGCCTGGCGACTGACTGGATCTTCGATATGGAGATGGCGATCTATAACGACGGGTCAGCGATCGTCCTCGCACGGGACTTGGTGAAGGGGTTCTTCCTGCTGCTCGGCTGGTTTCTTCGGGTCATGGTTGTAGCTGGAATAGGAGGGAGCGTGAGGTCTATAGTAGCTGCGAGTAGCGTCGAGTAGGGATTTTCGGTCACGGCAGTAGCGCATGACATGTCCTAGACGACCACAATGGAAGCAGACCGGACGATTATCCGTGGTACGCCACAGGTCTGTTTTTCTGTAAGATTATTCTGGTACAGGTTTTGGTTTGTATACGTTGACTGGATGCGGCGGTTATGGTCCTGGCGGCTGGGATGGTATGGTACGGCAGCTGGGGTGGTCCTTTCAAATCTTTCCCCAGATAGAGGAGCTAAAGTTTTATCTACCACCCCTCTCACAATGGCTTCAATAGCTTGCAGACCGGCCGGCCTGTGGCTCTTCTATTTGCGGTGCAATGTATCGTTGAATTTCTTCACGGACGATTTTATGAACTAAGGACATCAAATCTTGTTCTTCGTCGACGGCGGCGATTTGGACGACATTAGGCAGACGAGTGAACTTCGACGCCCAATTCTCTTTTGCTGCATTTCTTCGATGTACTGACACCATTTAATAAAATCAGCTGTTGTTTTTATTTCTTTTGTTAGTAATGACTGGTACATATCTTCAGCTATTCCTTTCAGCAGGTGGGACACTTTGTCTTCCTCCATCATTTCGGGTCTACTTGATTACAGAGTCCCAACACATCTTGAATATAAGATTGGGTTGGTTCGCCAGCCCACTGAGCTCTACATTTTAACTGGTCCTTTGCTCGTCGTATGTACAGCTGAGTATCACCGAAAGTTTTTTTGACACGATTGAGGTGGTGTTTTCAAAACTTATGGACAATTATAGAGACACCAGAGGTGAACATTCAGAGCCGCGTGCTTCGGATCGTTATCTTGATAAAAATCAAAGTTGTTTCCAATACCCAAATTTTGAGCTGATAATTTTAAATTGTCTCTTAAAATATTTATATAAGCAGCATGATTCATAATGCCATCAATAAATTCCAAATTACCTAGCTCTGATGCTGACATGCACCCCCGCACAAGAACACTTCCACCGCTATGCTTAACTGTTCCTACTAAGATCTTGGGATTAAGTTCCTCATTTATTCTTCTCCATTCAATTATACGCCCATCGGAACGAAAAATATTAAACCTGCTTTCATCGGCAAATAAGACATTATTCCAATATCTTTCGGCCTTATTTATCATTGATAATGCGAAGTAAAACCTAAGCTTTCTGTTTTTCTCACTCACAAAAAATTTTCTACGGGCAGAACGCCCATGTATGTAATCCAGCTGCTCTGAGAACTCGTCGAACAGTTTCAGGTGAAACTGAAGTAGAAAATGTTTCATTAAATTCTGCAGAAACTTTTATAGCCCTCAAACGTGAATTTTTCACAAATTTTCTAATTATAAATCTCTGATCCCGTTTTGTTACCTTTGCCGGACGACCTTTTATTACCTTGTTTTCGATCCAATTTTCTTCTTTCAAGTGTTTTATCACATACTGCATAGTAGAATGGGATAAATTTAGTAATTTAGCAACATTCCGAACTCATTTACCTCTACTATGATGAAAAATAATCAATTTTCGAATGCTGTTTGTTGTTTCTTTACGACTACGAGCCATTTTAAATAATAAATAGAATATTACGGAGTAGGCAAGAAAAATTAAAGCCAAACGATGTTTTAAATGCCACCACAATTCAAAAATAAAAATAAAGCGCCAGACGATAATTTTAATTATCAATTTATCCGAAAATATTTCAGTGTACGATGACTTTTGTGGGATAAAGTTTTTGTTACTTTTTCATAACTGGTTTCTTAAAAATAAAGTTTTACTATGTTTTCAAAATAATTTATGTAGTTTAAGAACAGATTATAGATCTTATTATTAAATACCCATTCTGAAATATTAATTTTAATTATTGGATAGACCCCTATTTCATTGAAAATCGTAAGTGTACGAACACTTTTGGGATGTACCTAATATATATATTTATATATATTAGGTTCATGGAGAGGAAAATCCAAAAGTTCAACTCCCAAGTTTTGAACATTGGGGAAAGTAAAACTTTGTTAATATTTTTGTACTCAATTATGTTTAAAAACAAAAGAGTATATACTCTTAGTATTTAGTCAATCCGCAGTGTTTATAGACTACAGTATCAAATGAGTTTTTTTATTGTTATCACTAATTTAGACACTTCTCTAAAATATGCATCCATACATTCTCAATCAGATTCATATTCTTGGACTCCACAGGATAACTGGACAAATATACATTAACTTCCTTGAAAAGTCTGTTTATGACAGGCAGTAATATAAAGAGTACACCCTCCATGAAAACGAAGTCTTCTCACTATGGAAACTATACTCATGGTTAAAGGAGACCTTGACCCTCCATTAGTCCTACGGCGTTTCACATTCAAACATGTTCAGTCCATAAGTGTCCTTTAGATTTTAAACGAATCAAGTAATGCATCTGACACTCTATGTAAACATAATATTAGAATTATTTTTATGGAGCTCAGGGACAAAAGCTGAGATTTATCCGCTATGAATTTCAAAATTTTCCTATCTCTAAAAAACCCCTAAAATAAATTTGAAAAACAAAGATCACCTGGTCGAAATACATAGTTTTACTCCTAGACGACATTTACAGAAAGAAAAAAACACTAAAGGACATTTTCATCGATTTTCAAAAATCCCGATTATTGTCTACTTAAAATGTTTCATCCGTTTTGTACCATTATTTATGGACGGATTCATGGACTTTGGCAACAGAGTAAAGTTTCGCAAAGTATTCACCGTGCATCAGTAATATCTCTAGCGTACAAGAGACTAGATTTAAATTTCTTCCGTGCAGTTAACTGGCTTTCTTGGCAAATACTTTTATTGCATTCCAACACTTACATATATGACAATTCGATTTTATTCCAGAATTTTACTTTTTAATTGTATGAAATTGTGATTTAAATCAGTTTTCTGTATTCGACTTACAGACAGTTCAAATAAGCTTAATCTTAATGAATTCTCTTGATTTGTATTAAATTTAAGAGACATTCAGTTATTTTTCCTCTTCAGTACTTCGAGGCGTCTAATAATTTAACCGTAAAACAGGAACACACAGCTTCTTTCCGGTTGCAAACCGCAGAATTTAGCTAAACTGTTAAAAATGAAAGTCAGGATCTCATGACTCAAACTGTGTTTGAGTATTGAGCAAATTGGTTTCTTAAATTTCTTGAATTAAAACTGAATATTGTGTTTACAACAGATTTCAGGGATTATTTAATAAAACTGTTTTGAGGAGTTAAAATACTTTTCTTTCTCTATAGAACATGAGATGAATCCAACGGCTGTAATAAGAAAATCAAATATAAATGCGATAAAGACAGTCATAGTTACGTTATTGAAATGAATTTAATATTACATATTCTTGGGTTTCTTAAAATATGCTCTCTACAGAAATTCCTGTGCCATTTTAGAATTTCAATAAACTTCAAAACTATTCAAAAGAATTATAGATTCTTATTTTACAAATCATATTTATTCAGCAGATGACGGAAACTTTTCAATGTTCTTTCATAAAGTATTTTGGGAAGTAACCAAACGAATTTTTACCCAAATTCAGCAGTATTTGGGAGTTTAAAATGAAACTACGCATAATCTTCAACTTTTAAAATTATATTATAACTTACTTCATGCCTTTCTAAGAATAGTTTCGAGACATTTTTTAAAAAATGGTAAGGAATTTATTACAAAAAAAGCATATTGCTTTAACTTTTTTTAAGGAGTTTAATAATTTTACTGTTATATTTATGGTTGCATTATGGAAATTTCATTGTCGATGTTAGAAAATCAAATTCTAAGTTAGAAAAGGTTAAAGAATATTCAAAGAAAATATCTTTACTACTAAACAAAACTTTCATGACAATGTTATTCAACGGACGATTTCAAAAAAATTAGGCTGCCACAAAAATTATGTGTTTTTTTTTTTGTTTTTTTTTTTTTTATTTCGGACAAAATCCATGTACGTGGATGGAGAAAACTAGTATTTATTGTAAATATATATATATATATATATATATTTATATATATATATATATATATATATATATATATATATATATATATATATATATATATATATATATTTATTTATTTATTTATTTATTTATTTATTTATTTAAAACACAATCTATAGAAATTTAACCCCCCAGAAAAAATTTCATGTAGTCTCTTCTAACGATACTACTGCAGGTTATTAACGTAGGATTACTTATCGTTCCTTACCTCTTTGTATGTAAATATGTATCTATGTGTTATGTGTATATAAACTCGTCAAAAGTGACATTGCAACACCATGAAGGAATGCCCGTAGCGAGGTGAAAATAACAGGATCGGTAGATGTCAGAGACATATGCAAATGATTAAATGCATCTGGTAACATGATACCTAGATTCTGGCTATAAAAGCCAGTAGCTAGCCCGCTCTTTATATGCTATCAACGACATTATTGTTCTAACGGAACTTGAAGAGGGGTAGAAAATGCCTCTGACACATCAGCGAGCTGAATACGAGCAGTTATCGTCTGAGGAACGAGAACATATCCTAGAACTGCATGAGCTCGTTTTGTCCATGCGCGCAATTGCCAGTCGTGTTGGACGAAACTTCAGTACAATTCAGCGATGCGTGGCACGATGGACGCAGGACCATCTGAGAACACCGCAAAGACACAGTGGATCATCCCGGTGACGTTAGATCGCATTGATAGGAAATTTCGGCGAATGCTTCGTGATGACCCGTTCGCCACGCAAGTCATATTCAAACCTACCTACCATTGTCAGGTGGGGCATCTGGCTCCTGCCAAACCATCCGTAACAAGTTGCATGAGGCAGGGATTCGCGCTCAGCTGCCAGCCACTATGGTTCCTTTAACCACTCGACACAGGGCTGCCCGTCTGGCTTATTGTCGACGTGATCGTTACTGGACGAACTAATGGTATCGGGTATTCTTTTGAGATGAATCTCGATTTTTTTATGGTGTAATGACGTTCGTGGACATGTGTGGCGGCTTCTGGGAGAACGTTACATGCAAGCCCATAATGTCGAACGTCACACCGGCCGCACACCGGGCTTCATGGTTTGGGGTGGCATCTTGTTCGGACAGCGGATAGTCCTTGTGAACATTACTGTTTAACATCGGCCCGGTACGTAACATAAGTCGTTATGCCTGTGGTTCGGCCACTTGTGCAGGCCGCCCCCGGCAAGCTATTCCAGCAGGACAATACCCGGCCTCTTGATGCACGTCACACTATGAACTGCCTCAATGGAATTCACATCCTTCGCTGGCCGGCAGCCTTGCCCGACCTCACTCCCATCGAGCATGTATGGGGTGCCATCGGACTTGCGGTCCACAGAGCACCACAACCGCATACCGTAGAGCAGGGGTTCCCAATCCTATGCCAACAGTTTTCAATAAAATGCTATGTAAAAGCTTTCTCTTTTTTAATGTTTAACCACACGAAAGTAGAAATGGCGTCCGACACAGATAAAAGCACAAAGCGCAATGTGGCCGATCTCTTTTCCCCCTCGCGCCAAATCTTCGCCAACCTAATTTCCCATACCTAAAATAAAATGGACCGGTCCATTTTTAAGGTTGCCGTCACAGCCGTCCAGACATTTGTCTGGAGCTCATCTCCTGAGAACCAGTAGTGTGGTTTGTGCTGTGAGATAAACAGTCATACGACGTGTCTACTTCATTTTTTATTCGTGCTCATATTTTTTGTATACTGTGTTTCTTCTTTCGTTGTTTTTAAATAATTCCTTACTTTTACCCCAAAATGAGTGGATCAAGTAAACGACAATGGACCTATAATTTTAATATTGAATTGGAGGAATGATATTGCTTCGTCAATTTAAAAGAGAAATGTATTTGGCTGTTGTGGGGAAATAGCGTCGCGGTGTCAAATAATTTCATTAATTTTTTTATGCCTTAATATAACTAATGGACAAATAGTTCAGAATGAAAGTTATGTGTCGTTATGTTTCTCTGTTTAAAGAACTTTTCCTCCCACTGCTTAGAAAACCCCAAAACTCTAAATGATTTATCTTAAATGATTTCACGGAATAAGTAAATCAAATACATATCATATTTTAACTCTGTTTCGCGAACTTCGGGGAAAAAACCTGTAGAACTCTTCAACTTCTTCCCATTTTATGATCTTCAAACGATTAATATATTTAGATCAACAGAAGGCACCCAAAAACTGGCCTTGGGACAAATTTAATTATAATTTTTTTTCTTCCTTTTTTTCAAAGTTCATTAAGTTATATTAGTTTGAACGCCATTGTCTAAAATTGTCTAAAGCAGTGGTTCTCAAACTTTTTAGACCCACGACTCCACTAAACGTAAGAAAAATAAAATAAACACTTCGCCCCCCCCGTCACTCTCAGACTAACCCTCACCCCACCCCCAGATCACCCCTCAGAACAATCCTCTTCTCCCCCGCGCATCGAATTTGACTGAAACGTTGTGGTAAAGGGGCTTTATCCACATGTAAGTGGCACGCGCACCTCTTAGGGCACAAAAATCATTAAAAAATTAATTTAAAAAACTAATTGAGCCCCAAATTGCGTTTTTGCTGCGTCAAGTTTCTCGGGTCCTAAACATTAACTGCGCCGAATTTGTTCCCGGTGGGTGAAATAGTCTATGATTCTATAGCGGACAAACAAACAGACGAGCTGTTATATATATATATATATATATATACCGGGTGGCCATAATTAAACTGACAGTGCTCACAGTGTTCTGTAGCGCGATCTATTTGCGAGAATGGCGCCACATTTTGTAGGAAGATTAAACAAGACGGGGGACGAAGGATTCCGCGAAAAAATAAATTAGTTCCAAAAGTCACCGCTAGGGGAATATTTGGCGCTGTGTAATAGAAAATAGAGTGTTAACAAATGCAAATTAATACGGAATAAAATTACCTTTTATTATGCAAATTTTCTTATTTAGTTCAAGTGCAATATGGCAACACTTTTAAAAAAGCGTAAAATCTACATAAACACCGATAAAGTCTCGTGATCTGCAATATCACGTACGCTGAGCAGAAGAAGAAGTTCTTTATTCAAATTTCACGTTACATCCATTGGCACAGTGCCAGCTGCTTGGGTTTTAAAAGGCAATGTGTTACGTTTCGAATCAATCGGATTGAAAGTTTATGTGCAATATCTTCTTCTTTAGTCGAGCGTGCGTTACTGGTCAAATTCTTTTACCTCAACCAGTGCAACGCGTCAGCCGCTCTTCGTGCTTTTACAACGTACAAAAAAATGCGTAAAGGTAACGGTCCTGTGTCAGTTAATGGGCTAAAAGCAATGGTTGCGACGTTTGAGAAAACATGTTCTATGAAGGTTCAGTCAGGCAGAGGACGAAAACCTGTACCACAGGATACAATCGAAGTAGTTGCCACGGCGATTGTCGACAGAGGACCAGACAATATTGCTGCCACCTCTAGCGCTCGTGGATTAGCTCGGAATATGGACATGCCTTACAGTATGGTATGGAAAATCTTACGAAAGATTATCAACTTCTATCAGTACAAGATCAGCCGTGTACAGGAGTTACTGTACCCCGACCATGATAAGCGATTGACTTTTGCTCTCACCTTTCTTGCCAGAATGGAGGTGGATGATGCTTGGCCGTGGAAAATCTTATAGGGAGACGAGGCCCACTTTTACCTGCATGGAACTGTGAATACCCAGAACTGCCGAATTTGGGATGACAAATCACCACATGCAGTCACAGAAATTCCCTTACATTCACCAAAGGTAACTGTTTGGTGTGGGTTCACAGCGGAATTTATCGTAGGTCCATTCTTCTATGAGAACATTACCCCGACAGGACCGTAAACCTGTTCTGTTACCGGAGAGAAATATCGCCACATGTTGAACCACTTTGTCATTCCGGCACTTCAGCAAAGACAATGCCTGGGGGAAATCCTTTTCATGCAAGATGGAGCCCCTCTACACGTTGCTGTACGGGTGCAACAGCTGCTACGACAGAAATTCACAACAGAAAGAGTCATTAGCCGCTACTTTCCAACTGCATGGCCACCTCGGTCGCCTGATCTTACCCCATGCGACTTCTGGCTATGGGGTTACCTTAAGTCCAAGGTCTATCAAGGAGTGGTCCAGGACCTGGCTACGTTGAAGGATAACATATCACGGACTGTACGGGAGAGTCCTGCAGACATGTTACTTTCTGCTGTTGTGCATACTGTGCACAGAATGCAATATGTGGTCCACAACAACGGCAGCCACATTGAACCTCATTTGAATGCAAAATAAAAGGTAATTTCCGCATTGATTTGCATTTGTTAACACTCTATTTTCTATTACACAGCGCCAAATATTCCCCCAGCGGTGACTTTTGGAACTAATTTATTTTTTCGCGGAATCCTTCGTCCCCCGTCTTGTTTAATCTTCCTACAAAATGTGGCGTCATTCTCGCAAATAGATCGCACTACAGAACACTGTGAGCACTGTCAGTTTAATTATGGCCATCCGGTATATATACAGTCGGACCTCTATTTACCGAACCTCTATTTTGCGAACTTTTCCTTGGAACCAGGAACATTTTGAGAATTTCTTCATTAAATAATCTCCAAACAGCGAAGTGCATTCTCTATTTAACGAACTTTTTCTTGTGATCTAATATTTTTGTCTCTCCGTATTTCTCAAAACGTTTATGATCATTTTAAACTTATTCTTTCTTTTAACACATTTTATGGTGATCAGTGACCTTGAACTGGTTTTACCAGTCGCCTAACTAACCGAGAGCAGTAAAATCGTTGTCATTTACTTTTTCATTTCATCCAGGAAGTGCAACATTAATCCCTCCCCCCATAGTCTACTTCACCAGAAAAACTTTCAGTACCCCCCTTTCACCCTCAATGGAGCTGTCCCGTATCAATGAACTAGTTTCCCGTTTGCTAGATTGTTGATCAGAGTCGTGCTGGTAATTTCGGTTCTTGTAGCTGGAAAATGCCGAAGCGAAAGTGTCTGAGCATCAAAGAAAAAAATTTAATTCTTCATGAGGTAGATAAAGGCGTGAAGAAAAAGGATATTGCTTTAAAATTCGGTATTCCTCCAAACATCTTATCAGCCATAATAGAAAATCGGGATAAGATTCAAAATTATGATTCATCGAATTCTTGTTCAAGACGTTTAAAAACATGTGTCTATGAAGATGTGGATGAGAGAAAAAAGCTTTTTCAAACAACAAACTCAGACAAAATTAACAGACTTTATCAGTAATTAAAGTTAAGAAAGCATGTGGTAATGTATGCTTAATATTACTTGTTATAATAAATGTGCTAATGTCACTAAAATCCTTAATTTTAATTTAAAATTTCTTTTTAATTGAAAATACAGTGTAGTCTCAGACAATGTTTTGTTTTATTCTTGTTTTCCTTGCAGATTTCTTTTTCATGGGTAAGATATGTAAAACAAATGGATATTAATTTACAAAATAAAGGTGAGATTAATTACTTTTTTAATAATATTTAGTGCTTAGGAATTTAAAATCGGTTTTGTGTAGTTTAAAGTATTTTAAAAGATGAATCTCTAACGAATTTTCCATATAACGAACTTTTTTTCGGAATTTAGCGACTTCGTTAAATAGAGGTCCGACTGTATATATATAATATATATATATATATATATATGTGTGTGTGTGTCAGTCAAAATTTTGACGCATTTTGATACTTTTCTATTTAACTGTTTTCTGCTTGTCCAAGCGATACAGACTGGCACTCTGCCAAATTTATAACTCGCAGCGACGGACGGTTTTTTTAGCCTCTGAAAATTTGCTTTTTGGAGCACCGTTGTGGAGGAACGTAATCCTACGTTAAAACCTGTCACTTCATTCCTGCATATAGCATTTAACTTTTGGGCAGATTAAATGCTCTAAAATCGGCATTAACTCGTAACAGATATATTTTACTAATATTTATTTTATTTTTTCCCAATTTATCTCACTCTTTAAATTACTTCCTGTGTTTCTCAGACTATTTGGAGTACAAATGCAAAGTTTAAATCAAGATGTTCCCTCTGTACCCTAAATATGAATATTTTTACAATTTCTTCAAAGAAAAACAAAAAGCTAAAAATAATTTTATTCGGGCAGTCTTAAGTGATACAGTCCAAAACACACTTATATAGTAAAAGTAACTTCTAAAAGCCTTTTCAACTTTTTTTACACCGAATATTTTAGATGTTTCATTAAAATTGCCAGATTAGTAATCAAGGTTTGTGACCAAAATACGCTCTGAAAATTGGATTAGATAGTGTCAGGGGAACGGTCCATGGTGCACTCTTATGTCTAAAAAATTTCAAAAATATACATTCTCTCCGGTGTAAAAGAGATTTTTAGTTCATGGAAAGATTTTTAATTCAGTATTATGTAAACTTTAAATATTTAATTTACAGAACGTGTTACGGTGGAAAGCGGCACGTCAAGATGACTACGAAATCTTTTAGCACCATATAGTATTTATTTTGGCTAATGCAACTCTTGTATTACTGCTGCCTAATTTAGAAACCTTAAAAAGTTTTAAAAAATTTCTATGTGTGTTTCTATCCGTAATATAAGAGTGAATCATCTTAACTTTAAACATTTGAGCATATATTCTAAAAGGTATTGCGCATTTGTACCACTTTTTTGAGGATCAGTATTAACAGCTTCCTTTCTCCTACGTTAATTCGAATGTTTAGTGGTTGTAACTGCTACAAAATAACCATCACTTGAAGAATTTGTCTAAGAACACCTCATAGTTTAAGTGATACTCAGACTGATCATCGTAAAAATAGGAATTTAGATAAACATTAAAAGATTGCTTTCAAGAAAAGAACTGTAAAACTAAGTTCCTAGTCACTTTTTTTAAAGCAACGTTTCCCCATATTGCCTGCCAAAATAATAGAATGGTTGAAACATGTTTTTGTATGAGTGTGTGATGAGAAAACTTTCATATACACTCTAAATACAAGTGACAAACATTTAATTTTTGAAATATGAAGCCATAAATACGGAAGTCTTACTTTTAATTCCCGAATTTCGTTATTTTGGTCCTTTTTCGTTCAATATATATAATGAGCTTTAAATAAGCTCAGTTAAGGAAGCTACAAATAACTGATTCTTGAATTTAATTCGTGATTCATTCATTTATCTATTACATTGTTATTTTTCTCAAGCAGAAACAGAAAAGGGGAAGGATGAAAGATAAATTAAATACTAACAACATCTGTTGTTTGACAACAACAGATAATTTATCTTCGATCAAATGGAAGGGGAGGTGAATTACCGGCATGAACAATCCAATTAAACCCCAATATTACTCGGTCTATCATTCTAGCTGTAGTAACTTGGCTTATCCACTTAAATATTATAGGGAGATTCAAGTATCATTTTCTGTCTAGTTCCAAGTACGTGTAATATTTTCAAACACTCTACATACGATTCCATTCTTATAAAGAACACTGATACCGGAACACACATCATAGCTAACGCATGCGCAATCTTTATCAACCCGTAATCAACCCTTTTTAACTCTGGTTGGATGACGTTAAATTACAACACGGAAATTACATTCAAACTAAGTATCTCGTTTCTGGTCGTTTCAAAAAGTAGTGAGAGAATATTGTAAGAAAGAAAAATAAAATACAAGCTTTTAACGTTAATAATTCCCTTACAACCCCTTACAAGATAAAAGTTTTACCATAAAAGCAACTCATGTGAATTCTTTATTTTTACTATCAATAAAAAAAAAATAAACGTATGTTTTCTCTCTCTTCGAGTAATTTTCCACACGAGTAACATTTGAGAATGGGGTCTCACAAACAACTGACTTAAATGTGAAAATATCTTAATTAGGAAACAGTAAAAATGCACTGATAATTCGGAATTTCTAAATTTTGTTCGTGCATTGTACGACGTATAAATAGTATATCTTAAAACTTTGGCATTATGGTTACTGTTAAAATATCCCCTGGGGCTTCAGGTGAATATATACGCATAATGTAATATTTCTTTGCTATTTGATTTGTACATAATAAACTATTTCCAAGTTTTGTCAAGAATAAAGTATTAAAAATATATTTACTTTTCCAACTGAGAAATCTTTTGTAATGAAAAATCCTATTTAATTTACAGTTTTTGATATAGTCTTTGCTAGATGAAGTATGAACAAAAAAAGATGAGAGGAATGAAAAGGCATTTTATACGCTAGCATATCGTAATTTCAACCAAATAACTCGTCTTCAGTAATTCGCATCAATAGTTTGTGAGCAAATTCTAGTAAACTGTTAAGTGCAGATAAACCAGATATAAAGTTCCTCAAACTTCCCAGATATAGTTAATATCTCCAAATAAAACAAATTCATGGAAGAGTACCCGCAAGCAAAACTAACTTTAAAGAAGTAATTTTTCTTGATTTGCTGCCCTTCAGCTAAGTGCTTCCAAAATATTTCTAGGAATAAGATTCTTCGCTTAGAAGGTAATCTCATTCACACCGTATTCCAAAGAAAAACAAATGCAAACAAAAATCTTTAAGGTTCATAAGGAGAAAAGAAACGCTTTTTTCCTATAGCATTAAAAACACTGATATTATCTTCAAAAGCGTTTTTTAAGAACGAAATTATTTCTAACAGGCTAGCCATTTTTGGCTTTCTAGAGTTCTTTCTTCTGAAATGTCATTCTTTTATAACTTCATTATCTTTTCTCTTGTAATGATGAAAGAACCGCTTTTAAAACATCTTGAAGAAAATTTTCATTTCTTTAAAAGCCTCCATTTACTCCGATACATTTCATTTAAAAGTGAGAATCCGAGAAAATGGTTTAATTCGAGTAAATGATAACGTACTTCACGTTTATATGAAAGATTATTTAAAACAGCTGAAACAATAGTCACGTGACGTGTTATTTTCTGTTATTATATTTGATTTAGAATAAAAACAAATTTTCTATAAACAACAGACATCAGAAAATGAATTATATCAAATTAACAAAATCAGTAAGCATTCCCACAGACTATAGTTATATCTGAAACTGTAGTTTGCTTTTATAGATCGGGATTATATTTTTGTCCTAGCGAATTATCTATTGTGCCACTTACAGGATTTGAATTACGATCATAGAAGTAATCAAAAACACATATCTGAGTATATACTGTAGCAAGGAGTAAGTTTAACTTAACTTCGCATTATAAACAATGTCTTGCAGATTTTTAAGGGAAGTTTCAATATAAAAGATTATTTAAAACAGCTGAAATAATAGTCACGTGACGTGTTATTTTCTATTATTGTATTTGATTTCGAATAAACAAATTTTCTATAAACAACAGACATCAGAAAATGAACTATATCAAATTAACAAAATCAGTAAGCATTCCCACAGAATATAGTTATATCTGAAACTGTAGTTTGCTTTTATAGATCGGGATTATATTTTTGTCCTAGCGAATTATCTATTGTGCCACTTACAGAATTTGAATTTCGATCATAGAAGTAATCAAAAACACATATCTGAGTATATACTGTAGCAAGGAGTAAGTTTAACTTAACTTCGCATTATAAATAATGTCTTGCAGATTTTTAAGGGAAGTTTCAATATAAAAGATTATTTAAAACAGCTGAAATAATAGTCACGTGACGTGTTATTTTCTATTATTGTATTTGATTTCGAATAAACAAATTTTCTATAAACAACAGACATCAAAAAATTGAACTATATCAAATTAACAAAATCAGTAAGCATTCCCACAGAATATAGTTATATCTGAAACTGTAGTTTGCTTTTATAGATCAGGATTATATTTTTGTCCTAGCGAATTATCTATTGTGCCACTTACAGGATTTGAATTTCGATCATAGAAGTAATCAAAAACACATATCTGAGTATATACTGTAGCAAGGAGTAAGTTTAACTTAACTTCGCATTATAAACAATGTTCTTGCAGATTTTTAAGGGAAGTTTCAATATAAAAGATTATTTAAAACTGCTGAAATAATAGTCACGTGACGTGTTATTTTCTATCATTATATTTGATTTAGAATAAACAAATTTTCTATAAACAACAGACATTAGAAAATAAATTAATATCATATTAACAAAATCAGTAAGCATTCACACAAAATATAGTTATATCTGAAAACTGTAGTTTGTTTATATAGATTGGGATTATATTTTTGCCCTAACGAATTATCTATCGTGCCACTTAAGGGGACAGTGGACTTTCAAAATTGTGAAATTTGTCTAAAAATTCGATTTTTTTATTTTATTGAATTGTGAAACTACGGACGAGTAGGAACGTGTTCCAAAAATAATTTTTAATTTCTGTGATTACTTTCGTAGTTATAGGCATTTGTACTTAAGTTAGATATTATGTGGTTACTAATAGCAATAACTTTAAATGTGTTTTTCTCAAAATAAAAATTTTTACGTCATACGAATATTCAAACTGCTCCGGGCGCATTTCTAATGATCGTATTGCTTTGAAATTTAAGTTTTATACACTTAATTGTATATCAAATAAATCATATTGAAATACAATTATGCTTCGTAGCTCAGAATTTCTAAATTTTGTACTTGAAAGATGATTTATAGGCATTTTGCGTAATAAAAAGGGTATTTTCACTATTATTATTTTTTTCTCTTTATATTTTTTACGAATGCTTAAAATAAGCAATAAGTTTCATTGTTAGTTATATAAAGTATCCTGTAAATAAAAATTAACATATTATATGCAAAAGAAATGCGCATGGAACATTTTTCATTAGGTCAATTTTTGTTATAATTAATAATTCATAATTCATAAATTATTAATATCTCATCTTTAAATTTTAACGACTTTTACATATCTATGGTACTAATCACATATTAAAATTTCAAGCAAATCCATTCAAAATAAAATAAGTTAGGTTTGAAGGTCCACAGTCCCCTTAAATGAAGATTTGAATTACGATCATAGAAGTAATCAAAAACACATATCTGAGTACTATATGCTGCAGCAAGGAGTAAGTTTAACTTAACTTCGCATTATAAACAATGTTCTTGCAGATTTTTAAGGGAAGTTTCGATATAAAATATTATTTAAAACTGCTGAATTAATAGTCACGTGACGTGTTATTTTCTATCATTATATTTGATTTAGAATAAACAAATTTTCTATAAACAACAGACATTAGAAAATAAATTAATAACAAAATCAATAAACATTCACACAAAATATAGTCATATCTGAAAACTGTAGTTTGTTTTTATAGATCAGGATTATATTTTTGTCCTAACGAATTATCTATCATGCCACTTAAGTGGTCAGGTACCTTTTATTAGCCGAGAGACTCAGCAAACATATCCGAATGTTCAATCATCATAAGTTATTAAAATATTTTATTCCAAAATTTGAAAATTTTACTGTGAGTTAATCTTTTTCTTTTATTTATAAATATGGCTTTAATTTTTTTATAGCTAGAAGAGGAATTTTTTTAATTGTTTAAAATTTCAACATTTGTTTTTTAATTGACATGTCATTGCGCACATGATATCACTAGAACATTTCGCTAGAATGCCATGAAATTTTATACCCATGCAATATAAACATCTATAATTAAAATGACTAACTACTATGTAATTCCTATTATAATGGTCTTAATTATAGTAAAATTTATCGTAAAACGTTTTGAAACTTAAAATTTTTTTTTACATTTTTTCTTTGTATGAAGAACTAAGAATTTCGATTTCAAAGTTGGTCATTTTAAAAATATATTTTATAACTTAACGTTAAAACTAAAAAAAAATGTGCATATTAATTAATATACAGATGAAAGTCTGCGCGCACTGACCTAACATTGAAAAAAACAATGGTTGAAATTTTAAAAGAATTCTCTTCAAGCTAGAAAAAATCGAGAGCCATATTTATAAAGAAGAAAGAGTGTTTAAGTCACAGTAAAATTTTTATATTTCTGAATAAAGAATTTTCATAACAGGGATATGTTTGTCATCTCCTAGCATTTAAAAGGTACCTGATCCCTTTAAGGAAGATTTGAATTTCGATCATAGAAGTAATCAAAAACACATATCTAAGCATATGCTGTATCAAGGAGTAAGTTTAACTTAACTTCGCATTATAAACAAAGTTCTTACAGATTTTTAAGGGAAGTTTCGATGTCTTTTTAAAAACAGCGAGTCAAATTAATTGCTTTATAGTTGAAATAAGACATCTCATTCAGATTACATGTAACAGATAACCAGATAGATACATTTAGGATGAATAATACATATGTATTTAAAAGATTTTTGCTCTCTCTTTACCCAGGGAATCGACAAAATTATAATTGAAAAACACATTAAAATCAAGTACCTAAGTACCATTGGTGTCATTTCGAAAAAAAAACTCTTCTTTTTATACAGGAAAAATCACTTATATTTAAATTTGAAAATTTAAATTTTAAAAGAACAATTCTCTAAAATGGGTTTAATGTTTCTATAAAGAAAAGGAGAATTAAATTTTAAAAAATTGAACAATTTAGGAGATTTTTTTATTTATAGTAATTTGCATATATTTAGCTATTTAGAACGGGATGAGAATAACCTTAAAATTTCCTATTGCAAACTTATATTACAAATGAAAACAGTCGTACTAAAGACTAAAGAAAAATTTATTCTTCTAATCTATAGCACTTTCTTATCAAGTAAAAGATTTATTTACATCTCTATTTTACTGAAAATCAGGAGTATAACTGACAAAGTTTTTTTGCTTTAATTTCATTACGTAGGGAGTGGTATTACAGAATTGAGATGGTTGTTTACTTATTTAAAACTGGGGTGGAAAAGCAAATTTTTACATTAAGCTGCTGAGAAAATTTGTAATTCAGCACGATTTCTCTGCAGTTTCTTTTGCGTGTTGTCTTTCTTTTAACTAATATATTCAACGAATGGAAAAGTTATACGAGTTAAAGAAAATAATTGTTTTGGGACATTGTATTTTTAAAAGAAGAAAAACCCTGCAAAGCCAGTGCTATCAAAATCTTAAAGTATTTACATTTATTAACATTTGATAAAACATTTTGAAATCATTTCTTTGTTTTTTATAGACTAACCATTTGTTGATTACATCCAAAATGTTCTGTCATTACTGTGGCAACTAGTTAAATTTTTTTGCTGATTTTCAATTATGTTATTACAATTCTTATTATTTACTTATTACATCGTGGGTGGAAAGAAACCTGCAAGTGATAATGGTTTCCACTAATCCCAAGTAAGAGAACGTTCACCCCCAACTACAGAAGTCCGAGACATTCAGTCCAACATGTTGAGCTTGAAGCCTAAAGAATCCATTAACTTACTCGTGGAAAAAAATATTAAGAATATTTGTAACCATTTAGTCTTGACAATGGTTGGTTACTTATAAAGAGCCCCATTCCCTAGGGATAAGTTTCTAATTATAATTTATTTAATTATAGAGTTTTGAATCCTTTGCACACCATTGGCTCCAATACAAAGACACTTATAAAATGTATTTCATAACTCCGCTGGCTTTACCATGAAGAATCTCATAGTATATTCCACAACTCCATTGACTCCTGAATGGGTACATGGACGGCTGCAGGTTAAATGGAAAACCTCGTGAAATGAGAAAAGGTCAAAAAGGGGATTGTGTTTTAGGGTCTAAGAGAAGGGAAAGTAGTGGGAGATGTCAAACAAGTGAAAACTTCGACACGTATCCAAAGAAGTAGACTTGAACGCCGTCTCGCCCGAAGGCATTCGGTCAACTGACGTCCCATCACTCGACTGTCGGCTCTGTGAGGCCAACACCTGTCCATATGGCACCGTAGTCGTACCACCGAACATCCGAAACAAAGCTCCAAAATAAATGCAAAAATTTGCGCAAAATACCGACTAAACCCCTGTTAGCCAGGGAAACACCTAAATTTTACACCTAAACATAGTTTTCCTACTATGCTGATGGTACCTCCAATATACCAGATCCATTGACTCAACATTACGGGAGGGTGGGTGTTTGAATAGATTCATCCTTAAAAACTTCATCTTCCTTCGATCAAAATGCTATTAGACATGCAATTAAAGTAAAGTAGTGGTACATTACATCAATATGTACAATACGTATAATTGGAACACGATGACCTTTTGACAGACACTCAGAGTGGTTTTAGAATACATCAGTCTACTAGACAACAAGTTATAAGACTCTCACAAGCAATCAAGGATAGTTTGGATCGAAGCAAAACTTTAGTGGCAGATTTTGTCGACTTTAAAGCTGCATACGGTCGTATTTGGAGAACTAAATTGCTTCATAAGTTAAAAGCCCTTGGAATCGGTCACAAAATGTTCCAATTGATTAAAAATACTATTACTCAAAGAGTTTGTGCAGTTCGCTACGGATCGGAAACCTCTGGTTACAAACAAATCCATTGTGGCCTACCACAGGGAGGTGTGACAAGTACAAGCTTTTTTAATGTATACATTAATGACCTCCCTGGCATAATTAATGAAAAAACGAAAGATATTGAATGTGCTTTATATGCTGATGATTTGGTACTATAGACTTCAACACCTAGAAGTCATACTGAAAAAATGATGTTTAAGATCAATCAGGCTCTGAAAGCTTTGTACGAACGGTCAAAGGAAAACCAAATGGAGGTAAACATTGACAAGACTATGTACCAAACTTTTACTCTCAATCATCAGCCAACTGAAATGGATTTAAAGTATAATGGTAGTAATATTCGGGAAACAGAAGAAGCTGTTTACTTGGGGGTGCAATTTGATAAAAAGCTCTCTTGGCAGAGACATACAGATAATGTGATTGATAGAGCTCGAAAAAGGCTAACAACCATTAAAAGACTCGCAGGAGTAAATTGGGGCTGCGTAAGAGAAACTTTAAATAACACTTATAATTTATACATCAAGCCATTAATAGGCTATTGTTGTGAGGCCCTGATTACATGTAGTAATTCATGCATTTCTAGACTTGAGGTCTTTCAAAATGAAGCCCTGAGGCTAGTTACTGGAGCTGTTAAAACTACTCCAATAAATGCAATGCTGGCCCTAACGGGAAAGAAATCAATAGAAGTAATAATTCAGGAGAAAGATTTAATATTGTATGAGAAATAATTAGATTACCATCAACAGAGTTATGGAGAAATTATGATATCACAAAACCTAGGAGATTGAAGACTCAGGAGGGATTTTTGCAAAAAGTTTTTAAATTGAAAACTGACTATTCCCTTCAGGACGTTCCCACAGAGGAACTGTTGAAACCATTAAACCCTATTCACATGGGATTTGTGAGAAAGGAATGCTGTTTGATGATTGCTATGACAAAGTCATCAGCAGTTGATTGTGAACTAAAAGCAGCTGCTATGGAGACAATTTATACCAGGTATCCAAAGAATAATTGGATTCACATATATACTGATGAATCGAAAATGCTCGACAGCGTTGGAGTTGGTGTGTATTCAGAGTTCTTTGCGTTCTATGCCTCCCTTGGTTCATTTCGGACCAATTTCGATGGCGAACTGGAGGCAATTAGAATTGCAACAGAACAAATTAGTGTTAGAACAGTTCAGCTTAACAACATAGTTATTTTTTCGGACTCTCTGTCAGCTATCCAGGCTATTGCTGCACAAAAAAAGTCACAGAATCAAAACTTATTGACTCCTGTAGAAGAAATATTGATCTTCTGGCTTCTAAAGGGAAGACTGTTGTTCTGCAGTGGATCCCATCTCATGTAGGAATAAAGGGTAACGAATGGGCTGATACATTGGCTGAAAATGGAACAGAGATTTTGTAGTCAGGTAATGGCGAAGTACCACTTTCATCAATTAAGAGAATTATAAAAAATGTAGGGAGGAAAAACTATGTTATCAATTTATTAGAAGAAATCAAGAATAAGAGATGGAGGGACTCAATCAATAAAATCCCAGACTCTCCAAGATCCATTGTAGTAGCGGCCTTTCGCCTGGAGACTGGACATGACTGCCTTGCTAAACATCTATACAGTATTGGTATATATAGCAGTCCTTTGTGCACTTTGTGCAACCAGAACTTTGAGATGGACAAAGATCATTTACTAAGTTGTTCTTCATTGAACGAAGAAAACTTATGCAGTCGGTATTGGCGGGCTAGGGAGTTGATGCAATTGACATCCAGCGACTGATTTTCTTTCATGTTTATGTATTTCATATTTGCCGTTTTGAGGCAATTATTGTTCTTCTTTAAGTTATTGTTTTTGTATTGTTCAGCTGTTCTATTTTTGTATAAATGCTCCAATCTCATGCATATTTGATGCATGGGAGCCAATGATGTACAATCAAGTGCTCTTGCAATTAAAAAAAAATACTTATAATACACAATCATATAACCTTATACACCTTATACTCATACTTACTACATTCCACATTCCATGCTATACTTTATTCATTATTGCAATGTACAATTTACTTTTGTGCTTATACATTATAAAGAACTTAAATATACTTTTTACAGTACCCTATTGGCAATTTACTATGCTTACTGCATTAGTTATCATACTTATAATTCTTACGATCCAAACATGCAAGTCCCATATATATATATATATATACATTGCTGGCCACTGTAAATGCAACACCCTGAAGGAAACATGCAAATAACATGAAATTTACAACATGCATTAGCGGAGGTGAGATATGCAAATGATTAGAATTTCAGCGCAGACGCACATCACGCGCGCCTGTGGTGCCACATCAAAGCGCTATTTAAGGCTTGGAGATTTCGACGATTTCAAGTTCGGCAATTGTGTTTTCTTGTGGTTTTTTTCAAAAAAAACGATCAATTATGCCTCGTCGAAAACAGCGATCATCTTTTGATCAAGTATCCGAGTTCGACAGAGGAAGGATAGTGGCCTACCGAGATTGTGGATTATCTTTCAGGGAAATCGGTAGTCGTGTTGGACGAAACCAAACAACTGTAATGCGGATATGTGATCGTTGGATGCAGGAGGGTACGACGGACCGGCGTGTTCGATCGCATCCACTTTCCACGGCGCACCTCAGCGCACCACTTCACGTGATGACAGGCAAATTGTGCGCATGGCAGTGGCAGATCGCTCAGTCACATCACGAACCATAGCACAGCACATGCAGTCTGTAACGCATCATCCAGTGTCTGCGCGTAACATTCGACGCCGTTTACAGCAGAGTGGTCTGTCCGCAAGACGTCCATTGCTTTGTCTACCCTTGACGCAGAACCACAGACATCTCCGCCGCCAATGGTGCGATGACAGAAGGATGTGGACGGCAGAATGGAATGAAATTGTCTTTACTGACGAGTCACGCTTCTGTCTGCAACACCACGATGGTCGCATTCGAGTCTGGAGACACCGTGAAGAGAGGATGCTGAACAGCTGCGTTATGCACCGCCACACTGGTCCTGCACCGGGTATTATGGTATGGGGAGGTATTGGATATCACTCTCGCACACCTCTAGTACGCATTGCCGGTAATTTAAACAGCCAGCGCTACATCTCCGAGGTGTTGGAGCCAGTTGTCTTTCCTTACCTTCAGAGCTTGCCCACAGCCATATTTCAACAGGATAATGCGCGACCACACGTGGCACGCATTGTCCAATGGTTCTTCGTCAATCGCCAGATTGAATTGCTTCCCTGGCCGCCTCGCTCTCCGGATCTTTCGCCGATAGAAAACATGTGGTCCATGGTTGCTCTACGATTGACCCAGATTCCATCCCCAGCTGCCGCAGCAGATCAACTTTGGCAACGTGTGGAAGCTGCTTGGTCTGCTGTACCCCAAGAACTCATCCAAAGTCTCTTTGAATCAATGCCGAGGCGTGTGGCAGCGGTGATCTCCAACAATGGCGGCTACTCTGGCTACTGATTTTGGCAGGAACCACACTTCACAGAAGTCTATAAATTTAATCATTTGATACTTGGTCAACATGTTATCTACAAAATAAATTTTGTTGTGATATCTCTTGTCTTTCTTGGTGTTGCAATTTGGGTGGCCAGCAGTGTATATTATGTTTCTCAATGATCTCAATGCTGTACTACTTTATTATACAGTATTCACACCATTTATACTATCACAAAATCTTAACATATTTTACACGTTACTATGTTTGTATTCTAGTAAGATTATTAATGGTCCGTACTGCAATATTTGTCGAAATAATTCAAGATCACACATAGGAGATTCTTTCCAGACGTACCACTCCACGAAGAATTTGTAAAATTCAAAATTTATTTACACTAGAATAAAGTAGATTAACAGATGAAATAAAAATAAATTCATAAATAAATTGTAAAATCATAAGTACCTTTCAAATTATTCTAAGGAAAAGTAAAATTTTTCTGTTCCAAAAGCTTGGTTACAAAAGTGTTTGGGAGTTGCTGGTCCATAGTATAAATAAAAGATAATAAGTCTATTATCTTAGTTGTGTGGACTCTCGTGTAGATAGAACAACTTTGTAGTAATTTTTTTAAAATTGCATTTTTACCTGTAAAATTTTAATTTAGTAAAACATTCTTAATTTAAACGCGTTTAATATCAATTCCAATAAAATTCAAGCGTGAAAAAATTTCAGGGGAATAGTTTGAAGAATTTAGAACGGGGTTTTATTCGAGTAATATTTGAAAAGAAATAATTTTAATTAAAATTGTGAAATTAGTTTCATTAAAATAAGTTTAGGTATTAGTTTAAGGAAATTGAGAATAGCGTAGAAAGCAAAGATCATATTATCTCTAATCTTTAATAAAAAAATTCTTGAATGTAACAAAAAATTTATAAGACCGAGATGAAATTTTAAACTACTAACTGGTGAAATAAAATTTTCATGTGAGGAAATAAAAATTACATTTAATTCAAAAACTCCCATTTAATTCAAAAACGATACGAATTTTTCCATGGTCTTCTTTTTTAGTAAATTAACTTTAAGTGAAAGTGTATGAGCTTCCATTTGATATAATTTGTAATATATACTGAGTTATATATCAAAAGATAAAATACTTATTAACCATTATAAAAAACAAAAGTTGCTTCATATATTCAACTGATAGTCATACATTGAATTTGAAAGAAAATTGGTATTGTTGTAAGATAGCCACCTTGAAATTCTGTATTTTTCCACGGTAGCTTACATAGCAATCATTTACCGGGGTAAGAACCGTAGTTAAGCTATGGATGTTCAAATGTTTTCTCTTAGCAGGTAGTAACGTTAATTCACTGAATGTTTGCTCCCAGAAAAAAGTAGTGACAAAAATTCAGCATGTATGGGTGAAATTAGTCAAATTTGGGTCTGCCATAAAAAAAATTTAAGTAATACAATTTGACCAACAATAATATCCGCTATACACAGGAAAAACATTGCCATTAGTAATTATTTTATTCATTTGGTAATATTGATATAATTTTCAAAATAACAGAATTTGCAAAGATTAGACACTCGCAACTCTTTCTAGGCATGATTAGAAAGAAGCGTCTGTGAGATTCTTGGTTGTTCAATAAAAATGCAAATTTCGAGTTAACTTAATTTACAACTCTTCACACGAACTATTTTTGGAGCAAACTTTTTAACAACTAAGAGTAATAAGAAAGGAAGGAATAGTAACATTTCTTTAACTTTGTATAAATTTAATATTATAACCACTCAGCGTACATGTTGAGTGTGAAAAATTGGAATAAAATCACATGAACTAAAATATAAAATTTAGGACTATGTAAAAATTTGACTCAACAGTGATAGGACGTGTAATCATACTTAAGGTATTCTGATTAGCAGAATACCTTATTCTTAAGGTATTCTCCTAATCAGAATGTCTTACCTTAAGTTTTTACTTGACGGCAGATAGGGCAGATTCTAATTTGCTATTATGTCACATTCAAAGGATTTTTATTATTTTGCGTTTAACTTCAACTCTAAAATGTTTCCATCGTGAAGCTTTTAAGTTACGTACAACTTTCTACATTTACTGGGAAAATCTAAATTAAACGAATTTTAATTTTCTTTTTAACTTTAAAACACCATACTTTATATACGGTCTTAATGGAACATTTTTAATATAGGTAGAGATGCAAAATTTGAAGACCTATAATTCTTTTAAATGTTTACAAAAATGAAATGCTAAAACTTATACAAATGCTAAAACTTATGCAATTCTTGTGGAATCCCGCTTAATCACTGTGAGGCTTATTTTAATAATTTCTAATCAACCAATCCCAAATTATTCCTTTGCGTCTGATTTAAAATCCGGAAATCCCGATGGAAATCACTGTGGCATGAAAAATCAAAGTGTAAGATTTATTTCAAAAGTTTCATTTGAAAAATATTTTAATATATTTTAATAACTAGTTCAAGATTTAATTTAAATGGGAATTTAAATGTTCATCTCTGCAAATCTCTTGAGTATTGTTTCTAAGACAATAAGTCAGAACGCAATTAGGCATTCATATTCATAACCCCATATACCACTATTAGACAAAATATATGCAGAAATCTCTTTATACGGTAAATTTAATGTAAAATTCAGCTAATGAAGGGATCATATACAAAATACTTTTCTTTTCAGTGACATAAAATGTAAGGCATAGGTCTAATAAATATTTAACTCTTTGCTAATTGCTAAACTTTGGAAGGTTTTATTATTGCTGCTTTATTATCTTCAGGAAAAGAAAATTAAATTGTACTGCAATGTGCTATGCTATGGATACAAAAGTAACTTTGAATTCTAGATACTATTTCTAGACTCAAATTTGTATCCCATTTGCATAAATATCTTCTTGCTTACAATTGTGCAATCTGCATTCTGTTTGTTACAATTGTGCATTCTGTTTGTTATTTTAATATTTTATGGTTTAGTATATGTTTCATAGAAGCTATAGTTTTACATAATTCAAAAACTGGCGTGCAATAATTTAGTTTTTATAGAGAAATTTTGAATAAATTTCGACCTGACCTACAAACTGATATGAAAATTTTCCTTCATATTAACAGTGATCATTCAATCAAAATGAATATTTAGCCTCTGCGTTTGTTAATGATATATTATTTCACACCATGTTTCTTTAATTTCATTTTTTCAAGTCCTGCTATATATACTCTGGTACTTTTGACACATCAAATAATTTGGTATTAATTTTCCAATTTATTTTTAAGTGCCATCCTCTCAAGACTCGAGTAAAAGACCTTAGCACTCCTAACATCCAGGCACGAGCTCAACGGGCTAAAACTTGTCATTTTCAGACTTTTGGGACGGCACTTTCAATTTATAACTTCAAACGCTAAAATTAGATTCAGTTACCCTCCCTAACAAGAAAAAATAGCAAATATAAAACTGCTGAGGCCAGCTCGCTACGTGGTCCCGACGTTTAATAAAAACAGCAGAACTGATTTTCCAAAGGTTCACATGAACACATGAACTCAGAAAATAATTAAGCTTTTCCGGTTTCAATGTGTGATCGACGTTCTGGAGGAGGACGATTAAGTTCTATAATCTAAAGTGCAATAGGGCGAGCATGTGCGAATATTCTTCCGAACATAGAATTTTTTAAATATTTCTTTTTTATTTCCAATAGCGGGCTACATAAACATAAGAAATATAGAAGGAGAAAAAGACAGTGGCGTAGCGAGGGGGGGGAGGGGGTCTATCATGCCCCGGGCGCCTCTCGCAGAGGGGCGCCAGTATAAGATCTATATATTATATTACTATATGTTTTTCGGGGGGAGTGCCAATATAAGGTTTATATATTATATTACTATATTTTTTTGGGGGGGGAAGTCGGTATAAGGTCTGTATATTATATTACTATATGTTTTTCGGGGGGGGGTGCTAGTATAAGGTCTGTATATTATATTACTATGTTTTTCGGGAGGTGCCAATATAAGGTCTATATATAATATTACTATATGTTTTTCGGGGGGGGTGCCAATATAAGGTCTATATATTGTTATATGTTTATAGGGGGGGCGCCAATATAAGGGCTATATATTATATATGATTTTCGGTGGGCGCCACAAAGGTATCGTGCCCCGGGCGCCAGTTTTGCTCGCTACGCCACTGGAAAAAGAATACATATGTTTAGCCCATAAAGGCCCTAGCCTCCCAGTACCGCTCATACACGCTAGAACAAACGAGCTCGGGGCAGTTGAGAAGGTGAGATAAGCAAAGACATGTATTAGTTGGCAAGGGAGCCATTGACAAAGTTGTAGATCATTTAACCGCCGAAGCGTTAACAAGGGTGCACCGCGAGGAGGTAGATCTACGTTGTACCCCGATTTTTTAATATAATATTAGTCATTTTTCTTTTGTTGACTTATAATTATGACTTGCTTTCATTTCAGCTGTAGCGATTAACTTACATGCGTCTAAGCACAACTACAGTGTTAGTACATGTTTACCCCTAAAACTTTGCTTGTTAAGTAAAAAATTAAAATATTTCTCCAAAATGCCAGTAAAAATTCTATAATTCTTTTATCTCAACATTAAATAAAATAAGTAAATTTGAGGGCTAAAAGAAAATTTTTTCAACAAACGCGTTGTTATTCAGATATTTACAAGATTATAAGGTAAGGATTTAAATTTTAATAAAATGTTGAAATCATTGAGTTGTTCTGAAAAAAGAAAAAGATTTTTTTTTTTCTAAATTTTATAAGCAAGACATGATTTTTATCCGAAGAGAAAGATCTACTGATTCTTCATGCGATTATTATGAGTCTTTCAGCCTCAAACATTGAGGTTTATCGCGACTTAATTAAAACACTGTGCATTAATATGATTACATCTTGACTATCAGAAGTAAGAAGTTTTATTAAATTTTATGATATCCTAAGGGAAATCAAAAAAAGTTTAGATAAGGAGAGGAATTCTTCAGAACAATAGTTTGAAAGTAAAAGTTTTTGTTTCTTAAAAATTTCTAGCTTGTGAGCTGAAATTTTTCAAACAACTGTAAGTAACACAATAACATAACACAATGTTGTCAAGTTAACGGAATATTACGCCGTTACTAATTCAGACGCATTTTTAAGCTTTTCAAAGTAACTGAATATGTTACAATTTAATTTTACTATTAAATTAGTAGGCTCAGCATGTATATCCACTATTTAAATTGATAAATATGAATTTATTTGACACGTTATTCAAATTTTAATTGATACTTAAAATTCATTTCACTTCACATGAATGAAAGCCTTCCCAATAGCATTATGAGTGATCTCCCCCTACGGCACCATAGATCAAAAGGCCTTCGGCCGCCTACGCGTACATGAGAATGATTTCCATTTTAAATGTGTTACTATCCCTTGAGAATACAGTATGTATAACAGCAAAATATCTTACCTAGATATTTGCCTCTCTATATGCTAAAACTT
>OU015492.1:197639459-197811959 GCA_907164885.2 Dolomedes plantarius | reverse complement strand
GGTAACTGCTAGAAGATAAGCCATATCCTGCATTTTTAGTTAAATGGTCCATCTGATAAGCTCTTTACTTGATACGTTTCAAGAGGGATCTAAGTTCTGAGAGCTGGGGGAACACAAGGATATTAGTTGTTTCTTTTTTCAAAATAAAAGTGATTTAGTTATGAAAATTGTAATACCTTTAGGTGTTTGAACATTTTTTTAAAATCCTTTCTTTGAAAAATATTAAAATATTATTTAATGCAGAGTATGAAATGAGATATCGTCCCAAAGAGAGTTGAAATAACAATTTACTTAAAGGAGTAGAAGAGAATAAAAAATCTTTTTTACTGCTTCAAAGAGTAAAAAGAAGATATGCCGCTTTTATAAATGCACCGTTATTCTATTTACTCTTTGAACGATTTTTTTAAGGTTAAATCCAGATAAGCAGCGATTAAAAATGATTCGTTATTAATCAAATTTTTCAAGGACTAATCTTTTTTCGAAGATGCTACCTTTGTTATTCCCAAGTGTGTCTTTTCCATGAGTTTCTAGTGAAGTGTAACCAGGAGTACCTTATTTAAAACCAGCGATGAAAATAAATTTATTGTGCTAAATTTATTTTTCTCTATGCTATACAATTTTTTTTTTTTGAATTTGTATGTACAATTTTTATTTCTAGACTTTAATAGAATATCTATATATTTAAGTTGCTAAGCCGACTTTTTAGGCAGTCCGTGAGAGAAAACTACTGCATAAATTTACTTCATTTTGGTCTTAAACGAAAGATTGTAATTTGTAGATGTGTCAAATTTGGTATTTGTAACCGCAATTGCTATTAATTAGCGATAATTTACAACTAAATATTGATTTCTCCGCATGCTCAGTTGCATGTTTAAATCTGGCGTTAGAAAGTCACTGTTTCTGCGCATGCTCAGTGACATGTTTTAATGATAAACACGTTTATTCTGAGGAGTCGCTCTAGATCTCTCTCTGCCATTTTTATTTTATGAAAATTATGTTTGTGAAATGTAAGATTGAACCTGACGGAAATTGTTTATTTTGCGCTTTTTAATTAGCGATAATGTACAAATAAAAAAAAATGCTTTCTACGCATGCTTAGTGACATTTTCAAATCTGGCTTTAGATACTGACTAAGCACGAGGCCGCTTAAACGCATTAATTTGTTTCTGCGCATTATTATGATTTTCAACATTTGGCAATGATGTATTAAGTATAATTTGTGTATTAGTACATTTATTTACTATCTAGCCGTCATGTTTTGACGGGTACCAACTAGTTCTTCCTTAATCCATAAGCTCTAGCACTTAAGAAACCTGCTGTAAATGAACAAATATCTATGGCTCTTATAAAGTACAGACCCTTAATAATTTTTTCCTATTTATATAAGAAAATTGAAAGATGTAAACATCTCGCTAAATGAGGAATTTCTTAGAGAAAGGCTTAAGTCATTTATAACACAAATATTAACTACAATAGAAACATAACACAATATTGACTTTCACATTAGCTTTTTACTTTACACATGGGAAAAAAAATTTAACGAAATCATTTATCAAAAACCTTTATAGAAAGTTATTTGTTTCATATAAGTATCTTCAAAAAAAAAACTAAAAGATATTTATCTAACCTCATCCAGAAATTCCCTTTTCATTTAAATTTGTTAACAGGTTATGATTTTGATTGATTTTCTTACCTTCTCGGCCTTTTTTAATGATACCCAAAATGAAAGCTAACTATGGAAACAGTAAAAAAAAAAATTTTATTTCCTATGGCACAGATTAAAAGTCAACTACGGCCAGAAAAAAGCACAACACAAGAAACACCAAAAAAAACGAAAAAAGCTGCAGCAAATAGCAAATAGCTGCAGCAATGAATCTAGAAGTACCCTGGCCTCTCAATAAAGGTCCACAAGCGAACGATTAGTTAATTCAGAGCAATGAAACAAATTTTCACAGTTCATGACCCGGCCCAGAGTCTACAGAAAAGACTAGAAACAATGTTGAAGCGGTGTAAATGTTCCAGGTGTCTGTCATGGCTAGTCTAAACTCGGCCACCATTTTATGTATGGGCCATATAGAGACACCAAATAATTTTCCTCTCCAAGGCTTTTGAGAAGTTGTAACGGCGAGACTAAATTATAAAATATAAAATATACAGTAAGATATAAAGTGTACAATTATTCCCTTTAAACTGGTATATATCTTATGTTTTTTGTCCAGAATACTAAATTATTTTTCTAGGTAACCTCATGAAGCTATTGCTTATGATAGCAAAAATGTCTAATTCTGTTATTCCATATGCATTATGTAAAGAAATCAATAAACTTAGGTTCATAAAAAAACAGATATGACAAGAGTAAGTAATGCTTTGAGTCACCCACTTAAGATATACACTCAAGAGCCAAAACATTATGACCACCTGTCAATAACGAGTTGGCCCACCTTTGGCGCGCAACACAGCTTCAACCCGCCTTAGCATGGATGCCACAAGTCCTTGGTAGATGGCCGGAGACAGATTGTACCAGATGTTTAAGCAACGGTCACGCAAATCCGAGATATTGCGAATTGGTGGTCTTTGAACTCTGAGCCGCCGTCCCATGACATCCCAAATGTGTTCTATCGGATTGATATCCGGTGAGTTAGGCGGCCAGGACATTAACTGGAATTCAGCATCATGTTCCTGGAACCACTCCAACACAATTTTAACCTTGTGACACGGGGCGTTGTCCTGTTGGAACATTCCCTTTCCAGCTGGAAAAACAGAGGCCATGTAAGGGTGCAACTGGTCCGCAATGATGTTCAGATACCCTGTAGCATTCATGGTCTGCTCTACCACAACCACGGGTCCCAGAGAAGCCCAAGAGAACGTCCCTCAAAGCATAATACCGCCACCACCGGCCTGTGTATGACCTACTGTACATTGAGGCATCAACAGTTCGCCTGGAAGACGGCGTATCCTGACACGGCCATCGGCGTGATGAATGACAAACCGTGATTCATCTGACCAGGCAACTCTCTCTCAGTGATCCATGGACCAGTCGCGATGTTCCCGAGCCCAGCGCAGGCGCAGTTGGCAATGACGCTTGGTCAGCAAAGGCACACGAGTGGGACGTTTGCTGCGTAGCCCCATATCCAACAGTGTCCGCTGAACAGTGTGCTGCGATACTATTCTACTTGGCCCTGCATTGTATTGGGCTGTCAGCTGAGCCACTGTCTGGCTCCGGTTTTGCTTCACCATGCGAGACAGTCTCCGACGACCTTTTTCTTTGATAGCGTGTGGACATCCAACACCATGTCGTCTACTGCTGGTTTCACCGTCATTCATCCACTTTGCATAAGTACTAACAACTGTAGGTCGCGAACAACCCACGAGTCGTGCAGTTTCGGAAATACTTGTTCCGAGCCTTCGAGCCATTACAATCTGCCCTCTATCAAAGTCGCTTAGATCCGCAGCCTTTCCCATCACAGACATAAGTAAGAGAAATAATGATTCTTCAGACTCTCCAGCAGGAGTTAAATACCACTTACACCTGATCACGTGCCTTCCACGTCATCCAGGCGAATTCATTGCAAAATGTAGGGGTGGTCATAATGTTTTGGCTCTTGAGTGTATATGCTCTTAATTACTTTCTACTCCTTTTGAGCCAAGTTAACAAGTTACAATTAAATTCTCTGTAACAAAAAAAATGACTGAATTGAATTATTTAGTGAATTCAGTTTGATTTAAATATAAATTCCTTAGTTTTCCTAATTTCAAATTCCTTAATTTAGTTAATTAAGTTATTTTGTATGCAGAGCAATGCTGACAAATTTTGACTGGGTTTTCAAGTGCCCTGCCTAAACTTTTAAGTTTCAAATTTCTTTACGGTAACTAGAGACAAAAGAGCTTTTGAGAATACACTAATATTCTTCAGTTGTTCAGCTTTATATTGTCACTGGTTTTAAAATAGATTTTTCCTATATTTGAAATGAAATTAATTAAATTTAATTTTTAAGTGAATCTTTAGTTAGATTTTTTAATATTGTTTCTAAGTTTAACTCATATATATTCCTGTTATTGCACTTATAGCGCATGAATGCGTTTACTTCGCTAAATTTATATATTTGGCATTGTGACAAACTTGTTTTCAATTTTATTATCTATTATCTCTCCGTCAAAATGATGATACATTTAAGCTTCCCTTCAGAAATTAAATGTGGTGTTAATATCTAGCTTTAATCAGACATTTCTTTATTTCATTCAAATGATAAGATAAGCATAAGATGTTTGGCATTTAAGATTAATTCTTGCGAGAATTTTAAATGTAGGATAAAAATGAAAAATTCTTAAGGTGTCCTATACCTTGAGCTTTTCGCAAAGGAAAGTCCTGACTTGATTAGAGGACTTTTTGGTCTTTCATTCGTCAGTCTCAACTGTGCAAAGACAATCTTGGACGCCATTTTGAGCAATTCTTTTATTCTTTCTCTGATCTGAAAGGGGTAGTGCAACTTATGATTTGGTTAATACTCATTTTTTCCAGTAAAGAAAAGTCAACTTGGACAGTGAACTTTACACTTTCCTGACACACTGAAGAAAATGCAGCCCTAAATTGCATTGTAAATATTGTGCGTCTTTATGAGTACTACAACCCCTCTATCACCTCTCTGATTTTGTCGACTCAGTTTAAAAACACCCCAAAAGTTATAAATGTATGCATACATAATTTTTTTCAGCTATTTCAGAATTACAAGAAATTTAAATAACAACTAGCAAAAAATACCCTAAAGCATTATCATACAACTCCCATTCACAACTTTTACAAATGTCCATTTTTATTTACTTTTAACTAACTAAAAAATTGAAATTAAAGTTTCACTCAAAGGTGAACAATTTCGATACCAATAAAAGGCTTGTGGAAATCATAGTTTAAAAATACCCAGAAAATACACTAAACTTTAGTATTTCTAGAAAAATGTCACAAGTAGTTTGAAGATTTCTTTATTTTAAAAAAAATTATAAATATCAAGGAACTGCCATCTATCATTAGCTTTGCGATCATACAACTTAACTGTTTATTACAATTAACTATTAATATAAAAAATAATTAATATAATAGATGTATAATAAATTATACACTTCTGGTCATTAAAATTGCAACGCTATGAAGGAAAGATGACACAAACGTCAAATTCGCATGAAAGGAAGAAGATGCTGGGATATGCAAATGATTAGCATTTAAGCACAATCGAACGACGCAGGAGGGAGAAACGACATCCCAAACTCTATATAAAAGGAAAGTTACGCTGCGGGTTTCTCATTCGGAAATCGCATTTGAATGTTGGTTGTTTGTAAGAAGATCATGTTGTCCATCATATAAGAAGTATTAACGACTTCCAGTACGTGTCAGAATTCTATAACGGCAGGATCGTGGCCTATCGAAAGTAAGGTTTATCGTTCCGCGATATTACTACTTGAACTGGTCAGAATCTAACGACTGCCTTACAGATATGGAATCCACGAGTTCAGGAGAGTCTTACTGAACGCCCTACAGGATCTCAACGGTATCCCATCACTAACGCCCGAGAGAACAGACAGGTTGTCAAGTCGGCCTTGTAGGATCGTACAGCCACGGAAATTGAGTCAGGAAATGGGCTTGTTTGCAGCACGACAAGTATCCGCACGGATATTGCGACGATGTCTGGAGCAGCACGGACTGTCTGCACGGCGACCATTATTGCGACTTGTCTTGTCACTGCAGCATAGAGGCGCGCGGCGACAGTGGTGTGCCCAACAACAAAACTGGTTACAGGAGGGTCAGCACGTCGTCTTTTCAGACGAGTCCCGGTTCTGATTGCAGCATCCTAATGAACGTATCCGTGTCCGGAGGCGTGATGGTATGGGCAGCTACTGGGACACGACAAACACCTCTTGTTCGCGTCAACAGTAATCTGAACAGCCAGCATTACATTCCTCAGATCTTAAGGCTGGTGGCTGTGCCCAATCTTCGAGTCCTCGGAGATGTTATCTTTCAACAAGATAACGCAAGACCGCATGTTATCAGTCGTGTCCTCACCTACCTCGACACAGAGGATGTTCGACTGTTGCCCTGGCCAACACGTTCTTCAGATCTCTCACTCATTGAAAACGTCTAATGGTGGGTTGCTGAGAGACTGGGTCGTCACCGCTCTCCAGCCACTATGATTGATGAAGTGCGGCATAGACTTAAAGCAGCATGGAATGACTTGCCCGTATCTGTCATCCAAACCCAGTTCGACTCTATGCCTAACCGGGTTAGAGCCGTTTTAGCTGTCAGAGGCGGCAGCTGTGTGTACTAATTTCGGACCCTGTATATCCCCAAATTGCCTACAAATTTAATCATGTTTCCTTCCTACTATGCTTAAACTTTCAATAAATAAAGTTTTGTTAATTGCTCTCCTTCCTGATGTTACAATTTTAATGGTCAGCAGCGTATATAAATTAACTATTTATGTAAATATATATGCATTTTTTACGAGGTATTCTTTCTAACAACGTTCCTATCTGGTTCAATAGAATAACACCGAAGTACACTCGGGTCCTGAAGCAAGAAATTAGCCGTAACGACGTAGAGTTTATCAGATTTGTCTAATGCAGCTTGAATCTGAATCTAGTTCAATACGCCTTTAAATGCAAATTTCTGCAATTATGTTTATGATAAAGAATGTTTAACACTTGTTTCTTGTGTTTAAATATATTTTCTGCTTTATATCAACCCGAAAATAAAGAGATAAACATTGTAAAACCAAGCAAATGCTATTCTTTAAGGTCTTAATACTACTAAACTTTGTCTAGCAGAGTACACTTTTTAACACAAATCCTTTAAATGTATTATTATTATAAATTCCATCAGATAATTAAATGGTCCTGAAGAGTTATTTTAACTATGAATAAATGTCAAACAGATCTTTCGCTCTCGTCATACGCTGAAAATTAATCTACATGCTTTTCAAGTAATTTATTTTCCACTATACGCAATGAAGCTCAAATATTGAAGCCCTCGCTCAGGGCAGTTACCTCTTAACAAAACATAATTAGTTATTAAGTAACAAACTGTTTTTAAATAGTTAATCAATGTAAATGCCCGAATTTTTGAGACAAACTCAGCGGGAGAATATGTTTATATTTTCAGAGATGTAATAAGCATGAAACATTTTTTATTAAAGGCAAACTTTGTCATTAATAACACATCAATGAAAATAAAATCAATGATAAATGCCTCTTGTTTAATTAACTTAATATAATTTTGTACATTATGTTATTTTAACAGTAATAGAGCGGTATAATTTATAGGGATCCAACATTTTCTCCAAATTTATCAGTCATAAATATTTAAAAGACACAGAAATTTTGATAATTTTTAGTTTAAAATTGCTTAACTTCATTGAGAAAAATATTCTGAAAATATTCAATACTTAATCATGCTTAGTTTTTCAAAACACCGCTGTTGTTTTAGCTTTAAGTGGATGAAGATCAGTATATTTAACACTTCTACTCGTAAATTAAAATATATAATGTTAATTAGATTTTGGTCACTTTATTTTAAAGCAAAAAATTAAGGTATTATGCAATATTGAAAAATTAGAAAAACACTTTCTGATTTTTAATTCTTTTTTTTACTTTGCTGTAAATTTACAATCCTTCAAATTAACTTTAAAAAAATTCGTTTAAAATAGTAACTATTTAAAATGATTGGATATCTATTAAATAACTATTTCATCATTAATTTCCTAACAGGATTATCAATAAAAATTATCCAAAAATAGATTTTAACGGAGGTTTATAGTAATCTCAGAAATAAATTTTTTGAGGGAAACATCCATTTTCTTTCTTTAATAACAGTACTTAGGGAAACGAATATATCTTTTCCGGATGCGATAAACGGACCATTATCTCCAATTAAATGAAACTATATCCATGTCACGAGAAAATAAGCAATTAACCAGGATTCTCTTTCTTTTAGTTTTAAACATTAATATTCGCATAACTGGATATTTTAATTAGGATTTTTCTGTTATTTTAAAAAATGTTTTATTCAGTTTTGGCCTGTTTTGAAAACAAAAATAATTACAAGATAGAAAGAACTTTTTATATGCCATGTTTTTAAATTTTCTGTTGAATCATATAGACTTGACAATTATATGTATTAATAAATACTTTTTAAAAATCATTTTGATGAATTATCCCATGAACTTGAAAGAAAATGAAGTTAATTGGGAGTTAACTTGCGTTTTACTTTTCGTTCCGTCCCGGTCGATAGATGGCTGCGCCAGTCTACAAAACAAAATTAACTGAAAAGGAATTCAAATATGCTTAAAGATGGCTAAAAGTATTAAAATAATGCATTGTCATCGTGTTCTGAGCCATTCTAAAAGTTTCAAATGTCTAGCTAGTCGGGAAGTTAGTTAAAAATCGATTGCAAGATTTGTACTGGACAAACACACACACACACAAACAAGAAAGCGAGTTAATAAAAACATGATAATTAGTTGTTGTTTTTTTAGTTTTATAATAAATATGTTTCCATTTAGATTATTTTGAGCAATGACACTCCATTTATCTATGATTTTTCTGCTATACATAGGCTCTAAAGCAGTGGTTCCCAACAACCCGTAGAAGTCAGCGGACCACTAAGCCAGACATTTAACCATGTGCGGACCCTACCATGCACCGACTTGAGGGGGGGCTTCCTAGGGGTATAGGGGTATAGAATATCCTTCAGGCAAACCGGATACAGGATTAACGTACTCGCATTCTGACGTATCATATTCCAATAATAAAATTATTACGTTAAACTTTTAAGAAAATTTAATTCAACACCTGATAGTCATCGGATATATTCCGTCCATCTAGTTCAATGAACATTGCTTTCAAAATCCCCATTTATTTGGCAATTTTTTATATGTGGTGCCGGAACACTCCCGAGGCTCTAGCGGACAACCTATGGTCCGCGGACCACTGGTTTGGAACCACTGACTTAGACAAATAAATTTCCTCTTAAAACTTTTTTATATGTTCTGCATCTTTATTTTATCGACTCGTATATCCATAACACATCAATAACTGAGTTTAAAAATATATTTATTTTTTCAAAAGGTGATATCTGACTTTTTTTAATCTTAAAAAAAAAATCCTTTCTTTGATTATAAAATAGGACCACCGGTTGAGAACCACTGCTCTAAAGGGAAATCCAATACCTGTCATGCAATGGCCCCAATGAAGTCCTCTATACATCCCTAATAATTTAACCTCGAGTGGAAATCACTGTGAAATAAATCCTCGATACCAAGTGCTTTCAGAGCCGATCCTGGGAATTTTCAAATTCTTGTAAAGGACAAAATCCATCAAATGTGATAAACATACAACCGTGAAGAATTAACTAAAAGGCACTCACTTAAAACGAACTATCTGATTGTGAATGGGTGTTTAATAACTTTAGTTAACCTTTTATTTAAATATGAAAAATCTTATTGGAGACGTCATACTCTTTGTTCAGTGCTGCTAACTTAGACAATTTGTGTTTAGCCTATTTTATATCTAACCGTATAAAATCAAATATAGCTAGATTTTCAGGTATGAGAAGATTAATTTATATTTAAGCCATCATTTAAAGCCGCTGTATTTTTTTTCTTTTCCTATTTAAATTTCCAATTTATTAGGTAGGTTTTAAAAAAGAACTTGATAAATTGTGAGGTTGATTTCGTGGATCTTCAAGTGGCTCAAACAGAGAAAGACGTACACGATACATAAATACACACAAGGAGTTTACAAACATACGGCAATTGAACTCTTGGTAAGATTGAATTCTTGCTTACTAGAGTTAAATAGTTTATTCAAAAAGTAACTCTATTTACAAAATTCAGTGTTTCAAGAATTTTAGCTATCTTTTTCTTCATCAAACTTAAGTGAAACTACTAAAAGAACGAAATGGATGTCAAAGAAACATTCGAGACAAACACGTTTAATTGATAACACTTAATTTTTTTACAAACTTAGCTTTACGAGAAGTAATTTTATCCATCTTCCGATTTCGATGCAACCATTTCTCCCAATAAAATGCTGGCAACTCTAATGTGAGATCATGTTTATGGACATTGTTTATTGTAATCGTAAGGAATCCTGTCATATTTATATGCTTACTACACTGAAGTGCCACTGAATTAGGGATACCTACCTAGTAACGAGTTGGGCCACCTCTGGCCTTGATAACGGCTGCCACACGACGAGGCATAGATTCAACAAGTTTCTGGAAACGTTCCACGGGAATGGCTTGCCAAATATTGGCTAAAGCTGTCCATAATTCAGTAAGGTTCTTTGGTGCTGTGTGATGGCCTTTCACACCTTGTTCCAAAACATCCCAAAGATGCTCAATAGGATTTAAGTCTGGGCTTCTATGTGGCCAATTCATGACAGAGAAGTCAGAGGAATGCTCATCCAACCAGCCAGTAGCCAACCGGGACTTGTGAGAGGTACAGTTGTCTTGCTGGAAAACTCCATTACCGTGCGGATAACAGAACAGCATAAACGGATGGAGGTGATCACCCAGCAACTCTACGTACCGAATTGCATTGAGAGAGGTTGGTACACGCACCAAAGATCCCAAACTGTGCCACGAAAAAACACCCCAGACCATTATTGAGCCACCATGCCCTTGTACAGTTCCAACCGGGCATGCAGGATCCATGGCTTCATGAGCCTGACGCCATATTCTCAGCCTCCCGTCGGCGTTAAGTAGTCGGAATCGAGACTCATCACTCCATGCTACTCGTTTCCAGTTCTCTACACTCCAGTCTCTGTGCTCTCTTGCCCAGGCAAGACGTGCAGCCCGATGGCGAGTATAGAGAAATGGTACTCTCGTAGGTCGACGGCTCCCGAAACCCATACGGTGAAGCGAGCGTTGCACAGTCCGTTTACTGACTGTACGACTGGCACCGTCATTAAACTGGGTGGTAATTTGAGCTAATGTTTGGCTTCGCTGGCTACGTACAATACCGTCTCTCACCACGCACTGTCAAGGCTAATTGTCCTTTGCAGTTTGCCCGATCACTAGTTTTTTTCCACCATCCATGTATTCTTGGTATACTCTTGACACTGTCGACCTTGAAAATCCTAGCTGTCTGACGATTTCGGAAATTGAATGGCCCATGCGTCGCGCACCTACGATTTGTCCGCGATCGAAGGCGTCTAAATCAGGCAGTTTACCCATACTGGCAATTCCAACAACTAATTCAGAACAACCACAGTACGCTCTATATATGCAGTTACCACAGCGCCTTCACTTGCGCATACATGATGCGCAGCGCTACACAATTTGCATAGGCTTTGCTATCCCTAATTCAGTGGCACTTCAGTGTATTTGAGGATTGAATTTACAAAATTGTGCTAACTATAAAGACTAGTTTCGATCTATCTGGTGCTGAAACAAAAATCGTGGGTTTCGAATGGAGCACCGAAGAACTGTGTACTTTCAAAGAAATTGATAAAGTTTTTTAGTGGTAAGAAAATGACAAGCAACTGTGACAGAAGCTGATGTTCCTGTCAAATACGGTTTATTCTTTGCTAAAAGAAAAAAAAAATGAACAAAAAATTCATATCGGAGTTCAAACTGGTAATCTTTTTTAAAAAGTATAAAAATTGAAGGTTATTAGTTATCTGACTACTTTAGGATTAAAACCTAGTAGTTAATGGTAGGTATATTTTAAAAAACAGAAATAACCCAAGAAAAAAATAAACTCGGTCAATTTTGACCTGCCAATCTTATTCATGGGTAATGGCATTTCCATAAATCCATAGGCTTTTCTGCTTAGTAAATAGGCATGCTGATCATTGTTTCCGATAAGGTCGAAAGGGGCATCAGGCAACTGTATCCAGAACAATCAAATCTTAGAGAAGTCGAAAGTGCAGTTCATCGGATATGGTGTCAGATTTCTCAAGTAACTTACCAACATATCATAGAGTCCATACCAAAGAGAATAGCAGATCTGATGAGAGCAAAATGTGGCCCTACGATATTCTGATTAGGCGGTCATAATAAATTGGCCACTCAGTGAATACACCATTAATCTTCACAGCATGTAAAGAACTAGGTTTTTATCAGTAATTCCCATGCTTCTATGTTTATTCATACTTAATTGTAAATATATATTTTATAGTTGAGGGATAAAAGAAAAGTATATGTTTACCTTTAACTTTGATTTTTCTTTTAATGTAACGATGCTAAAATATATATCTCGATCTTCTTTCATTCTTCAACAGATCGATACTGCATAAGATTGAACAAAAGAAAGCGAAATTGAACAATAATAAATGTATTGGTACATCACACGTTCTTTGCGATCCTAAGAAAATACATGACTCCACCAAAGAGAAAGAGCTATATCAAAAATAGATAGTATTTATTGATTCTTAGAAAAGGAAACCAATCGTGGGCACTTTGATTTCTAGAGTTTAGATTATTAGAGTCGTGATTCCTAAAGATTTATTACTTTTAATTCTTTGAAAGTGGATTCGGGTTCATATTTCTCTATACACCACAGATTTGTTCTACTTTTGGATACAATGCGATAAAAATAGGTTATACAGGTAAAATAATTGTTAGTGGTTTAGCTCTCTGAACTCTATAAAGACACAAAATATATGTCCTTTAAATCATTTGTTCTTACATCTTACTATTACCATTCTCTTATTAGTGTCATAACTTTTCAATCTGTTTTGGTTCTGTGCAAATAGAACATTTAAAGAACAAGTATATTCCTGGCAACAGTTTATTAAAGTACAATATGAGACACTAAATTACCTACTCGTAATCATATTATCTATAACAATTTATATATATAGCGGAAATAGATAATCACATTTTCATGAAATGAGGATGTTTTCCTTTCGTTAAGGAATTCCACGAGGACCTTTTACGAGGAGATAAAATGTACTAGCTGTAATAAAAAATTTGCAAGGGTAAAGTACCAAGATGGAGTTCTCGAATTAAGCTAAGAAATTAATTTCATGTAATGAAATTTAAGATTAATAATGGCATTATTGGCAGTGATAAATAAAAACCTTAGTACACAGGTAGTCACATGTTTTTTGCTCACGGGAATCGGTGAGACAAATGCTTAACCCTTTCCTTTCGGGGTGGAATAGCATACATTCCAAGAATACGGGCGCAAGAATGAATTTATATATATATATATATATATATATATATATATATATATATATATATATATACAGTGGCATAACTAGGCAGGGGCAACAGGGTACTCGCCCAGGGCCCACTTGGAAGGGGGGGGCTAAATGCTGTATTTGTTTTATCATTTCCCCAAACCTAATTAATTAAGGGGCCAAAATGCAAATTCTTGCCCAGGGCACAGGAATGGATATATATAGATATCGCCCATAATGGCCGTTCTTACAAAGAGGGTATGAAATTTCCCGTTCTAAAGAGGTAATCGGAAAAATGCGCCCCGTAAGCTAAAGGTTAAAGAAAATATGTCTCATACAATAACTCCTCCACCTTTTAGAATCAGATAGTTCACAAAACAGGTTTCCGTATTTTGGGCTTCTGCCTTAAACCTTTTACTAGGAAATGTTTTATTTTGAAAACAGTATACCCTTTGTCACACATTCCTCCTCCACTTCTTCTGTTGCTGGACAAACTTTGAGGGTTTTCACATCCTTTACATTCAAAAAATGTCACCGATATGTGGATATGCCTGTTGTTTCCGTGCAGAACTGCATAAGCAATTTGCAGCTCACTGCAAGCCAAGTGGCTTCATTGGATTATTGAAAGTCTAGTGGTTTCATTTGATTTATCTCTCTTGGATAATTTATTTCACCCCTGATGGCTAAATAAGTCTGTCCGTTTCCCTTATCATCTTATCAGCAGACTTTCTCTACAGGCCCCCTACCATTCAATAATGTTTGCAAATTGCTTCTAACGTTCGGTGTACTTAAAAGATGAACAAATCATTCCTTTCCTTGATATTTTTAGCAATGAACTTCAGTAATCTTGCTCTTTGCAAGATTTTTGAAGCTTTCCCTGCATGTTCCTTTGGAAAATTTTGAGTCAGTAGAATCGGCAGGAAAACTGTTTGTTTTTAGATTCACCCGATGATCACATAAATTTGACCCCTGCTGTTGTAACATAATTGAAAACTGACTCATGTAAATAAAGAGCTATCCACTTCAAATATATTAAATACTTTTTCTTTTCATTTAGTAATCAAACAGAATGAAGTTCTATACTTCGCTTAAATAATTAAAGTTATTTTTCACCTTATATACAACAGACATGAACACTTTTAAAATTAATGCAAATGCTACCGTAAATGTAGTAATATCTTCAGAGTTTTAAGCGTTCGGGGGTAAAGGTTTTTCATATAAACTTATTCTCATAAGCGATGCATACTGAATTTTGGAGAAAAAAAAAATTTCAGGTAGTCTCTTCTCACGAAACTACCGCGGGTTATTAAGGCAGAATTACTTATCGTTGCATACCTCTTTTGTATGTATATATGAATGTATGTGTTATGTACATATATATATATATATATATATATATATATATATATATATATATATATATATATATATATATATATATATATACATACAGGTGGTTATCACAATAATGGAAACACCTATCAATATTAGTGGTGTTTATGAATGTGCTTCGTATTTCTTAAAAAACGAGTCTGGCCACCGGTATTTTTTTATTTAATATAGAGTATGTATTATTCTACTATCAGGTAGCAGTAATGAAGCTAAGGGCATTGAGCTTTTTGGGGGAAAATTCGTAAAATGCCTAATCTTTCAGACCTTTCGAAAAGGGCAAATTGTTGGAGCGCGTATTAATTAGAGTATCTGTTACTGCAACCCCCAGACTAATGGGTGTTTTTCGAGCTATGGTATCGAAAGGCATGATAGCATACAGAGTAAACGGAAAAAAAATCCTTTGCCAAACAGATTAGAGGACGAAAGAGACAGCTGAGTAAAAGAGATGGACGAGGTATTGAAGCGGATTGTGACATGAAGAAAGAAATCAACTGCAACCAAAATGACCGAAGAGCTCAATCTGTATCTGCATGTTCCGGTATCAACCATTAGAGGTAGAAGGGAACTTCACAAACAAAGCATTTACGGAAGAGAAGCTATTCCCAAGCCACTTGTAATAGATGCCAATACAAAATATCGTCCACAATGGTGCCACGAGCGCAAATCCTGGTCGAGTTATATGTCGAAAAACGGCATTTGGTCCAACGAATCATTGTTCACATTGTTCCTCGCAACAGGACGTGGGTACGTCTGGAGAAAACGTACCCAAGCGTAAAATTCTGACTGTCTCATCTCAACTGTTAATCATGGAGGTAGGTCTATTAGGGTTTGGGATGGCATCTCATGGCTTTTTTCAAGCCCTTTTGTAACCCTAAAAGGGAGATTGAATGGGATGGAATATGTCAAACTTTTAGCTCACTAGTCCATCCTACGGTGCTAATATTCTTTCTTGCAGGAGATGGTGTTCTCCAGGATGATAATCCTTGTATACATACAACTAAATCCATCAAGTACTGGTGTGAAGGACATTAAAAAGAAGTCAAATATCTTATCTTGCCTTGTACCATTCCCCTGACAATATATCATTCAACCACCGTGATCTGTATACGTGGATAGAGCCAGGTATCGATATCCACCCCAGCATCTCTACAGGAACTTTTGTTATTTTTCCCTGAAGAAAAGTATAATAAATTCTTAACCACTATTCATGACTTGTATAATCCAATTCGAAGGTGAATCAGGTGGTATTACATGACAAAGGAGATCCTGCGCCGTATTAGTAAAGGTTTACATGATGTTTCTTAGTGTTTCTGCTATTTTTATAACCACCTGTATATATATATATAACCAGTATGAGCACTAAAGCTACTACAGCCAGGAACCAAAACATGAAAAACATGAAAAGATAAGATTGAAAGAGGTTTTAGACAATATCTCATCATCAGCGGTGTCAATACTGTCTAAAAACCAATGGATTGTTTCAGATAAGTATGATCTATACAATAAACATACTCAGACACCGTACAATCCATGAAAAACTGTAGAATGGAATAAAGAGTTACTTAACCATAGAACACAAAGCCTGGCGCTAGACAGAGTGGAAATTAAGAATAAGTAACCGCAAGATGACTGACGTCACAAAACTTGCAACAATGGAGATTTTGGAACACAGAAACTGACCTACTATGGATACTGTGTTTTAGGACTATTATTCCTTTATTTATTTAGTTTTTATTATTTTTTACTAAGAGTAATTTTTTATCTTATTTTTATTTTTACTTAAGATTTTAATTTTATTTTTATTTTTTTATTTTTAGTAGTTACTTTTTCTAATTTTACTTATTATTATGATTTACTTATTAATTGCAACAGAACAAACTATTCATTAAAACTAAAACAACCAATTATGTTTTTGATAGACTTTTGAGGTAATAATTACATGTTAGCACAGCTATCAAGTCTAAAATATGCTTATTCCTATTGTCTTTAGAACATAGCCAATTTATACGAACTAACTGATTTACAATAATGTTATTAAAAACAGATTTATGTAAACAAGTTAGGTAATTTTGAAATTTAACAATATTAAAATCATAGTCAGATCTTTTGTAGTATAAGTCAAAAGTAAATTTGCTATGAGAATTTAATTTAATGTTAATATCTAAAAAGTTTACATTAATATTATCTTGGCTACTTTTAATTAGTTCCAGATTAGGAGGGTAAAAACTTAAGTCTATATGATTATTACTTTTATTAATTACTATTATATCATCTATATACCTAAATATATTTTAATTGCAATTATCTATATTATTAATTTCAAAATAATGTAAGTATAAATTAACTAGCATACTTGAAGCATTTCCCCCTTATGGTACACATTTGGTCTGTAAGTATATACTATTATTATTAACTATGTAATTATGTTTAGTTACAAAATCTAGGAGCCTATTGAAACGAGTTAGTTTAATTTCGTTGCCTAGGTATTGAATATTATTTTGTACTAACTTTATGATTATACTGTTATGATTATACTTTAAGTTACTACTGTTTTACAATTATCTAATGTTTGTAGTTTTCTAATTAGACTAAAGCTATTATCAATTATACCACAAATACCAGAAGTTTTAGTTTTATAGATTAATTTAAGGTAATTTAATAATATTACACTTGCTTTAGTAGCATAAGTGTTGTGACCACAGGTTACTGCTCTAAAAGCAATAGGTGTTTATGAAATTTAGGAACTAAAGTAATATATGGAAAAAGATAGTTGTTTGATGATATACCTAGTAGTTTATATTTTGCTATAATTTTCTTAATAATAGTACTAGTAGTTTCTTTTAAACGCTGAAAAAGATCACTATTTTCTAGCTGTTTTTTTTAAACTTATGGCAAAATATTTTTTACAAATAATTGCATAGTTGTTGGCTGCGTTATCTACATACGTGATTATAAAATATTCTTTTAATTTTGTTATAGCATCTTTCAAGTGTTTATAGGAATTATTATTGAAATTACTATAATTGGGTAGTTTAGAATGTACTAGCTTAAGTATATTAATTTTCCATTGGTTGAAGGCTTCTGTAGGTATAGAATAATAAATAGCTATTTTGTATATAAATTTATCTAAATCAGTATTTAAGAAACTTATTATTTTCTTATTATTAGTAGTACTAGGTAATCTATACTTAGTTCCCAAACTCATCAACTCACGCAGTGCTAAATTATCCACTATTTCCAAATTGCCTGTTATTACATGTCCATTTGCTGTGTCAACATAACTATTGTATTTGGGCAGATAACATACACAATTTAAATTTATTGATTGAGAAAAATTTTTTGAGACCTGATTATAGTTAAATATTCGTCTACCAATAGGCAACAGTGTATATTTAAAGGCACGTTTAACTTTTATATCATTTACAGGAAACATATCATGAAGTTTATCAAATATACTATTGAAGTTTATATTATTTACTTTAGGGTTGGTAAAATTTAGTGCACAATAAGTGTTATTAGCTGTGTTTTGTTTTTTAAATAAGTTTATTTTTAAATGATTAGCCCGTGTTAATAGTAAATCATAAACCAGATGCTGATAATGATAATTCTTTATTTTAGTACTTAAAAATAGTTGATATAGCTTAATGATATGTTTTTTAACGATAGAAAAAATCCAAGATTTTAATTTTTTATATTGATAATCAATAATAAACCTTTCCTGAAAATTTATTAAAGCATTTTTATATAAGTTACAATCAAAACTCTTACTTTTATTATAACTTTTACCTCTTTTAGTTCTTTTTGATGTCTTAGTATCTTCGATTAGTAGAGGGTAAATAGGATGAGCTGACACATCAGTAAAATTGAACTTAACGATATTTTTCTGTTTATAAATTTGATTAAACCCATATGGAAAAATAGTTTTATGCTTTTGCATATATTTATTTTCATAAAATAACCTTTCAGAGGGTGATTTAATTCTATCAACAATGGAGATAACAATATTTTCAAAATTATGTTTTTTGAAATGATCAAATTCAATGTTTACTGGTTGACTATTTAGTGTGTTATATTTTTTTATATTAGAACGGTGTAAATTTATTCTAATATGTAGTATATTAGAAGTTTGTCCTATATATTCCATATGACAATAACTACAGGTAATTTTCTATATGCAATTATAAGTTTTACAGAATTTTTGTTTTTGTGAATTTACTTGAATTTGTGAATTGTGGTCTAGGGGACAAGTTTTACAAAGCTTATTAGAGCATTTATCAAAAACCAATGTCTTTTACCTGACTCGATAACATGAATATGGCACAGAGAAAAAGGATGAGGATGATTGGTAACGATTTGACGATCCATTGATACCCCAATAAGTATCAATGTACCGAGCATTGACATCATTATTATGAAATGGCAATTTGCCAGTCGCTAAAAATGGTTTACTATAAATCCTGATATGATAAGAAGAAAGTATAAGTTCAATTGAACCAACATATTAGGTTAATTATAATTAATATATAAAAAAACAAAGCATATAGCAAGTATCAGAGTAGCTTTGTAAAAAGCAAAGAGAATATATAAAGAACTATTTATGAATCAAATAAAACAAATCAATAGTAGTAAACACCAAAAATGTAATTAACAAAACAAAAAATATGAAGTTGATAAACTTGAGTAAAATAAAAAATGTATAAACCAATAAACAATTCAAAAGAAGATAATGTGTAAAAAGAATTATAGAATAAATGTTTAAACTATTAAACAAATCAATAAAATAAAATGTTGATATTCTTAAAATAAAATGTATCAACAAACAATTCAAAAAGATAATGTTGAATAAGAATTTTAGAATAAAAGTTTAACTAATATACAAATCAATAGAATATATTGTTGATATTCTTGAGTATTATAATGTGTAAACACCAATATACATATCTATAAAATATAATGATGAAATTTTTGAGTAAAATGATTAATGTATTAACCATATAACAATTCATTAGAAGAAAATGTTGAGTAAGTATTATAGATTAAATGTTTAAACTATTATATGTCAAAATTTTGACGTATTTTGCTACTTTTCTGTTTAACTATTTACTGCCTACCCAAGCGATATGGGTTTGGTGAGCTGCAAACATTATAACTCTCGACGACGGACGGTTTTGGGGTCTGAAATTTTGCTTTCCGGAGGACCGTTATGGAGGAACGTAATCCTGCGTTAAAAAATAGGTGCTTTCTCTAAAAAAACTACTGAAATAGAATAAGTATATCTTTAAAACAGCTAAACGAGAAAGAAAAATAGAACGCCATTTTTTGGTATAGGAGAAGTAGTTTCAGCAGTATATAATAAATTGAAAAATCATCAAACTTGAAACTCCAACATTAAATTTTTCTTTGTCTTATATTTCATGAATTAACAATTATGTGGATTATCAAATCAAAATTATACTAAAAGTTAACGTATTTTGCTGAGATATATCAAAATAGGCAGAAAAAAAACTCAAGAAGTATTGGGAAACTTTCATTATTTGATTCTTCTTACGTACTCGAATATACAAAAGAAACTACTTGAAAATTCCTAAAGGACATTTCACAAAAAGTAATAGATGTACTGGTATCGTAAATATCCGAAGGAGAGTTCCTCTTTATTGCTTTAAGATTGGAGAAGACAAACTGAAATACAAAAGAAAAACAAATGGATTTAGTAGTTGACAGAAAATAATTTAGTTCTTTATTTTGGCTTCAAACTGGTATCCTCTAATGTAATGAGATGAAATTGAAACACAATGGTTTTCAATCTAAAACAAATTTCCATTTATTGCACTTTTCCCAGCATGAGAATATGTTCTGTTACAAGTCTTGTAAAGTATTCATTTGTTGTTGTGAAAAACATTTCTCCTTGGTAAATTTAAATTTACCAAATTTTACTTTTTCACAATACGCTTCCCTAATTTAATCTTATTCATTTTACATTAGCGACTTCACATACTTTATTATAACTACTAAAGTTTTTGGAAGAGGAAATAGCAAAACGAATATTTTACCGATGTTTAAGAAATAAAGCGATATTCTACACTTGAATTTATATCAAATGTATTTATAGATAATATCTATAAATAGTTTGAACCATTATCAATAAATTTAAAGCAGAAACTTCTCGTATAGTTACTGTAATAGATAATTAAAAAACATTTTGCCGGAAAAGAAATAAGATAACTTTTCCCTCCATTAACCCTTCTAAGTCCAGTCACATAAAATATAGGACCTACAAAAATAAAATAGTTGGCCAGTCACACTGAATATAGGACAGCAAAGTAGATATATTTGGACCAATGATTTTTAAGATTTTTCATCCCTTCCATAAACTAAGGGCCTGTTCACATAGGAATCCAGTAGCGGAAGCGTTAAAATATTTAAATATATTTAACCAATGACAAACCTCCAAACGATTGGAAACGAAATTTTTAACGCCTATAATTGGTTTATTTCTGTCTCAGCGCCATATTTCTTTTTACGCTTCCGCTACCAGAGTCTTATGTGAATAGGTCCTAAGACTTGTCGAACTCTGCTAAAAAAATCGTCTGTTTCACTAATCGTTTTGGAGTTTGAAAATTTCTGCCTTGTAAGCAACTTTTTTATACTTCAAGAAAAAGTAATAGTCCGAGGAGGGGGGGGGGAGGGGGGCATATGTGGAAAAAATTTCGTAGTGTAATTCTAACAGTTTAGTAACTGAAATTACAGATGAATTACGCCGGAACATTGTCAGATGGAAAAGAACCTTTTTCCTCAAAGTTTGGCCTTATTTTCTTTATTTAACCATTTAAAAGATATAGTAAAGAAGCATAGTGCTCTCCAGTAATTATTTTATCCTTTTCAAAGTAGTCAATAAATTTTACCCCATGTGTGTACTAAAAACCAGTTGTTCACTAACCTTCCGGCTGATTGAACCATCTATATATATAAAACGCGTAGGTATGCGGCACAAAAATCGACGATATTTCTACACTCCGAATGGCAACGGCTGCCACTACCAGATGTAAACATTAGCGGCCGTCCTCAATTTTCAAACGCGTGTCAACATGGATTGACGCACTGAAATCGGGAATGTTCGAAAGCGCGCTGCAAGATCAAGTGAAAATTGGGAACAGTCTCAAGAAAGAAAGCGAAGCACTAATTCATTAAGAGAGAGCATAAATGATCGCGAGGTTAGGCTTAACCGACGTCGGCATAGCAATCAACAACCAGTAATAATTAATTTACTACACTTTTTTCAGTACTTCCTGAATTTTTACTCCATTTTATAAGTGAAGGAATTTTCTCAACAATTTATTATTTGATATGATTAAGTGTATATATCTGAATTGTGAACAGTAATACATACAGAGAGTGATGTAATCAACACTATATTTTAAATTTTTCCCCAACAATATCTTATTTGTTGAAAAGATAAAGTATAGATATCTTAATTTTGAAAATAGTACATACGAAGAGGGATGGAATTTTTAAAATCATTGATGTTGGGTTTCTCCGTCTTATCTTTAACTCTGTTCTGAGGTAATGAAAATTCACATTTTTTGATCACGATGTTCTAGAATCAGCCTTATAGAGAATACCCCTTAACAACGTATATTTATGATGACAGGTAATGGTAACATTCCTTACATACGTTACTTTCAGTTGTGTTGTTTTGCAAAAGAAAATATAAAACTAAAAGCGACCATGCTGGTAGCGCAGCGGCTAGGTTTTGATATCTTTAGTGTAGGTTCACCTGCTTCAACCCACAGTAACGAAGCGAAAATCCTTCTTTGAAACAATTCTAAACTGTGCTGCATAGGTGTTCACTCCCTCACATTTCTGATCGATTGTTAGCAAACGTGGCATCCACCTTGTTGACAGCTTTCTCATACCTGAATACTAATGTAAAACATGATTTACGTAAGCGCTAGGATGGGATTCCAACAACCTCGGGAAAATCAAGCACTTTTATCCTTATACCCTTTGTCACCATAGCATGTTTTCAATAATTTCTAGCATAGTCACCTAAGCAAGGAGACCAGGATGTTCAGCATCACTTCGCCCGTGACGAAAATCAACAAACTACTTGTAAATCATTCTAAGCAAAAGTGCAGAATCACCATAATATTTAATTAAGCTTGCATTTCTTGTCGGTGCACGTTTGCCTCTTAAAAACGAATGTTTTGTTAAGCCTCGGAACTCATTTTTCTCCATTGTGTGAACAATAAAAAGAGTTGGTGAATTGAAATGACTGTTAATCAGAGGTCAAGTATTGAATCTATTAACAATTTGACATGCGTGCCTTTGTGAAATGTGACATGTTAAAATATGACACTAAAATATTTATTAAAATTCATTAAAATTTTATTAATTCATTAAATTCATTAAAATTAATATTCATTAAAATTTTATTAAAATATGTATAAAATGTGAAAGTGACAAAATTTCAGTGCAGTGGTACCATCTGTCGGCTTTACCACGGATTAATCAAACAACCCTTGATTTTTAAAAGTTTTAAAGTGTATTTTTACATGCGTCTCCGGAATATATCTGAGTAAGAAATGTTTACCAATAATACGTCAATTTAAAAATAAAAAATTACAGTTTTTCAAAAATATTTCATATCATTCTTTAATATATAGATAATGTTAAAAAAATCGAAGACTAATAATTTCAAAAATTTAGATCCTGATTCAAATATCCAAGCAAAAATGTTTATTACATGTAATTTTCATATTGCTTTATTTCAAATAAAAATGTAAGATTTTATAAAAGAATAAAAAATGAAAGCCTGCATATTATTTTTAATATAACTATGAAGTTTGATGAAATAGTGAAATAACCAATATTGATGGTATTTTGTATGAAAATTTACGAAAAAATACCTAAATAAATCTTTTTTAAAGCATTCGATATCGTAGCTTTTACACTATCTTTATTGAAAACATCCCTTAATTAACATACTAGATATATTCATTAATTTGCATATGAATACCAAGTATGTTTAGAAAATATCTTAGCGAAGTTTATTACAAAATTTAAAAAAAACATAAAGAAATATGTTAACATGTCATGTGGGTTATTTTACACTAAAATACAAATTTAAGTTAATTTCGCTAAGATGTCAAAGGATTTTATTTTTTTAACTCGGACGAAACTAGAAATAAAAATAAAGCATAGTATAATAAACTAGCAAAAAAAATTCAAATGTGACATGGGCTTTCAGATTTTTTATAAAAATATTTTTCAACTATAGTTTTAAAACATAATAATAATGCGAAAACTCATAAAAACTGTTATCAGATAAATATATTTTAGATTTTTTTTACGTATTTGAATTCAAGGGAAAAAATTTTTAAAGAATTCTTTGAACTCTTTTTGATCATCAAACTTCTGAAATGAATGGCATATAAAGTTAAAAAGGACGCTAGCAATATAATGAAAGTTGTCAGAAATATAACAGTTATGAACTGAAGTGAAAAATAAATCATTTATTGCAATTTATTTTATTTAGGACAAGCACGTATAACTCTTTTCTCACGATATACTTAAAATAAAATAATCAAAATGAATTATGAGTATATATTAAGTTCTTGATATAGACTCAGTTAATGTATTAAAAATCAAGATATTTTTACTAATTTTTAAAGAGATAAATCCGAGTGGAACGATGAAAGGTTTCACTTTAAATTTTTCTCCTTCAAAGTATTAAATTTCCTGTCATATCAAAAAAAAGGAAAATGCAATCAGTTAAAAGAGCTGCTTTATGATTCTAATATCAAGACTCCTTTTTTTTAGAGTTGGAAATATTTTCTTCTCATAATCTTGCACATCTTTTTAGTAAGAAGACAATTTTTTTTAACTATTTGAGAAATTTTTGATGCCAAAGTGACAATACACAATATGACTTACGTAAATGTTTCGAATAAACATATTATAAATTAAAAATAATTTTATAAATCATCTAATAATCCATAAGTACCAGTCAATTTATCTTCTGCAAATTAAAAACTATTTCGATATATGAATATTGTCATTAAATTTACAGTTTCAAAAACGAAGATTACCTCAGAGTAAAATAACAGATGTACTAGTGTGGAGCATAAAATGGTACTTTCTTCACAAAGCCTGGAAAAAAATGAGAAAAGAAAAAGACTTTTCAAAATGTGGTCCTTAGAGCTTAACTTATCAGAAGCAAATGTTTTAAGTTACACAGGTTTGTGTCAATACCTCTGAAAGAGTTTTTTCCCAGGAATAACTATGTGGAACATTTTTTTAAACTGGTTATTCACTGTTCTGACATATTGTTGGCGTAATTGTTTAGGAATTGAACTTTGCGTAGATATTTTTCCCATAGATATTTTTTGCATAGATGTTTAGGGTGTTTTTAGAACCATTGGGTTTTTTTTCATCTCAGAAAGAAACCATTTTGGCTTCGAATATTGTTTCTAAAACTAAAGTCAAAAGCTATTTGTCTTCCCTGATTATTCCCTCTCATTTTCATTCATAAATATTTTACAACAATTACAAACTGAGCGCAAATTAGGCAGCAAATCCACCAGTAAAATATAAAATACAATACATTTTTACTCATTTCCTTTGATGTTATATATCGTTGGTTGAATAATAAGTGATACCTACTGCACAGATGCTTTGGAAAACCCGCACGTACATAAATTTTTAATCTAAATTAGGAGATGATGACTTTATTTTAGAAACTTTTCATATAAATAATGGTAGATCATTATTCTCCATACTCTTCGATGAATTGGATAGGGTGTAGTTGTATAAATTTTTCCACGTGTTTAAGATAAAAAAAAATTCATATCGTTACACCTCTTAAATAATTCATATATACTCTTAAATGGCATTACAGAATACTTCCCTATACGTCTCTAAAGCTATTCTATACACATTTTACCGGTGATTCCCGCTAGAATATATATGCTTTGTTACTTTACATTAACCTCATGTGATGCTATTGACAAAAGTTATATTCTAATTAACAAAATATTGCTACAAATATAAAAAATTAAGGTATTTTATCGCCATATACGTGCCTCAATACTTTCGAAAATCCTTGCGTAAATATATTGCTTCTTTCATAATCACTTATTGTGTGTGGTCGGGACAAATACAAGTTATATTTCATAAATATTTCACTGTGAGCTTAACGCAATTACACATTTGAAAATGTTTCATCTGCAAAGCTTAAAGTATGAAATATCTTAAACCTGATTGGGAAAAATGATGACAGAGCTTATTTCTATAACCGCAGGTCAAGGATTTCCGGACTCCCTCAAACTCAAGAAATTATAAAGCTCATTAGTAAATGTGATGGCATTGCTTAGCAATTGAGGTCAGTATATCCGCCAGGAAATAAAGAAGATACGAGATTCAGTTCCGCAGTAAACCAGCCGTGATTTATGAAAAGGAAAAGAAATTATAATTGTATGAATGTGTGGCTAAGTGTTTTATAACAATTTCCAAAATAAGATTGTAAGTGTTTTAATATAGAAATGTCACTAATTTTGATTCAGTACTTAAAATGTTTTCTCATTTTTCATTTAAAAATCTTTATATGTATATTATCTTTATATATAAATACATATATATATATATATATGAATATATATATATATATATATATATATATATATGAATATATATATATATATATATATATATATATGTGTGTGTGTGTGTGTGTGTGTGTGTATGTATGTATGTATGTATATATGTAACATGTCGACGATGATCTACTTTAAACTCAGTGTAGAGGCCAGAGTGAAGAGACGCACAACAGGAAGCAATGGAGATACACATTAATTATTTCATGATTCCGGATAATGAAGATATTCCGCAGGACAAACACAGAAGATTTAACACATCGAAGGTACACGGTAATACATAGTTGAACGAAATTAGCCACTGGGCCGGCCGCCGAGGTTGTAAAATAAGTTTACCGCGCGTTTGGAAAAAAGGGTTGATGTCTAAAAATAACTTTACCGCGCGTGCAATAAGGGACTGTACTTTATTGAGAGGAAATGAGGATAATTTTGACTACACGTTAGATTAATGAAAGTGGGGCGTTGGGGCATTATCGTTACATATATATATATATATATATATATATATATATATATATATATATATATATATATATATATATATATGTGTGTGTGTGTGTGTGTGTGTGTTTGATGCTCCGTACCTCACGCCGTGGAGGAGAGGCATAGCCCTAATCGGAGGCGTAGCCGTCACGAAGATGTGATGCAGTTGGGCGAAGTGATGACCATACCGTAAATCGTTGCACACAACTTGGAGAGAAACACACATGGAACCATAGAAGAAGAACACGGCTTTCAGACGAATCCCTGAAATCACCTTTTTATTCAACTATGAAGCATTACGAAAGCGTTATAATTTCAGTGTCCACAGGACTTGCCCTGACGGGGCGCAGAGCTCTTATTACATTACAAGTTAAGACAAGAGCGAACCGCAGGTCCGACAGCAAAGAGAGTTAGACCCCAAGAGACAGAAATCTTCTTTTCACGCAAATAGTAAATAAGTGCTTTGCGATATTGACGCCAGAGGGCCTAACTACTTCTTAATATTTTAATTGGGCGACTTTAGATTCGTGGAGTTCACGTGTCCACTTAAGTTTATCGGGGACTTTACTGCTAGATCCCGCGCTTTTTAGAACCGCGACCTCTTGACCTGAGTGCAGGATAAGTGGCCATAAAATTCTTGCAAAGTGTGGTTTTTGACGTTACAGAACCTATAAATTCAGAGTGGTTCGAGGGCTCTTCAAGATTTTTCACACTATACTGACATTCGGAATCTCATAACATCTAACACTCATATCTGGGGATGTTATTGAGTTCAGCTACTTCACATGCCTGTATAATGATCTGCAGGGATAATATAATTTATCTTATTTTACTTTTAGGTTGCAATTTTAGAAAAGGGGTCGTGCTTTATTAACAGGGTAATTTTAAATACGCTTTAGATATATAATGGTGGGCCGTTGTTATCACATATATATATATGTGTGTGTGTGTGTGTGTGTGTGTAAGTAATAAATTTTAACGACCTCTAATCGTCTGTAATCAGAGTTCTTTCACTCTTTGGTAACCTTTCCGTCCTTTGCCAATACTAACCTACCTCGCCAATTTCTGGCAACGCGTTTACAGCTACTTCTACGCTCGCCAGATGAAAGCTGGATGTTGCGCTGTAAGGTGATGTTTTGGCTGCAATAAACAAATTTGTTCACTGTATTCGAATCTTATTATTGTTTTGACCACGATGTATTTGTTAACAGGAGATGACCATCCGGGTCATCTCATATATATATATATATATATATATATATATATATATATATATATATATATATATATATATATATATATATATATATATATATATATATATATATATATATATATGTATATATGTATGTATATATATATATATATATGTAAGTATATATATATATATATATATATATATATATATATATATATATATATATACATATATATATATATATATATATATATATACATATATATATATATACATATATATATATATATATATATATATATATATATATACATATATATATATATATATATATATATATATACATATATATATATATATATATATATATATATATATATACATATATATATATATATATATATATATATATATATATACATATATATATATATATATATATATATATATATACATATATATATATATATATATATATATATATATATATTCGTGTTGCAATGTATTCTTTATTCTTAAATTAATTTTAAATTAAAAACTCAGCAGTATGGGTGAAACCAAGTATTTAATAGAAGGAGTTCTTGGAACCCATAAATTTACAAAGTGTGCATCACTGAAATCTTCAAATTAGGGCTTTTTTTAAATTTAATAACACTCCCATAATTCCGTTACTGCAGCTTCATTATTAGTTTCTTTCAAATATGAACGATATAGTTTTATTAGAGGTAATTTACAGAAACCAATAAAATTCATTATCTTCTACAACATCAAGAAAACTTTAAGTTCTGATTGAAAATCAATCCAAATGTAAGAACTTTTTACTAGTTTCCAAATTATGCTCAAAATAAAGATCTGAGACTCATGAAAATTTGTTTTCTGACAAAAGTTTTGCTTTTCTCTTCAAATAAATTAATCTTTATTGAATTAAATTAGTAAATTTGGCAGTTTCATTTTCAACTTAACTCAGTTTTCTGCTTTAATGTTGAATCAGTTATTTTTCTAGACTATCTGTTGATTTTATACTTTTTTAATTATCTCTAATTCTTGAGAGAGGGAATTTAGCTTCGCAGAAAATCACAAATTAAAAGATGTATAATTTTAAGAAAAATTATATTAGAACGTTTTACTTTAGTGTATCTTTCTTCGGTTTTTGTGACGCTTTTCAAATAAAAATATCTTTTTGTTTTTGTTTTCCGAACATGAAGCTTGATAGATTTTCAGTAAAAGCTATAAATATTGTTAAGAAAAATATTAAATCACATTATAATAGCACTATTTTCAGTCCCCCAGAAAGTCTTCTTCCGATGGGTTTTGTAGAAATCAGTCAAACACGTATCTCAACGTGTTTAGCTTCTGTCGAAATTAAGGCTCATACTAACATTTAAAAAAATTAGATTTGAAATAATGTAATGAATAAAGGGAATTTAATATTCTGATCTAATACTTCAACACAGCTGAAAGAGTAGCATATCTTGACCAAAACTCTAACCGTAGTTTCTTAAGGGAACGGTGGACCTTTATTTCAGCAAATCTCGTCATTGTAATACTGATTGTGTTATTGTAAATAATATATATATTTCTGTAGATTATTAGTACCAAAATAATTTTTTTCAAGTAAAAAATCATTTATGAAGCTTCTACAAAGTTATTTATAATGGGTAAGTGTAGTAATAAATTTTAAATCTGTATTTCTCAAACCCGATTTTTCAAGGTTTTTAGATTTTTTAAATACTCCATGCTACTTAATTTTTCTTCAAAATTCATGAAATTGATAAGGAAGAATCCTGATGCTGTAAATAAAAATACTGGGTATGCATTTTACAATTCAACATCATTAAGGTAATTAAATTTGATTTATAACTTTTCAAAAGGCAAAATTTTGATGAAAATCGGGATGGAATTCAGAAAAAAATCTCTCAAAAATTAACTATTCAAGGGATTAAACAATTGATAACCAGATTTTTTTGTTATACAGTTTAAAGAGATTAAAATGCAAAATCGAGGAAATATCTCAAAAATTAAGTGGCAAGGAGCATTTTAAAATTTTGTTTATAAATTAAAATTTTTTTTAAAAATCTTAAAATTATAATGAGATTGGAAATTTCTTTTAAGGTATTCTATTTATTTATAGTGAAATGTGTATATGTACGAAATTTCGTATCTCTATGATTAAAAGTAAAAAAAGTAAATTTTAATGTCCACCGTTCCCTTAAATAGTTTGGCCTAAGTCAGGGATTTTCAAACTGCAGCCCACCAAGCTCTTATGTGCGGCCCGTAACACTCTCACACATTATTAGGCAGATGAGTTGTAAACATAACTTTGGAAACCAGGGCCTCAAAAATACAAAACTGTACAAAAGTGGACCACCTGTTGCGCACGTTGTTTGCATCAACGTATCTTTGTGAATCATCCATTTCTAAAATAAAATATGCGAAGAACGTATATAGAAATCGCCTTAATGATTATTACGCTGATGACGTACTGGGAGTAGTATGTTGTAAGTATAAACCTGATGTGTCTAAAATACTCAAAAGTTTGTCTCAACATTAAAAAAAAATCACAAATGAACGTCTAAATAGATTTAAGCTTTTTATTTTTTTTTATTTTTAACATTATTATATTATGAGGTATAGTGTACTATGTTGCGGCTCGAATAACGTATTAACCATATTAATATGATCCGAGAAAAAAATATTTCAGATAGTCTCTTCTAACGAAACTATCCCGGGTTATTAACATAGGATTGCTTATCGTTGCTTACCTTTTTTGTATGCGTATCTATACACATATATAAATAAATAAATAAATGTATATATATATATATATATATATATATATACTGCTCAAAAAAATTAGGGGAGCAAGAAAAGAAGTTAAGAAAACCTTGCGAGACAGCCACGTATTGGCATAAAATGGATAGTACACGCGTATCAATGCACAATACAAAAAAAAAGACGTAAAAATAATTTGTAATTAAGCTTTAATTCTTTGAAAATATGGAAAAAAAATGAAAAGGTGATTTAGGGCAACAATTTGGTTACATGTAAACGATAAAAAAAAAGTATTGTTTAGAAATGATGAAAGATTTTTAATATGGCGTGTGGTCTCCTCGAACAGCTAAGACTGCTGCACACCTGTTTTCCATGGATGCCATAATGTTATCGATAAGACTTTGGGGAATACTGTTCCACTCCTCAAGAAGTGAAATCTCCAAGTCTCGGAGAGTAAAAGGAGGCCTTGGTCTCGCATCCATGCGTCGTCCGACCATGTCCCAAACATGCTCGATTGGATTCAGGTCAGGAGAGGACGCTGACAATTCCATACACTGTATTGTTTAAGCTTCAAGCATGCTCTCCACAAGACGAGCTGTATGCGATTTCCATACAACTCGCATACAGCTCGTCATGTTTCTTGCATTATCATGCTGGAAAACAAAAGAATCTCCAATATCTGCAGCGTAAGGTATGACATGAGGTCTCAGTATCTCGTCTGCATATCTTCGGGCCGTCAAAGTACCACTCCGAATGATATGCAGGTCCATTCGTCCACCTATGCTGATTCCACCCCATACCATAAAACCAGCTCGTCTGTATTGTGACCTTTCACGAACGAATGTGGGGTTATTTCGAGTGCCCCTTCCCCTCCATACCAAAACACGTCGTGTGTCACACTCCAGACCGAATCGGGACTCGTCTGTAAACAGCACTTGACTCCAATCATGTTGCTCCCAATCTCGATATTCAGCATCTCATCTTCTTCGGGTCGCACGGTGGCGTGAGGTTAACGGAATGCAGACCATTGGCCTACGTGCATAGAGACCTCCCTGATGAAGCCTATTACGTACTATTTGGTTAGACACCCTTCGTCCTGTTGCCAATAAAAACTGTCATTGCAGCTGAGTAGCATTGTCTGTTCTGTTTCGACGAGCTGTTAACAGTATATACCGATCATCAGTTGCTGTAGTGGCGCGTGGCCGATCTTGCCCTGGTCGACGTCTAACATTCACTGTTTCTGGGAATCGATTCCACAGCCTTGCAACGACACTTCTGGCGACTCCAACAGCGTCCGCGACACTACGTTGTGTTTGCCCGGATTCAAGTCTGCCTATAATACGCCCTGCCATGGATTTCGGTAAATCACGTTGTTGAGACATTTTCAAGTCACCTTTTCTCAAAAAGAATAACTGAGCAATCGAATTTCACAGTTAAGGCAGTGAAACAGACATTTCTGCAACATCCCGATTTCCGCCCTTATGTTCTTTTTCTGGTTTTTGACGTCATGAACTTTGATTTGCATATGAAGTTTTCTTCTTCTGTTTCCTGCTAGGCTTTAAATTATGGATGATTTATTTTATGTTACTTATCGGTGTAAGTATTTGCGTAATTTCGTTAAAACTATGTGCTCTCCTAATTGTTTTGAGCAGTGTATATATATACACTGCTGGCCACTGTAAATGCAACACCCTGAAGTAAACATGCAAATAACATGAAATTTACAACATGCATTAGCGGAGGTGAGATATGCAAATGATTAGAATTTCAGCGCAGACGCACATCACGCGCGCCTGTGGCGCCACTTCAAAGCGCTATTTAAGGCTTGGAGATTTCGATGATTTCAAGTACGGCAATTGTGTTTTTTTCAAAAAAACGATCAATTATGCCTCGTCGAAAACAGCGATCATCTTTTGATCAAGTATCCGAGTTCGACAGAGGAAGGATAGTGGCCTACCGAGATTGTGGATTATCTTTCAGGGAAATCGGTATTCGTGTTGGACGAAACCAAACAACTGTAATGCGGATATGTGATCGTTGGATGCAGGAGGGTACGACGGACCGGCGTGTTCGACCGCATCCACCTCAGCGCACCACTTCACGTGATGACAGGCAAATTGTGCGCATTGCAGAGACGGATCGCTCAGTCACATCACGAACCATAGCACAGCACATGCAGTCTGTAACGCATCATCCAGTGTCTGCGCGTACCATTCGATGCCGTTTACAGCAGAGTGGTCTGTCCGCAAGACGTCCATTGCTTTGTCTACCCTTGACGCAGAACCACAGACGTCTCCGCCGTCAATGGTGCGATGACAGAAGGATTTGGACGGCAGAATGGAATGGAATTGTCTTTACTGACGAGTCACGCTTCTGTCTGCAACACCACGATGGTCGCATTTGAGTCTGGAGACACCGTGAAGAGAGGATGCTGAACAGCTGCGTTGTGCACCGCCACACTGGTCCTGCACCTGGTAGTTTGGTATGGGGCGGTATTGGATATCACTCTCGCACACCTCTAGTACGCATTGCCGGTACTTTAAACAGCCAGCGCTACATCTCCGAGGTGTTGGAGCCAGTTGTCCTTCCTTACCTTCAGGGCTTGCCCACAGCCATATTTCAACAGGATAATGCGCGACCACACGTGGCACGCATTGTCCAACGGTTCTTCGTCAATCGCCAGATTGAATTGCTTCCCTGGCCGCCTCGCTCTCCGGATCTTTCGCCGATAGAAAACATGTGGTCCATGGTTGCTCTACGATTGACCCAGATTCCATCCCCAGCTGCCACAGCAGATCAACTTTGGCAACGTGTGGAAGCTGCTTGGTCTGCTGTACCCTAAGAACTCATCCAAAGTCTCTTTGAATCAATGCCGAGGCGTGTGGCAGCGGTGATCTCCAACAATGGCGGCTACTCTGGCTAATGATTTTGGCAGGAACCACACTTCACAGAAGTCTATAAATTTAATGATTTGATACTTGGTCAACATGTTATCTACAAAATAAATTTTGTTGTGATATCTCTTGTCTTTCTTGGTGTTGCAATTTGGGTGGCCAGCAGTGTTTATATATATATATATATATATATATATATACGGGTGTCCCATAATGATTGGGACAAATTTTAAGGGGAGGTTGGGCATGGCAAAAGGATTAAAAATTGCATAACAACCCATGGTCGCAAACGTCAGCGTACGCTGCTAGGTGGTGTTGGAGTTTAAAGATCCCGAGGAGAAAAATCTGATTTTTCGTCATTCGAGCAATAATCACCTTAAGAACATGCAACATTATTCGAATAAGGAGCTGGCAGACACGCATCTAGTGTATGGACAGGCCGATTGCAGTGCACGAGCAGCTCAACGACAATATCGTGAACGGTTCCCACAGCGAGATATACCGGACTGCCGTGTGTTTTCGAATGTCCATCACGATTTGTGTGAATATGGTTCTTTCAGAGGTAGTAGAAAGAGTGAGGGTTGGCCACGAGTGACTCGTACGCCCTCCATAGAACAGAATGCGCCGGGTGCCGTAGAGTGGAATGGAGAACCAGCATACGTGCCGTCGCTGCTGCCGTAAGACGATCTCAGAATACTGTACATCGTGTTTTGCAAGCCGAATCCTTCGACTCATATCATCTTCAAAGGGTACAGGCACTGCTCCCCTCAGATCATCCTGCACGTGTGCGTTTTGCGCAGTGGTATCTCGGCCAATGTGGCCAAGATGTAAATTTTCCATCTTAATTTTTGTTCACGGATGAGTCATGTTTCACGCGAGATGGTGTGTGTAACCAACACAATGCGCATTTATGGGCTCACGAGAAACCTCACGGAGTGAGACTGCATGATGCCCAACATCGCTTTTCGTTGAATGTTTGGGCTGGTTTTGTCAGTGACTACTTAGTAAGGCCTTGACTGTTACCATCACCTTTGACATCGGCAAAGTATCTCATCTTACTAGAAGAGGTTTTATCAGGGTTACTTCAGTCTGTGCCGAAAATGTGAGAAGAAACATGCGGTTTCAACATGATGTGGCGCCTCCCCATTATGGAAGATGTGTTCGGAGCCATTTGAGTGCTTCGTTTGGTCAACAGTGGATTGGGCGTGACACACCGGTTGCCTGGCCCCCACGCTCTCCGGATTTAAGCAGCCTGGATTTCTTTCTTTGGGATGCACTTAAATGTGCTGTGTATGAAACACCTGTCGAGTCTGAAATGGATCTGGTTGCAAGAATAGTTTGCGCTGCTGCAGATATCGAAGCAAATCCAGGTGTTTTCGAACGTGTCATCCAATCCATGGTCCATCGCTGTAATGCTTGAATCTCTTGTAATGGTGGAAACTTTGAGCATCTTTTGTAACCGTTTCAAATAGAATCATCTACCACAGCATATGTAATATTTATGAGCAATAAATATTTCTGATAATCTCTGTCTTGTATTCCTTCATTTCTTGTACCTCTCATACCACTTTCCCATGACGTTTGCGACCATGGGTTTCTATGCAATTTTGAATACTTTTTACATGCCCTACCTCCCCTTAAAATTTGTCCCAATCATTATAGGACATCCTGTATATATATATATATACGCTGGTGAAATAAATTAAGAGAATTTGCATTTTTTATCGAATTTCATGAAAAGAACTGAACTGAACTGAATGTAAAACCACTGCTAGACAAAACACTTCTAGACAAAAATGCAAATCTTGAAAGTCAAATATGTAAGCGTACACGTGTGTGTAGGAGGAGCCAGTAGAGAAACAGGCTTTATAAGCGCGCGTAAATTAAGACGCATTACGTTCGCTAGCACACCTCGGCGAATTTCTTGGTGTTATTTTGCAGCAATCTGTTAATTTCAAATTATAACAGTAAAAATGAGTAACCACCAACGTTTAGATGATGGAATGAGGTGGAGAATTGTGGCGAGGCTAGAAGCAGGCCAATCTCAAGTCCAAATTTGTAGAGAGTTCAATTTAACGCCCAGCGTCGTGTGTAACTTATAGAAACAGTTCCAGGATACCGGATCCATCGATAGAAAGCCTGAGCAAGGTCGTCCAAGAGCCACGACGGCCAGAGAAGATCGCCATTTGTCGATTATAGCGAGGCGTGACAGAAGTGCTACAGTTTCTCAGCTCTCTCGTGACTTGCATGCAGCCACAAGAACCCGTGTATCAAGGGTGACTGTTTCCAAAAGACTTCATGAGAGAGGGTTGTTTGCAAGAAGACCTGCTGTTTGCGTCCCGCTCACTTCTACGAACAGCAGAATCCGTTTATCGTGGTGAAGAGACCATAGATATTGGAGTATGGATCAATGGGCGACCGTTCTCTTCACTGATGAGTCCCGGTTCAGCCTAAACACCAATTGTCGCCTTACGTGCATATAGAGAGAACCAGGGACCCGCTACCTACACTCCAATGTCCACGAAATCAACCATTATGGCGGAGGATGTTTAATGACCTGGGCAGACATCATGTTGGATGGCCGCACACCTCTCCATGTCTTTGAAAGAGGCACTGGGACTGTGAGGTATAGGGATGAGGTCTTGGAGCCCTATGTTCGCCTTTTCAGGGGTGCAGTTCGCCCTGAGATCATTTTAATGGAGGATAACGCGAGGCCACCTAGAGCTCTTCTAGTCGACGAATTTCTAGAGAGTGAGGATATTTGCCGGATGGATTGGCCAGCCAGATCTCCAGACCTTAACCCTATAGAGCATGTCTGGGACGCTCTGGGGAGGGCAGTTGCAACTCGCAACCCCCGAGAACCATCCAGGGAATGAAAACATCGTTGCTGAACGAGTGGGACCAATTGCAACAGGAAATGATAAACTGCCTTATTTCAAGTATGAAATCACGGTGCGAGACTTGTATATCTGTAAGAGGGGACCATACCCCCTATTAACCCATCTATTAACTCGTTTTTTGTTTATTCTGCAACCGCTGTTTCATACCTTCCGACTCCAACGAGCGTTACGCACGATCATGCGTGTGTATTACAATTATTGAAGGGTTATTTGTTTTGTATTGTATCAATGTATGTACATATCAAATTTCATTAAATCGGTACACTAGATCTAGAGATAATCGACCACGTTTGCAAATTCTCTTAATTTCTTACACCAGTGTATATATATATATATATATATATATATATATATATATATATATATATATATATATATATATATATATATATATATATGTACATACATATATATATGTACATACATATACAGGGTGTTTATAATTAAAATTTAAGTTTCAAAACGCTATAAAAAAAGAACCACTGATGAGAATGACGTCAAATTTCAACGGCATGTTATTGAAGAAGGCGGAAAGCGTATGGCAGAAGAAAAACGTATGAAACATCCTGCAATGCTATCCGTACAAAATTGGCCATGTGTAGGATTTGCTTCCGTCTGACCTGCCAGCAAGGGAGACGTTTAGGTTAGAATTTCTTGGTCACAAGGAAGTGCATAATAAATGGCCGTGGAAAATTTTGTGGACAGATGAAGCCCATTTCCATCTGACAGGGTACATCAATACCCAGAATTGTTTAATATGGGCAACAGAAAATCCACTAGCAACGCACCCCGTACCACTTCATCCTGAAAAGGTCACGGTGTGTTGCGGCTTTACAGCATCATTCATCCTGCAGCCATATTTTTTCGAGCAGACGGGTGCTTCCGGTCCTGTTACCGCTATCGTCACTGGTCAGCGCTATGCGTCTCTTTTGAGCAACCACGTCATTCCAGCTCTACAGCGTGGATGTGTGGATGAAATCTTTTTTATGCAAGATGGCGCTCCTCCGGACATTGCACATCCCGTGAAGCACCTGCTGAGGCGCCATTTCGGAAATGCTCGAATTATCAGCCGTCATTTAACTATAGCCTGGCCGTCCCGATCACCTGATCTTACTCCGTGTGACTTCTGGCTGTGGGGTTATCTCAAAGATGTGTTCCGTGCTTCAATTGCAAATTTAGCGGAATTAAAGGCACTCATTTCGCAACCCATTCTGAACATCACCCCGGAGACACTGCGATCCGTTGTGGAACATGCTGTTTGTCGCTTTCAACTTGTTGCACACAACGGTGGACACCACATGTTTTGCGCCAGTCTCGCGACATTTCTGAACTTCTTTGATGAATGGTTCTTATGCGGTATGTTGCCGCAAAACTCTTGAAACCAATTTGTCCCTTTCGATGTGATATTTACAGTCATGCAAATAAAATTACTCAACTATTCTAATTTGTCAATGCGTTTTAATGTGTAACTTACACCTTAGCCGTTGTTTTACAAATCATTTCTCATTTCTCGTCGTTATTCTGCCGCTTACAGCGCCATCTTTTGCTAAAATTTTAAACTAATTTTTTTCTTCTGCCATACTCTTTCCGCCTTCTTCAATAACAGGCCGTTCAAATTTGACGTCAGTCTCATCAGTGGTTCTTTTTTTATAGCGTTTTGAAACTTAAACTTTAATTATAATCACCCTGTATATATATGTACATACATATATGCATATATATGTATATGTACATACATATATATATATATATATATATATATGTACATATATATGTGTATATACTATATACACTCATGGACAAAAAAATTAGCGCACCAAGAAATAATTCCGGGATCGTAACGAAACTTTCAATGAAGGTACATGTCGGGGAGATATGCAATGATTAGAAATGCAGCGTGATTGCGCATTACGTATAGCCGGTAGAGGGCGTTGAACATCGTACTCTGTGGAGTATTGGACCCCCTCTAGCGCGAATGCACGATGCGATACGATCGGGCATTGAGTCATACAAGTTCTGTATGATGTCTTGAGACATTTCGTTCCATATTTGCCGTAACCTTGCCTCTAGTTCGTTCAAACTCGTGGGATGCCCAACTCGTCGTCCCAAATGATCCCAGATATGCTCGATTGGAGACAAATCTGGGGATCGGGCAGGCCAAGGAAGGGTAGTAACAGTGCGGAGACAGTCTTGTGACACTCTTGCCGTATGAGGCCGAGCATTGTTTTGTTGAAAAATGGCTCCTGGGAGCCGTTGCATGAGTGGCAACACATGTGGTTGCAGGATTTCATGAACATACCGCTGGGCTGTCATGGTGCCACGGAACAATACTAGGGGTGACTTCGTATGGTTCGAGAAGACACAGAGGCCCCTAGTGAAGGTGCTACCTGTGACTGGATGGCGGCCGATGAAGCAGTTGGCTGTACGCGTGCATTTCTTACGATGTGGCGGTCTTCTCAACGACTGGTCTGTCGTGGGCGTCCTGAGCCTGGTCTTCGTGTAAATGACATCTCTCGGGTCCACTGGTCCCAACACCTCCTCACAACACAGTCAGAGCGGCCTAATTGACGAGCTACTCGCCTAGCTGACCACCCAGCTTCCATCATCCCGACGATTCTCCCCCTCTCAAACTGCGACAACTGCTTATATTGTCTTCGAACACGGCGTAATGGCATGTCTATCTCAGCTCTTCCTTTGTAAATGATTCGGCACACTCAAACAAGCTTTGGTTACCTGTTTTATACTCCACAGAGTACGATGTTCAACGCCCTCTACCGGCTATACGTAATGCGCAATCACGCTGCATTTCTAGTCATTTGCATATCTCCCCGACATGTACCTTCATTGCAAGTTTCGTTACGATCCCGCAATTATTTCTTGGTGCTCTAATTTTTTTGTCCATGAGTGTATATATATATATATATATATATATATATATATATACATAATATGCGAAGAACGTATATAGAAATCGCCTTACTGATTATTATGTTGATGACGTACTGAGAGTAGTATGTTGTAAGTATAAACCTGATGTGCCTAAAATAGTCAAACGTTTGTCTCAACATTAAAAAAAATCACAAATAAACGTCTAATTACATTTAACTCTTATTTTTATTTTTTGCATTTTTTTATTATGAGGTATAGTGTACTATGTTGCGAATCGAGTGTGGACGGCCTTCTGTGAACGGCAACCAAGTGGCACTCATGGTGACGGTTATAGGTACAGAAACTCGAAATTTTCAAAGGGCAACACCTATTTTTTCCCACCTCAAAATGCTCAGCTCATGCAAAAACCCTAAAGAGCGTTGGATCGGTACGTGTATCACAAAAAACGGACGCGTTATGCACGCACAAAAAAAGCTCTGCGAACGGCTTACAAAAACGATATATCGACCTCTAGCGGCCTTTCCGTTCAACCTATCGAGATGAGATTTCAGATATAGTCATTCAGATGTATGAGCTCGGGATTCTGCGAACGGCAACACAATGACGCTCACGGTTACGGTTATAGGTATAGAAACTTGAAATTTTCAAAAGGGAAGCCCACTTTTCCCCGTCGCAAAATGCTCAGCGCATGCGAAAACCCTAAAAAGTGTTGGAATGGTATGTGTATCACAAAAACGGACGCTTTATGCACGCACAAAAATCAGCTCTGCCAATGGCTAACAAAAAGACGATCAGAGAGCTTTTTATCGGTTTTCTACGTTGAATATCTGGAGAAAGGCGTTCTGTGATTGGTTTCTAGCCTCTATCATATGCAAATTTCCTCCGCGAGCCCCGATCATGTCTTTGTTGTCCTTTGGCAGAGCTGTTTTTTGTGTGTGCATAACGCGTCCGTTTTTTGTGATAGACGTACCATTCTAACGCATTTTAGGGTTTTCTCATGCTTTGAGCATTTTGCTATGGGAAAAATTCGGCGTTGCCATTTGAAAATTTCGAATTTCTATACCTATGACTGTAACCATGAGCGTCACTGTATTGCCGTTCTCAGAATCCCGAGCTCATAGCTCTGAATAACTATATCTGAAATCTCATCTCGAAAGGTTAAACGAACGGCCGCTAGAGGTCCATATATCAGCAAAGTTTCTTTATGACCACCCGGTATACATATATGTCAAAATTTTTACGCATTTTGGTACTTTTCTGTTCAACTTTTCTGTTTACTGCATGTCCAAGCGATAAAGACAGGGTTTGGCGAGCTGCCAAAATTATAACTCGTGACGACAGACGGTTTTAGTGTCTGAAATTTTGCTTTCCGGAGGACCTTTATGGAGAAATGTAATCCTATGTTAAAAGATTGAGTATGGCTGGCCTAAGTGATCACCGCAATTGATTTTTCGCAAACATATTTTTTAACTTTCTACTAAAAAATGACCATATCTCGATCTTTAAAGACAGGTGAGAGTTGATTCGGTAAAGTGAATCTTCTAGTTTATTGTTTAATACTCAATAAGTCCTTGAACCGTGGTAAATAATTGCTTAATTGTATATAATATGCTGTAATGTGCACCTTCAAAAGTAAGAATCCAATCAGTTTTAATAGAGAATAAACAAAACCTCTGATGTCCACACTCCTAAGTTCAACGATAATTCCCTTTATCCCCAGTTTAACTAAAATCGTAATCTTTAAGGGAATGTAAAAGCAATTTTCCTGTTTTCTCATTTCGTAACAAAAAACTTTGTTAAAAAAGAAGGCTCTTACAATCCATTCTGATATAAATCATATAAGATTATGCAATTTGTACGAAAATAAATTATTTCTCATTTAGCTTAAATTTTGCAAAGCATACATATAGTTAATATTTAATTATTTTGGAGCAAATTTATTTGGGTTACAAAGTATTTTTGTGTGTTTTTTGCCTTTTCATAACTCCTAGATGAATATCATTTCTAATGAATACAGCTGTTTTGAGTTAATACAAAATATTCCAAATCACTATATTTTAATTAAAATTTGCAAAAGATAAAATATGTATGTCACAATTTAATTTTCTATTTTTCAGTACAAAGCAAACTATAAACAATTAATGTTATTTTTTAACTAATCGTTTGGGTTTGCATAAATTTATGCTGATGCATATTTTTTTAATTAGTTTACTATCTCCTAATTGCAGCTTTTTAATGAATTTACCTGCAGCTTTAGTTACTTTTATGAATTCATTGTATCTTACTTTAATATTCTAATACCAATTACGAAATATTCTATAAACGAGCCAAATTGCAAACCAAATTCATTAGAAATTCATGAACTGTGTCTCAGTACGAAAATGAATTTTGTAAACTATTACGAGTCTTTTCTTCTTATACTATTAAAATTAAATATATTCCCAATACAAATAAGTATAAAATATAAGTATTTCTATATTGAGCAAATATTCAAATATAATAGAAATATATTCAAATTTATTTGATTTTACAGTAGACAAGTCAGATTTTACGAAGTACCCAATTCATCTTGATTTCACAGCTGTGAATTCAAATGCAATATAAAATTTTAAGTAATTCTATGACTTTCTAATTAAAACGACATTTTCATTCTTGAAAATTCCATTATTCTTTTTGAATTATTTATTCATACACACAGACTCTATACAGTTAGTGATTACTTTTTACGATCCAACACTTTTTTTTAAAAGTTTTTCAGGACTTTGTCGCTTACAATTCTTCTTTTTGCGGCAGGGGAGAGATAACAGAAGTCTAATATTTACATTTATCCAACTCTTAATCACGAAACATGTAAATTGTATTTCATGCAGATTTGCTGTAAATTATTTTGAAAACTTTCATAGCATGCAATAATTTATATATATATATATATATATATATATATATATATATATATATATATATAAATGAAAATGATGCTTTAATAAAGCTCCTTCATCTGTAGAATAGATGTTTAACTTTAGCATTCGCATCAATAGGGAAAATTACCATATATACACTGCTAGCCATTAAAATTGCAACACCAGGATTGAAAGTATATAACAAAACTTTATTTATTGTACGTATACCGCATAGAAGGAAGAAAACACGATTAAATTTCTAGGCAATTTGGGGGTATACAGGGTCAGATATTAGTTCACACAGATGCCGCCTCTGTCCGCTAAAACGGCTCTAATCCGGTTAGACATCAATTCGAATTGGGCTTGGATGACAGACACGGGCAAGTCATTCCATGCTGCTTCAAGTCTATGCCACACTTCATCAATCGTATTGGCTGAAGCGGTGACGGCCCAGTCTCTCAGCAACCCATGACCAGATGTTTTCAATGGTTGAGAGATCTGGAGAACGTGCTGGCCAGGGCAACAGTTGAACAACCTCTGTGTCGAGGTAGGGCAAGACACGACGGGCAACATGCGGTCTTGTGTTATCTTGTTGAAAGATGACATCTCCGAGACCTCGAAGATAGGGCACAGCCACCGGCCTTAGGATCTGAGAACTGTAACGCTGGCTATTCAGATTACCGACGACGCGAACAAGAGGTGTTTGTGTCGTGTACCCAATGCTGCCCATACCATCACACCAGGTGCAGAGCCGGTATGACGATAGCGAATATAATCAGGTCACGTGCGTTCTCCTTGGTGCCTCCAGACAAGGAAACGTCCATCATGATGCTGCACGCAGAACCGGGACTAGTCTGAAAAGACAACGTGGTACCACTCCTGTATCCAGTTTTGTCGTTGGGCGCACCACTGTCGCAGCGCATTCTCTATACTGCAGTGTCAAGGGAAGGTCGCAATAAGGATTGCCGTGCAGACAGCCCATGCTGCTTCAGACGTCGTCCCACTGTACGTGCGGATACTTGTTGGGAAATGGGCAAACAAGTCCATTTCCCATCTGAACGTCCGTGATGTGGCTGTACGATCCTGCAAAACCGACCTGACACCATGTCAGTCCTCTCGGATGTTAGTGGAAGGAAGACGTTGATATCCCGCATGGCGTTCAGTATGACCCTCCTGAACCCATCGATTCCATATTCGCATGACATTCATTTGATTCCGACAAATGCGAGTAGCAATATCGCGGAACGATAAACCACACTCTCGATAGGGCCCGATCCTGCCGCAATCGAATTCCGACACCTGCTGGTAGCCGTTTCTCCCTCTTATACGAGGCATAACGCGATCTCCTCACAAACAAACAACATTCAAATGCAATTTTCGAATGTGAAACCCGCTACGTAACTTTCCTTTTATACAGAGTTTGAGATGCCGTTTGTCCCTGCTGCGCTGTTCGATTGCGCTTAAATGCTAATCATTTGCATATCCAAGCAACTTCTTCCTATCGTGTGAATTTGACGTTTGTATCATCCCTCCTTCATAGTGTTACAATTTTAATGGCCAGCAGAGTACAATAAACTTTCTTGTCATATTAAAGGGCCAGATTCTTTAGAGTTTTAAGAACAGTCAATTACACTTTCTGACATCACCCGAGTTGTCTCTTGAGCCTGACTGTAGGGCGTTTTAAAGAAAGATCCAGGCATTCTGTGGGTATAATTTTATCTTAACACTTATGTAAATAAGTATCTTAAAGATAATATCTTACAATAAATATCTTAATAATATCTTAAATTTACCATGAAAGTGGTAAAAATTCCGTTTCAATGACTTCATGGAAAAATATACCAGTGTATTTGAAAGGTAAAACAATGTCTTTTTCCCACTGTTCCCAAACTAAGGCAAGTTATTCCCTTTCAAACAAAAAGGAATATCGATCAGTGATTTGAATTTTGAAACTAACTCCTGTTTCCGCTGTTCCCAAACGGTGGCAACTACTTTCCTTAGAAATTTCCATTGAAGTCTAGTTAGACGCAAACAGAATATATACAGAATGTATTCTTTCCATACTCACAGGACAAAAGAACGGGAATTCCAAATTCTCTTTGAATGAACTTAAATCTCTTTTTTTTCCTTTGCTTGCCCCGTAAGTGTCAACAAATGTTGAAATCATATTACTGAGGGTCTTAGAAAAAGTCATCAGTTAGATAGCCTTGCGTGATGGAGCAACGTTTTAGAAAAGGATACTAACTGCGTGTAGAATCGTAATTTAGACAGTGTTCCTCTTCCCTGAAAAAAACGAAACACTCAGTTTTTTCCATTGAGACAAAGAAGTTATTAGAATAAGTCAATAACAAACATCGTTCTTTTATCGATAGGTAAAGTCAGAGAAAAGAAATAATGATGATTCTACTTGGTCCGAAAACATTTGGGAAACATGCTTGGATACCAGAATGAAATTAGTCATTTTGGATATTTCAGGCCATAAAATTCCTATTTCTACAGCAAAAAAAATTTAATTTTTAAAGCATTATCAAAATTCACTAATGCAGTATACAAATCACGGGGAAAGTAAAAGTGTTTTTAAACTACAGTTGTACACTTCAAACTTCTAATCCTGCAAATCTTTGAAGAAATGATCTGATTCATGCGATAACGGATATTTTTGGAGAGTTCCGTTTGTCTCGTCAGGAGAATTTCACAATTTTAAAGGTCTATGGTTCAGAAAAATAAAGTTAATTAGCAAGCATAAAAAAGATTAGGTAGGTGCAATTTATACACTTTCTTATTTCAAAAGACTTACTTATTTCAAATTTTACTTATATTTTACTTATTTCACTTTATTTTACTTATTTTACTTTATATTTTACTTATTTCAAAAGACAGAAAGAAACTTCAATATCCCTGTGCTCCCAATAAAATTCCTCATAAAACTGCATGTAAGATTATAAAGCAGCAAATAAAGGGTTATTTTATCTCCGACCATCAGAATCGTATTAAAAATAAAGTCTGGGGCAAGACCCTGAATGGCCTTCCCGATGGACCAGGTGAAATTGTAGTTGCTGCTTTCAGGATTGAAACCATACTCGACTGCCTGGCTGTGTATTAAAACAGTATGGGAATTTTTTCTAGCCTATATTCCCTCATTGAATTCAGACAACATGGAAGGTAAGCACATCATGTCCAGCTATGCCTTAACTGAGTGTTCTCTATACATACGTTATTCAGAGGCACGTGATCGCTTGAGAATTTCACCTAAGTTGCTTTTCTTTTTAACGTAGGATTACGTTCCTCCGTAACGGTCCTCCGGAAAGCAAAATTTCAGACGCTAAAACCGTCCGTCGTCGCAAATTATAATTTTGGCAGCGTGCCAAACCCAGCCTGTATCGCTTGGGCAAGCAGAAAACAGTTAGACAGCGATGTACCAAAATGCTTCAAAATTTATATATATATATATATATATATATATATATATATATATATATATATATATATATATATATATATATATATATATATATATATATATATATTATATATATATATATATATATATATATATATATATATATAAATATAGATATATATATATATATATATATATATATATATAATATATATATATATATATATATATATATATATATATATATATATATATATATATATATATATATATATGCATAACACATACATAGATATATATACTTACAAAAGAGTTAAGCAACGATAAGTAATCCTACGTTAATAACCCGCAGTAGTTTCTTTAGAAGAGACAACCTGAAATTTTTTTTTATGCATTTTCTCTAATTTGTTCTCCTGTGCAGTTTTGTCTATTTTCTCTTTTCTGTATACATAAGGACTTTGTCCTCAGGTTTCTGCACTAGAAATAAAAAATAAAAATACATATTTATATGTCATTTTCATTTCAGCATTATCTACATTTCAAATGAAATAGCTGAAATTTTTATTGAAATCCCTCTAATCAAAAAAGAAAAATTATTAAAAAATATAGGTTTAAAAAAATTCAATTAATTTAGCTAAATTCAAGCAAATTATGTATTGAATGGAAATAAAAGAAAATCGTTTTAAATTTGAAGCATAGAATATCTACCTATATCGCAAAAAGAGAAATTTGGAATAGCGAGGATAGTTTTTTTATATTAATGCCTACTGCGCTAAGCAGAACTCACAAAGTGATAACTACCATTAAGCTGAAGATTTTTATTAAAAGACTGAACTGATGAGTACAAAATATGCTATATAATATTAAAACTTTACTTGTCAGGAACTTAAACTCATTAATTTTTATATCACCAATATCCTTATGCAAAGTATTTAGTTACGGCCTGTCAATTACTTCAAGTTAATTAAGTTTAAGTCAGCTAATTATTCTTTTAAATTTTCCCTAATTAAGCAGTTTTTTCGTGAATATAATTTGTTCTTTATAATGCTTTAGATTTCAACACATTCAACTTTTTAAATTCTAATCCGTAATTTAAACAATAATAATCTTGATATTTAAAAATGTGTAGCAATCTCATTTTCAAATATCAGTGAGATTTCTACACATTAAACTTTTTATATTCTAATCCGTCATCTATTTGAAATGTTTTATCTAATAGTACAAATATTTCAACAAAACAAAATTCCAAAAATACATATATCAGTAAATGAAATAAAATCATAAAATTACCAAAATTTCTAAATAGCTTTAAATTTATTTTAAAAGATTTTAAAGTGTAGCAATTACTTTTAACTTGAGAAAGGAAGATGATATTTAAAAAATCTTAAACAGTGGTTCGACTAGTTACAACACAAGCTTCTCCAAGATAAAAATTTATACATTATTGTTTTTATTACTGTGTCAGTATAAAATTAAAATCAAGAAACAATTTTTTAATATATTCATAACATTGTTGGAGACTTATTTGAAACACAAAAAAACGTTAATATTTGACGGTTTGACATAATCACCGGATTTACCTCTCATAATTTAAGTAGTTTACAGTTAAAAATATGAGTCAATTGTACTATTATTATTCATTAACACGCATGCCTGCGTTCATAAATATAGTAGCAATTATTATTATAATTAAATCAAGAAAAACTGAAAAGTGGCATGTAATTTCCAGCTAATAGGTATATATATATATATATATATATATATATATATATATATATATATATATATATATATATATATATATATGTATATATATATATATATATATATAATATCTTTGTATATAAAAGGCAAAGTCTGTGTGTGTGTGTGACCGAGTTTTTGTCTGCTCGCGGCACGGCGCAAAGACGGCAGGTCGGACAGTCTTGAGATTCGACACGAAGATGCCCCCCGAGGTCACATTATGCACCTCGAAGACCTTTTTTTCGATTTTTTAATTAGATTTTCCGTAATTAAATATTTAGTCGCGATGTGGAGCTCCTGGAAGAGTAAAAGCTCTGTAAATCCTAACGTATCCATCCAAGAATTTTTTTTTCGGACGAGCCTATACGGGAAAGATGACACTATACGGAAATCACAATTAAAATTGTCTGTCTTAATTTATCGATTAATTGTGATTTTTTTCGATCGCCTGTACGCACCCGTTTTTCGGAAAAAAAACGCGATTTTGGCCGCGACCCTTTTTTCCAAATTGTCGAATCAATACGTAAATGTTGTTACATTTTTACGAAATTTTTATCTCAGAGACCCTAGACATCACAGTTTCGAAAGCCAGAACCAAAATTAATTTACAAATTGTAGTTATTTATTAATAATTTATTTTATGATTCGGAAACTCTTGCGAGAAATCTCATTTTGGAGATTTCGTTCTTCATTTCCGGACGAAGGTAAAGCGGGGGAAAATAGGCGTGACTTTTTCGACGTCAAGCACGTGATGTGTTGGGGCGTTTGTTTTTTATGAGAGATTGGGTGGTTAAAGGAAATCGATTACTATTGCAGTGATAATCGATTAAAAAATCGCATTTAGTAATGCCGTAATTTTTTTGGCCAACACTTAGTTAATATCATATAATTTGTGGTGTGTTTCTGGAAAAAATCTATGAAGATTTCAAAGAATTTCAGCACAATAAACATCTTAATACGTTTTTCGTCTCGCTGACTGTTGTGGAAAGTTTTAAGTAATCCTATGTCAAAAATTTTTCCAAAATGTGCCAGAAAGGATTAAATTTATATGGGTAAAATAATGTATCGTGGTGAGAAAAAGGATGACAGCGACGCCCATTAACAAAGGGTTAAGGCTACTAAAAAATTGGTAATTACATTACCCGAGCAACGCCGGGACGGGTACAGCTAGTACATATATATATATATGTGTGTGTGTGTGTGTGTGTGTGTGTAAGGATTTATTATGAGGGGGCTGACCGTAAGAAATTTTAAAAGGGGGTTTGCTGGAGAAAATGGGAATTATCAATTAAATTCTACTATTTTACGAAGTATCGGAAAAGAAGCATTGCGGGGAAAATAGATAATAGGGTTGGATGTGGTAGACAGCTTAACTCCACCCCAGCCCCATCTCGGGTGTATACGTAAGAACTCTTGTGTGCATGCGCAGTATTTCTAGAAGCTTGAGACAAAGAATTGAAACGTCAGAGGCAATGTGATAACTGACTAGGAATGACTTTCCGCTTGGCGGACACGCGTTTTGGTTAGGGATGGGAATAAGAAATTAAGGATATGGAGCTGAGTTTTAGAATTTGGATTAATAAATATATTTCAGAAGATTAATTGGTTTGGTTCTTGTTTGTCCACTCACCACATCTGACTGCTGGTAGAAGGAGATGGAGAATTTTCGGGAGCCGACTGCAGTTGTAAATATAAGACGAGTTCGGACTACATAGTAAATTATGGGCGTGAAGAGCAAGTCCGATATATATATATATATATATATATATATATATATATATATATATATATATATATATATATATATATATATATATAATACGTTTTATTCCCGTATTTATATAAAAGAGTTGAGTGATCTTCGCATTTGGGATTTACCCATGGGGCCATCACATCTATTGTTCTGGGACCTAAAGAAGAATTATACCTAGTAGTAAATAGATTGCATGCGTTGTTTGTACAGTAGATTTTAAAAAACAGTTATTTATCAATTTATCGTGCTCTAAAATTTCAGGTTTGTAAAAATAAAAATATAAAAATGTTAATATAATTTATCATTCCTAGTTACTAATTATGAAAATAGTTATATTTCATTATTTTATATTTACTATCTCTAGATCCCATTGTTCCGTCTTGTATTTATTCATGATGTTGTCCATTGTGATTTTTTTTTTTTTGCTTTGCTATTAATCCCGTTAAAATAATAAAAGCTATTTCTTTTGAACGCAAATTTATGCAATAATAAATAACTGAAAGCCGCTTAATGATAAATATAACATTTCTATAAAAAAGATCGTTTAAATAAAATTTCCAGATAAGGCTTTATCCATGCATCAATGAATGAGGATGAAGCTAGTTTTGGAATTCTCGGACAAAGTCCAAAAGAAATGGCAGTAATTTATCATGTTTTTTAAGCATCGATGAATTTTAGTTTTTATACAAGTGTTAAAGAGGTATAAAAAATTAGCGATATATCAAGCAAACAGCATAAAAATATAGGCAGGGAGCAGAAACCTTGGCTCAGAGACTCAATTTAAGATACGAACTTTGAAAGATTTTCAGCAGAAACCATATAAGTAAACTCCTAATAATGAAATAAAAGTAATGGAAATGAAAAAAGGTTCATCTATCAATTCTCAAATCAATAGGAAGAAAATGACTAGACACTATAAGAGATATTTCAAAAAGGAGCTTTAGAAAAATTTAGAAAACTGTTAAAAGCAATATAATGTTCATTTTTAGAAGTCTTGTTTCCTTTATATTTGATTCTAATGTCTCAGTATATCGTTTGTATCGAAATACATTACTACATGAAATCTAGATGCACGGTGAACTATATAAATCAGCTGTTGCAGGGGGATAAGCAGTTATATATCAAATCTCTTGGAGAATTTTTAATATGTTCGTTCAAGATATATTGCAACATATGCTGCCTTCTCTTCAGAATCATTTATTAAAAGACACAATATACCCTCAGTCAAGAGAGCTTTAATATACCATTCGAGAAATATTCTGACGCTATTTTTCAATCATATAGATTTCTAGTTATGTAGTGCTCAAACTTTAGTTTTATCATCTTTGCTTCTTCACTACTTTAGTTAGTTTGAAAATCAGGTATGGAACATTTATGAGGAATGAGTAGTCACCGCTGTTGCATCAACTGTTATTGATGTTATAAAAAATAACCCATATTTAATGAACTTCTAAAAGCTCTCAATAAATGCGGTTATCCCAAAATTCAAAAAACAAGTATGAAAGTATATATTTAAATGTGAATTGTACTTAATAAATCCTACACACTTGCAAAAGATATTTCATTGCGTCAAATTTCGTCTAAAATTTTTTTTAGATTTCAAAAATATTTCTACCGATCATATCAATTAAAAATTAAGCCAATATTCCACATCCATACAGCTTTTCAAATTTACAAATTGAAATTAAAAACTAATAGGTTTTAAATGTTTTGAAATGTTTACAGAAAAAAATGCTGAATTAAAAGTTAAGCTAATATTCCTCATTAAGGCATTTTTTCAAATTTACAAATTGAAAGTTAAAAACTAATTGGTTTTTAATGTTTTTAAATGTTTACAGAAAAAAATTCTAAATATCATTAAATTAAAACGGCTTATTTCATTTACATAAGGTTTGTTTGACAAAATTCCACATAAGTTCTGAAATAATTTTAACAAATACACAAAAAAGAGTTTCTTCTCATTGAGCGTTTGATTCTTCCTCCTTTAAGTTCATTGAAAAATAATATCCTCGATTCAGTATCATTTTTTAAAACTAATAAAACAATATATGATATTGCACTGATTTAAATAGTAAGTCCTATTTTCCATGGGAAAATCGTTCATTTAAACTTAATTCTATGAATGAATAACAGAGAAAAAGATAAGTTTGACTAAATCGGCATTTTTATTGGTATTAAGTGTAAAACACTGTCCATAAATGCATTTATCACTTTAAGAAACATAGTACAAACCTCTCTCCCCCAAATGTACCCTTGCAGATCTCATACAGTAAGATCATGGAATTCATAATTTCTTAATAAAAGGTTCTCAGAGAGAATTTTTAAAAACCATTATTACGAGAGAATGTTGATAAAAATGTAAGAATCAGGAAGTCTGACAGTTTCAGGCTCAAAATATCAGCTACAAAAAAGGAAATATCCAGATATTCAAAACTTAATCAGAAGTCTCTTAACGTTATTACAATTTATTTTCACTCACGGAAAATGATTGTCATAAATCTCATTTTAAACATTAATGATGCCATTAAATAATCGTATTCAAACGCTGATATTTATACTTGAAAATGACACATTTAAAATCTAAATAGATGGCATTTTAAATTTGTTACGCCAGTTACAAGCAAAGAGTTTTAGAGTGAAAATAAATATTCTCAAATATAACTTTTCCAAATACCTCCAATCATGGAAATGCAAAGGTTGAGTCTAATTACTAATTCATTTTTAAAGTATTCATATTTAAAGAAGAAATAATTGTCACATATCTCAATAAAAACAAACGTTTTTAAATTACCAAAATAACACTGATGATTCACCCAGTCATAGAATTTCAAAATAAAATTTTCTTAAACTTAACTTTTAAAAATACCACTAGTAAACGAAATGTGAAAGTTGCATCTAATTACTGTACAAAATTTCATATTTTTCCTTATTCACCGCACATTTTAATTAATGTTGCATAAATAGATGCTGCTAAAGACTCATTATTAATGTCTTCAATTTCCAATAAAAGAGTATGCGAAATTACCTAATTTACCTTTTTTTAAATTTCTTTTCAGTTATTAATTTTTTTCTTGCACCAATGTATACATTTGTAATGTAAATGAAAACATTTATTATTTTTTACCATGTTTTTATTAACTCTCTTTCTTGTTTGTGTGTGTGTTTGTCCAGTACAAATTTTGCAATAGATTTTTAACTAACTTCCCGACTAGCTAGACATTTGAAACTTCTAGAATAGCTCAGAACACGATAACAATGCATTATTTTGATACGTTTAGCCATCTTTAAGCAGCATTGAATTAATTTTCAGTTAATTTTGTTTTGTAGACTGGTGCAGCTATCTATCGGCCGGGACGGAAACGAAAAGATAAACGCAAGTTAACTTCCAATTAACTTCATTTTCTTTCAAGTTGACGGGATAATTCATTAAAAAAATTTAAAAAGTATTTATTAATGCATAGAATTGTCAAGTTTATATCATTCAGCAGAAAATTTAAAAACATGGTATATAGAAAGTTCTTTTTATCTTGTAAATGATTATTTTACATATTAAGTGTTTTATACGATACTAATTTTTGATAATCATCAAAATCTTCTATGAAAGAAAGCCCTTTTCTAAAACATGTGTTTTGGAAAAGACCATTCTTCCATAGAAGACTTTCAATTGTAGAAATTGACATATTTTGAATATTCATTGTGTTCTCCAAAAAATTCAAAATGTTGTTATTGAATCAATATAGCTTAAAGTTTACATTCAAAATATCTTTCAGCCTTTGAAGCTGGGATTAACTGGGTTCAAAGTCATTAAGATCTGAGCCCAGCTGAGCAATGAATAATTTGAAATTCAGAGAAATATCGTAAAATTCCCAGAAAAGAGAGCTTTCTAAATTATTTCTAATCTGTTTCACATGAAACTATATCTCGTCTCCTAAACAAAACAAATTCTTTCTCAGTTTCCTCAAGGAGTATACTTCTTTAGATGTAATTGCAGAAACCTATTTTATTTTCAAAACAATTGGGTTTGAAAAAAAAATAGCGAACATTTATTATGTTACTTATTTCAGTTTATCGTTTTTACAGTTATCAAATATGAATTACTTTTTTTTATTATCATAAAAAAATAATATTTCTTTCAGCATAGTTATTTTAATTATAATTTCGTTGGAAGACGGTGAAAAAACATTCGGCTTTTACTTTATCGCCGTGGATATTGTTCTTATATCATATATGATAAAAATTACTCATTTTCGCAAAACACTTTAACAGTAATGAAAATCTGATTAACAAATGAAAGTCATTTCTTTTATCTAACTTTAATCTTACTTTTGAAATAAATGTTAACATCCGTTAATTAGTTTCCATTCGGTTAATTAGATAATAAGGATTTTCTTTCTTTTAAAACAGCAAGTAAATTTTTTAATCTAGCTTTTATTGCAATTCTAAAACAGTTTAATTAATTTAAATAATTCTGTTATATTATTTATAAAGTCTTAGACAAAATTAAGGAAAAGAATGACACGTACTTTTTCAAATCTCTGTTAACTATGAGAAATCTTATTGGTTTTTATTCACAACTAGAAGGTAACCCGTCATTTTGACGTCATAATACTAATAATGACATCATAATGGAAAAAGTATATGAAAGTTAAAAAATATCCCGAAATATCTAATCATATTGCATTTAATCCACACCTTGTAAAAGCAAACCCTTTCATTATTTTTTATTTATTCAGTTTTTCGTGCGATTGGAGTAGTAGACTGTCATCCAGTTTTTTACAGCTCACTACGCGATATGAATACTTGAGCTACTTGATTCATTCACATTCAAGTTTGTTTACTTTCAGAATTCATCGCAAAAGTAAACAGATTTTTAAAAACTGTTAAATATACAGCTAAAAGCATCCATTTTTTTTTTAGTCCTGAATGTTTTATAGAAAAATAGGCTGAACAAACGTGATTTGATGGAGAAGATATTAGTTTTTGGGTAAGAAAAAATTCTGATCCACATTCTGAAATTGGAATTAAGCCTAACCGGCTGTTTGTTTACTGAGGGCTTCAATTGAAAGATGAGTACAGCCCGGAAGTGTTATACAGAGACAACGGCTATTATATATATAATGCATTATTATTCTCACTATCGACTATGTTTGTAAATTCTACAGAACTGATTACCCCTCTGGAGATTTCTGAGAAGTGTGCATTCTGAGTTCAGCATGATCATTGTGTAACCAAAAGAGAAATTAAACGTCTTTTGATTTAGTTTTTAAAATGACACAGACACATTGTATAAAATCAGTAGTAGTCCCTACAATAGTGTTTCAAAACAGTTTTGTAAACAAAGTTGAAATTTATTTAAATTCATAACATCTTCTTCTCCACAGCGGCAGTCGGTTACTTGGACATTATCCTTACCGTCATATGACACTGCGGTTTTGCTTACCACTTTTCTGGGAGCACCGTATAGGTGGACCAGCATTACCCCCCCCCCCCCTATGGGCCGGTCCCGTAATTTTGACCAGAGTCAAGTGACGAGACCGGAACTCTTTACTCCGCACCTCCAGAGGTAAATTTTGGGAACTTGGAGGACATTGCAGCCATGACATATTTTACGTGCTCCGGCCACCATTAGTGAACACGGCGGTGGGTTTTGTCAGCGACCGGCCTCGAACCTGCAACCCTCAGATCACTGACTCGACGCCTTTACAGGTATTTCATTAAATGGGGTACACTTCATTCCTGTTTCTGATTATTTCTTTGTTAAATAAGCGGAAGTTTATTTAAGGCTGTGACTAGAGGCTTTGCGCATGTGAAGCTGAACTTTATCAATGTCCTTTCCATAGAAGGCTGGAATTTCTTCTTCAAAAATTGGTTCTAAAATATTCTGCTGATAGTAGAGTGAATTAATTTTGGCTTTACTTCAGACTTTTTTTATTTTTAATTTGTTGTTGTAACAAAATCCTGCTACTATCATGAACTCCTTTGAGAACTTTTCGGTACACTGACGTAGCCATTTCGTACGGTCATTCCCGTCAGTTGAGCAATAGAAAATTGATCTTTTTTACTACAGTCACTTAAATACACCCATGCCCCATCGAGTGTTACCACAAATTTTCATTTTTCAGCAGCTAGGTGTTTTTCATATATTTTCTACAATTTGTTTTTTCTTTCAGCAATATGCTTTGGCAAAATCAGATGATCTTTAGGTTTAAACATATTTTTTTAACTTCAAATCTTTATGAATGATTTAACTTACAGTGCCGGAAGACATTCCTTGTTTCCATGCAATGGATCTTTGAGTCGGCGTATTTTCTTTTAGGATCAGACTTCACTTTCTTGATATTTACCTGCGTTTGAGGGGGCTGGGGTGCCTTGAGTGGATGACAGATCTGTACTGCTTGTCCGGCATCCTCCAGCCCCACAGAAATTGAAAATGCATCCGAACTTGGGAAATTAACCCTCTACTACGTATTCAGGCTCTTGCTACGTAGTGACTGGACTTCAGGTGTATCATGGACGATGGGCTTTTTTGGCCTGGGGGTCCGAGGTGATAAACTCAAAGGTTACCTGCGTTTGAACAGTCTTAGGATGAGATTTAGTGGTAATGTTTTCATTTTTTCTTTCAGTTAGACTTTTTTTCCCTTTCAAATTTAATATATTATAAATACCTATTTTTGGAATGCCATAACCGAAATTTTTACACCGCTTTAAAATTTGTTGATACGAATATTTCTCCCCGGAAAGTGCAGTTACGTAACCTTAGAGCCATCTATCAATTTTAGGAACTATTAAATCTTTTATTTGACATTCCATTCAAAGCAAAACAATAGCAGAAGATTGTTCTGAAGTTGCCAAAGATTTATCTCAAAATGCAAACGCCAAATAAAATTACAAAATCGTTTCCATAAAGGGCGAACGACCTTTTGTATCTTGAGATATTTCTCTATGATTTCATTTTCAATACTTTGGGGTTTTAGAGCTACATACAATGAAATATGAGTCTTTCTTGAGAAAATAAATGAGATGGACCTCTGACAAATTCAAACGAAGGGATTATACTTCAACAGAGAATCCATATGGTTAACTTGTTGGTCAGAAAGTTTTAAAAAAAAGATTCTCGTTCTTTAATGTATCTATATAATCCTCTCGATTAACAGTAAATTGCATTTGTTTGGGTATCATACAATATTTAACTAATTAACAAACAAGTCACCATGTGCATATTTTTAAAAGGGGATTACCGGTTCCTTAAAAAGGACATTCAAGAAACAGTTTAACATATTTTGGGATCTTTTAAAGAAAGATAATCAGAGGTACTTTAGGATAATTTTAGGATACAATTTTAGGATCCATTACGAAAAAAATAATTTTAAAGGAAGTTTGCCGACAAATAGAATAAAGTTTAACTTTTGTATTAGATAGTTGTTGAGTATAATTCAAATGGTTTGTTGGCACTCAAATACCGAGAAAAGGGGGCGCTGCGTGCACTCTGACTTGCGATTTATGTTTAAGCTTGTAGTTAGAAATGGTTCTGAAAACGATGTGATATGCCATGATATCATATTCTGTGTTTTGTTGTTATTTTTGTGAAGTAATAAAAGCGGATTAAAAAGCATGAAATTCCGGATTGATTTATTATCATCTGACAAGTAAGAGAACTTTAGAAATTCATTTAAAAACAAACATTGCGAATCAATGTAAAATAGAAGTTGTTTCATGGTTTATAGTGAATTTTTCCCTATATTCGCATTTGCAAAATTACATTCTCCTACTAAAATGTTTAACCCTGGATTGAACATCCTTTTCCTTAATACACCATATTCTTCAAATAGTAAAAATTTATTTTTGTAGTATATTTTAGAATAACGTCGTAATTTAACTATTCAGCCATCTTTGAATAACTTTGAAAACTTGAAGCGTGAAATTAAAAGTAATGTTTCTTTTATTTCCAAACAGAAACTTTCATAATAAATGAAAACACGAAATTAAAAGGCTTGTGTTAAAAGTACCTTTCCAGCGGTGAAAGAATAATGCTTTAACAGACATAGCCGTCTACTACTTTACTAGGCCGCACTTTTAACTTTAAAACACCAAATATCAAAAATCAAGAGTTTGCCTTAGAGCATATTCGCTCCACTCATTTTTAAAACCCTTATTCCTTTTAATACAGTAGTAATATATGCATTCAATTTTCAGGTAATTTTTATAAATTCATTTAGATATCGATGAATATTAAATGCGAGAGAAGGTTAAAAATAATCCTCGAAGCTGACTCAAAAAATTACCACCTTTTTGAGGGAACAAGTTGCTAAAATTTTAAGAATTTTAAAAGATCATGTAAACTTTTACTAAATAAAATCTCTCAGAGCACTGTTTCTATTCTAACTAATTAAAACGTTTTCCTCGTTTAAATCAATTGGACTTGAACGAGATCCAGAAGCAAGGCAAAATCTGTAAAAGAATTTGACACATTTGAAAGTTCACATGGACAAAAAGCATATATGTAATATAATATATATATATATATATATATATATATATCTGTGTGTGTGTGTGTGTGTGTGTGTGTGTGTGTGTGTAACATGGGAGACAGATCGCAGGCTCAGAAGATATCTAATCTCCCATGCTACGGTGAGGAGATGCAGTTATGCTTGAAAATAAATTCACTTCATGACTAAAACGACGAATACGTGTAATTTACGAGAACATTTTTATTGTTTCCTTTGGCGACTCCGCCGGTATGAATGCAGCAAGAGAAAGTACAGGAGTCCTTCTAATTCTGGATGTCAACACTTATATAAACTTCAGTCCATCACGTGATTAAAGGGTGTGTCTTAATAGTTGATTGGTTTAAAGTTGTTATTGATGTGCAGAACTGATTTAAATTTGTACTGACGCGCGCCGCGTCCCTTTGCTTAAAAAAGACAGCCATCTTTAATGATATTGCCTAAGGCTGTAATAATGGAATTTTGCGCGAATGCCCAAAGGGAATTAAATAACTTAAGGGATTAAAAAAGGGTATGTAATTTTGAATAGTAAAGTGAGGAATTAATAGTTTTTAAATGTTAAGAGTGTTGAATTAAGAAATTACTAGTTTTTTAATATTATATATATATATATATATATATATAATCGCCAATACGCGAAATGGCTGGCCATTCCAGCATTGGCCAAGTCACTTGGCCACACTCCGAAATATTCAAGAATTTACGACTACTTCGGGCTTTGGTCGGATAATTAGCTATACATCCATCTATCAACAGCCAGTTCACACATTGTCCAAGAAAAAGTGGCCAAATCTAGAAATTCTTCTGAGATGGATCACACAGTTACGAGGGTTTGTTACACGAATTCTAACTTATATTATTACCACTGTGACCATAACTTAAGTTTAGTCAAATTAGAAAAAATCGCTTCAAAATCAAAGAGAAAAGGACAATGTTTCTTGGGCAATTCGCAAACTGGCCACTGATTGTAGAGCTCATTGCGAATTTGCCAGACAAAGTCTGATATAGCCGTAAATTATCGATTATTTTTGGCTTTGGCCAAGTTTCTTGGCCAATACTAAAAGTGGCCAGCTGTTTCGCGAATTGGCCAGACTTCAGACATCGGCTATAACATATGTTTATATATATATATATATATATATATATATATATATACACTGCTGGCCACCCAAATTGCAACACCAAGAAAGAAAAGAGATATGACAACAAAATTTATTTTGTAAATAACATGTTGACCAAGTATCAAATGATTAAATTTATAGACTTCTGTGAAGTGTGGTTCCTGCCAAAATCGGTAGCCAGAGTAGCCGCCATTGTTGGAGATCACCGCTACCACACGCCTCGGCATTGATTCAAAGAGACTTTGGATGAGTTCTTGGGGTACAGCAAACCAAGCAGCTTCCACACTTTGCCAAAGTTGATCTGCTGTGGCAGCTGGGGATGGAATCTGGGTCAATCGTAGAGCAACCATAGACCACATGTTTTCTATCGGCGAAAGATCCGGAGAGCGAGGCGGGCAGGGAAGCAATTCAATCTGGCGATTGACGAAGAACCGTTGGACAATGCGTGCCACGTATGGTCGCGCATTATCCTGTTGAAATATGGCTGTGGGCAAGCCCTGAAGGTAAGGAAGGACAACAGGCTTCAACACCTCGGAGATGTAGCGCTGGCTGTTTAAAGTACCGGCAATGCGTACTAGAGGTGTGCGAGAGTGATATCCAATACCGCCCCATACCATAATACCCGGTGCAGGACCAGTGTGGCGGTGTATAACGCAGCTGTTCAGCATCCTCTCTTCACGGTGTCTCCAGACTCGAATGCGACCATCGTGGTGTTGCAGACAGAAGCGTGTCTCGTCAGTAAAGACAATTTCATTCCATTCTGCCGTCCACATCCTTCTGTCATCGCACCATTGGCGGCGGAGACGTCTGTGGTTCTGCGTCAAGGGTAGACAAAGCAATGGACGTCTTGCGGACAGACCACTCTGCTGTAAACGGCGTCGAATGGTACGCGCAGACACTGCATGATGCGTTACAGACTGCATGTGCTGTGCTATGGTTCGTGATGTGACTGAGCGATCCGTCACTGCCATGCGCACAATTTGCCTGTCATCACGTGAAGTGGTGCGCTGAGGTGGATGCGATCGAACACGCCGGTCCGTCGTACCCTCCTGCATCCAACGATCACATATCCGCATTACAGTTGTTTGGTTTCGTCCAACACGACTACCGATTTTCCTGAAAGATAATCCACAATCTCGGTAAGCCACTATCCTTCCTCTGTCGAACTCGGATACTTGATCAAAAGATGATCGCTGTTTTTGACGAGGCATAATTGATCGTTTTTTTGAAAAACTACAAGAAAAACACAATTGCCGAACTTGAAATCGTCGAAATCTTCAAGCCTTAAATAGCGCTTTGAAGTGGCGCCACAGGCGCGCGTGATGTGCGTCTGCGCTGAAATTCTAATCATTTGCATATCTCACCTCCGTTAATGCATGTTGTAAATTTCATGTTATTTGCATGTTTCCTTCAGGGTGTTGCATTTACAGTGGCCAGCAGTGTATATATATATGTGTGTGTTTGTGTAATGCACTGTACATCACGTTGTGGAGGAGATGATACACCCAAGATTCGCTGCCGCGATTCAACACTTTTGTAGTGGAGGCAGAGGGGCGAGAAGAGACTTGAAGAACACTACGTCAGACATAGTATAATCCGCACATAGGGGAGGAAAAACCCACAGTGAGGAGAGGCATTGAAGGGACGAACAGAACATTGATGCGACGCATATTATTTTATTCCGGATTATTCTGCAGACAAATATTATTCAGCAAAACTCAGTACCTTTACAACTGGACACACACAATTGCAACGCCACATGTCTCTGCCAGGGCGCAGTCATAAGGCAGATTTTACATCGTTATATCGAACAGTAGCGGAGCAGCGCGAAAACACAACAAGGTTAATAAGCGAGGCAAAGAAACAGAGCTAGGACGACACCAGGACGACATCGACAGACAGTAAAGTGTACGCCGAAATCTTTTGCAGAAGGTTATAAAGTGTAGGGGTACTGACCGCGGGGTAATCTTTTTATTGGCTAGAATTGGGCATCTGACTTGATTACATAAGGGTCGCATGATGTTCCGAAAAGCGCACCGTGTCGAAAACAGAACATGGTGCTGATTCGTGTTTACAAATATCTTTAGAGCACGTGCACTAAGGGGTAATATGGATGGTTATTTCGTTAATTTCTAGGTCACAATTAGAAGAAAGAGACTGTACTTTATTGAGAAGAAACAAGGATAGTTTTAAATACGCATTAGATATATAATGGTGGGACGTTATTATCACATATATATATATATATATATATATATATATATATTGTTACGGTTCAAAAGCACCGCAACATTAGGCACAGGTGAAGGAATCAATTAAGAAATGATAGAGTTAAGAGAAGCAATGACGAGTGATAAATAAGCGAGGGACGTGGACATAGTTTAGAAAAGAAACAGGATGTTTAAGTGCCATTAAGGATGAAAAAAGAAACCGCCCAAAGGAAATTTACAATGTGGGGTATACTTAGACCAGATGCAGATGTCAAAGATATAGGAAGTGGGGAAAAGAGCACTAACGAGGAAAATGCATTGAATAGTGATGGTTTGGGCTAAGTGGTGGAAAATCGGAAACAGATGATATTCGAGAAGATGGGAATAATGATGATGGGAGGCGAGTGGCCCCACCTACGAGAAGGCCGAGAAAAAGAAGATTCTAGAAAGAAATGAGTAGCCCAATAGAATATATCGGACCAATAGGAAAACGAAGGAATGGGCGGATCCAAAATGAAGGGGGGGGAAGAAGGTAGTGGACTAAAAAAATAGACACGCAAGAAAAAGATTCATTCATGCTAGAGAATTATGAAATGACGACTCGCGAGCTGGCAGCGAAGTAGCGGCGTTAGACATTTTTTTATGCAGAGAGCACTAGTAATGTGGACGCAACCCGACAGCCATTGATGGGAATGACGGGAAGTTATTAACCCGAATGCCTCGAGTCCACAATAAGCAGAGAAACCCCTCTAGATGATGGTCAATGTGAAAGAGCGACGAAAGACGAAAATAATCCCCAGCCAGCAGAAATCCTGTGAATAAGCCCCGAACCGACAACAATACGAGAGGAGTGTCCCCACATCCCAAGGAGCTATTAGCGAGATACGACATCTAGCCTAAGAGACGGACAATGGAACAAGTTTCGGAAGGAGCGTGCAGAATGTCACAAAAAACCCGCCAGTTATTGACATTCGTATTGGGCACATGGTCAAAAGATTGGAAAGAATCGTCAATGAAGGTATTGTGCCGTCTATAATTGATATATATATTTAACGTGTATAAAGTGTGCCTCTCATCCTTGATTCAGATAATGATAGATAGTGTATAAGAGTTACATGAATTGATATGATAAAATGGTTATATGGGTAGCTCACCCCTTAAATATATAACCAATGTATGAACATGTTATGTAAATGGTTAATGCAATTGTGATGATAACTATTGAGGAATAATGATAATGAGTAGATGTATTAGGCAACAGTTGATAATTGTTTCTTAGAGGGAATACCTCGTAACTAACTAATTGAAAGTAGAGTATTAACATAGAAGGTTTACGAATACGAGAAAGTGAATTGTGTAATAATATTCATAAATGAATTAAGTGTAAGACTTAAATACTAAAGATAATATTTTGATTTTAAATAACGTGTATGAGTGTTATGTTTTTAATAAATCCATCTGTAATTTATCAATCAGATAATCTGTCATTCTTCATAAACACAACGCAGATACGAACAGCGTGGTCGAACAAGTAGATAGTGAGTGCATAATTAATGATTGGTAGTTCACCTCAAATTGACAACTTCGACCACGGTACTAACCACTGTATGCATCATTTAGACTATTACATATATATATATATATATATATATATATATATACCGGGTGGTCATGAAGAAACTTTGCCGATATATGGACCTCTAGCGGCTGTTCCGTTCAACCGATCGAGATGAGATTTCACATATAGTTATTCAGAGGTATGAGCTCGGGATTCTGTGAATGGCAACAAAGGGGCGCTCATGGTTATTGTTATAGGCACAGAAAATCGAAATTTTCAAATGGCAACACCCACTTTTTCTCCTCACATAATGCTCAAAGGATGCGAAAACCCTCGAGAGCGTTAGAACAGTACGTGTATCACAAAAAACGGATGCATTACACACGCACCAAAAACAGCTGTGCGAACAGCCAACAAAGACACGATCGGGGCTCACGGAGGAAATTTGCATATGATAGAGGCTGGAAACCAATCACAGAACGCCTTTCGCCAGATGTTCAGCGTAGAAAACCGATAAAAAGCTCTCTGATCGTGTTTTTGTTAGCCATTCGCAGAGTTGTTTTTTTGTCCGTGCATAACGCGTCCGTTTTTCGTGATACACTTACCGTTCCAACGCTTTTTAGGGTTTTCGCATGCGCTGAGTATTTTGCGACGGGGAAAAGTGGGCGTTGCCATTTGAAAATTTCAAGTTTCTATACATATAACCGTAACCGTAAGAGTCACTATGTTGCCGTTCTCAGAATCCCGAGCTCATACATCTGAATGACTATATCTGAAATCTCATCTCGATAGGTTGGATGGAACGGCCGCTAGAGTTCCATATATCGTTTTTATTAGCCATTCGCAGAGCTGTTTTTTTGGGCGTGCATAACGCGTCCGTTTTTTTGTGATACACGTACCGTTCCAACGCTTTATTGGGGTTTTTGCATACGCTGAGCATTTTGCGAGGGGAAAAAATGGGTGTTGCCATTTGATAATTTCGAGTTTCTGTACCAATAACCGTAACCGTGAGCACTACGTTGTTTTCATACACAAAATCCCGAGCTCATACCTCTGAATAATTATATCTGAAATCTCATCTCGATAGGTTGTACGGAACGGCCGATGGAGGTCCATATAACGGCAAAGTTTCTTTATGACCACCCTGTATATATATATATATATATATATATGTATAATTTGTTCAAATAACTACCAATTATCAGTAGGAGAATTATGCCAGTGTCAGAGGCAAAACACTTCACATGAACTGCCCGTAAGATTTTCAACATAACTCTTGAACAAAGGATATAGCGAGCTTTTTTCCGCACAGGGGGGAAATTGAATGTTATGTAAGTTTCAGTATTAGTTTAATTAAAATATGATTAAATCTCAACATGCAAAATTTTAAACCTTTTGAAATTTTTTTAACGGATATACAAGGCTATTTAACAAGTATTTCTTTCCGCAGTTTTCTAGAAGTCCCCGTTAATTAATTATTTCGCATAATCGGGAGTGAAGTGTAAGCAGTTTTCATAAAAAAATCTAGTTACATATTCAAGTGCGCCATCAAATAAATTCCTCACATTTACTAGAAAGCTAAGTTAGTCAGTTCAGCAGTTGTGCAGTCTGCGGGAGTCGTGGTAGTAACGGCTCTCGGCTCTGTGAATTTTCTTAGTCTTTTACATCTATGCTTAAATGTTTTCGTTTGTGACTATGTTAAAGGTGAATAAAGTTGTTTTCCTGTGAACTTTGCTCATTCTTTGGAAACAGAGACCATTACAAGCCTATTCAAAGCAAAAATTATAATCTAGAATTTGATATTAAAACATGTCTAACTGTAAGGATTTAAATATGAATGGTTTAATTCCCAAATTCTATGTGTCTACAGATGATGGTTTTAAGGAAACGCAGCTCGAAAGTTACAAACATTAATGTAATGGGCGCCATTGTAATGGTCTCTGTTTCCAAAGAATGAGCAAAGTTCACAGGAAAACAACTTTATTCACGAGCACCATTAACATAGTCACAAACGAAAACATTTAAACACTGCACAACTGCTGAACTGACTTAGGACCATAGGACCATAGGAAGTTTGGTCTAACTGCACCACCTGGGTTACTTAACTGACTTCACTGCAGTTCACCTTTTTATAGGTTGGCAAAATATCGACAGATATTTTGGGTGGCCACAGCGCCATCTGTTGGTCAAACAAAACAAACTAACTAACAAGGGAAGGTAGTTACTGGCTGTTACAACCTATAATTAGTTTAAATGGTGTTGAGAATCGGTATCACAACTTATAGCGGTAAATTTATATTTAAATTTACATATTTTATCCAGTCAGTAATGTCATTACTTCATACTGTTATATCACTATCAATAATAGAAAAGCTTTAATATGCTTGACATTTGAGAAACATCGTACGTATTTACATATTTTAAAGATAAACTGCGATAATTTCAGGTTTCATCTCTAGAATAGAGATTTTGAGGATGCACAGTGTGTATCTCAAACATGCTTAAACACATATCAAACTACGTTGATTTAACAATTTATAGATAAAAGTACTATAAACTAAGTACTTAGAAACACTAAATTTAATGCAAGACTTTGGATTTAATAGTATAATCTCGTAACTAAAAAAAAAATTACTTCACGCCGAATACACTTTAAAAAGTACATCGTGTGCAAAAGATTTATGTAATGTCCGATATTTGCAAGATGCATTAACTTTTTTAAATTCTTTGAAAACGTAGTAACATGGCCGAGTTAAGAGGGCTATTTTTAACTTCTTTATGGGATGCATGGTAGTTAACTGTTTAAATATACTGGATCTTATAAACTTGATGTATGTTCATCAAATATTTAACTATCAAAATAAACTAATAGATTTTTAAAGGTAATTTTTACGTCTTTAGAAAGTTACGTTACGTTTCATTACTTCAGTTGAATAAAACTTTTAATGTTGTATTAATTAATTATTCATAAAGCTCTTTCAACGTGCAAAGAAAAATTTGTAAAAGGGATTTTTTACGCTATTTAGTTAGCTATTAATAGTATTAGATATTATTTAATAGATATTGATTAATAGATATTATTTATATTATATTGCAATATTTTCTTAGTGGCTGCAAATGGATAAAAAACATAATTTTGTACTTCAAGTTCATATAAAATAAACTATATATTTGACCAGTTCAAGTATATCTAGTTTCAAAATTCAAATGGAAGTGCATATGCATAATCTTACATCATTTATGCAAATAATAAAGAAAACTACATCAAACACAATTACATTGTAAAGTTACAGTGGGATCTTATTCGCAAAATATAATAAATACTTTTGTAATTTTATAATTTTAATAAAGTTCAAACCTTTATACTTCGTGGCCAAGGAAAAGTATAGTAATATCAATAAAGTAGTCATAGAGGAACTAAATTTAATAACCACTTTTTTATTTGAAATGATCATTCAAAGAAAGGGAAGTCTTATGGCATATTCCAAGAAAGTTATCCTAAAGTAACTCCCACTCCATACTTTTGGCTGGTTTTTAAGCCACCCTTCAATTGAAATTGAAATTTCCTTTATAAAAATATTGCAATAAAATTGTTTGGGTATTGCCTTTCAATTATAGACTCTTAACGCTGTTTTGCGTTTATGCTATCTTGAATATTCAAACACTGAGTAAACTGTTTTAAAAGTATTCTTAAAGCATTAAAGTATAGTAAATAATTGGAAGGAGTTTTGGTCTACTAAATTGAGGAGGTATAACCCTGAATCGCATAACTTCTCCTTCTAAAAGATTTTTTTCTAGTCAAAGTTCAAGACTAACACTTTGGGATTACCTCATGAACTTTAAACAAACTAATTTCTCTAAAGCTTCCAGGATAAATTTTCGCATTCCTGGCAACTTAACAGAAAAAGATCATCTCCTGGGGTTACACTCAGTCATTTAAACTCCAGACAACTCCCGGGTGGTTGTTAATTATTTTATCGAGGAAGTAAAGGATACCATTTTCTTCCGTCATCATATCCTAAAATGGTCAATAGAAATGTTTCCAGATTTGCTGCAACCCTAGAATAAGCCATATTTCCCTCAGGCTTCTATGAAAAGACTATGCCTTATTCATTCTGATAAATGCTATGTGGACCTGGCGAAGACAGAGATGTTGATACTAACGATGACTCACAAACCATCGGTCCTATCTTTCCAAATACTTTTTTTATGCATATTACTTTTTATGTACATAGAAGAAAGGCATCGGGCCATCGGTGTAAATATACCGGAATCGTGTATTAAGATGTAATGTAACAAACTATCTTTCCTAACTCTCAGGTCATCTTTGAGATAAAGCAACATAAAGGGATATCAGGGTTATCACAAAATTGCTTTTAGAGGCAACCTAAACATGGTTAAAAACTTTATTGAACTGTATGCTTTTGAAAGGAGGAAGGTTGTTCAGGTTTAGTGTGCGAACCCAGTGCGATGCCAAAGTGTCAAAAGACGTGGTTATCCTAGCATAAGCGATAATAAAGCGTTTCTTTGCATTAAGACTGTGAGAGTTAGCTAAGTGACAGTAAAATATGAATCTCGGAAATATAAAGAAAATGAAATATTATATTATAAGTACTCGTACAGGTACGTATTCCGAACAACAAACAGAATGCAAAATATATTTAAAATAAACTTGCGAAACTTGACTTCTACAAGAAAGGCATTATCCCACAAAGATAATCAGGAAAGTAAACAAAACAACCACAAACTTTTATAGAGAACACAGGGCAGAAAAAAAAAGCTTAACACTGAAACATTATTACAGGCAGGTAAGTCATAGAATTCAAGCCCAAACACACGCTAACTGATTCGATCAAAATAAGGCAAGTTAACTTCGCCCATCTGATGAAACTATCATCAATCACCCTAACTAATCCCAAACTAAACAAATTCCTCGGAACTAATCATAAATCGTTCATTTCCCCTATCGACGAATAACACTTCAAAACTGTCGTCATGACGTCATTTTACAGCACTGCGCTGTTTTAAAACTATACTAAATTAGACACCTTATTTTTCCAACTTGAAACAACCTATTCTATTTTATGATATTTTTGATTATTAAATTCTTGACTTGTGTTCGTTAAGAGAAAATCACTAAAACTCTGATATTTGGTAATTTCTTCGAGTTAACTCCCAAACACCAATAATATACTTAACATTCCATCCTTTTGAATCTCTCACTCTCTCTCTCTCTCTCTGTTTCTCACTCATTCTTTTCCTCAAATCAGATGCTTAACCAAGAATTTTGGCACAAATCTTTGAGCCTGCTGAACTAAAAAAAAAGTGTACCGTGTCCTGACTCGACGCAAATCGCAATCCTTACTTCTCTAAATTACAAAAATCACTAAAGTACAGAGTGTCCGGGCTAAAGGTCCGCGATGAGTCATAACCTTTGTAATTTAATGGAGCCATGCAGACGGCGCTACTGGTTACTAACCCGTCAGTAACGCGTTAGTAATCAGTCACAGGCAGCTCAACGTGTCGAGTCACTAGGAACTTCAGTTACCAGTTTTTCTTTCGTTCTGTGTGTTATCACACAACTGGCTGCTGTTTCGCCATAACCGTCACTTACGGAATTGGGGGGTGTAGGCACCGATTGCATTGCATTAGGATATTTGTGTGCTTGCTTGTAAGGTGCGTTGAGCCCATACAGTAAGTTGTGTTTGTCTTTTCATTTTCTTCTTGACTATTTGCTTCTTTGGGGGACTCGGGGCCTTCGGATGTCTTTTGGGCTTACCTGCATCCTAATCAGAAAGTTCCCCTTGAGGTAATTGACATGGTTAGGCTCCCTGATGACGAGACCTGTCGATTACCTCTGTCGTTTTATGGTTCAGTTCCGGCACTTATACAGAATCTTGCCGTTGGTGCGTGGATGCCCAGAGTGCTTGATTTCTGTTTGTTTTTTGTCTATTTTAGTATAATTTTTTTATCTATATCTGTTGGATTATTTATTTGTTTTTTCATTATGGGGATATGAAGCTTCTGCGCTATCCTCTATTGAAAATGTTTTCTTTGCAGGATATGTTTTATGTTATAGCGATTTAGCAGTCTATGCTTGAATTTTTTTTTGTTTATTTCTATTGTTTACTTTTTAAATCACACAATCTATTTGGACATTTTTTAAAAAAATAAATAAATTTCTGATAATAATTTGATTAAAAAATTAACGATAAACAAATTAATATCAAATTAGTGTGTGAACTAATTATTGGTGGGGGAAATAGTGGGAAATTTCTTTCAATATATGCATGAACCCAAAATTTTCTTCGTATTCTATTTCTTCTGTAACTATAATAGTAATAAAACAACACTGATTCATCGCTGGAATCATCACTACAATCAATATCCATGGTAGCCCGGAATAATGATGTTCTTCCTTCCATGGCAGATAGCAAACTATTGATTTGAATCATTTTTGAGTAGGCCCGTGACATTGTCCCATTTACAAAAAAAAAAATCATAGCATGCTCAGTTGTTAAAGTATGTGTTGAAAATGTTTCATACAACTCAATTAATACTCCAAGTTCACATGCTATCATGATTAAGATAATTTTCTCCCAAATACTCTCGGTGTATTGAGCATTTTTACTTAAGCATTACAGAATGAATTATAAATCTTAACTAGTACACAAATTGCAATTATTTTGGCATGAAGCGATTCATTTTGGGGGTTTACTTGCACGGCAATTTATTTAGCCTCGTAAAAGAAACCGGTTTGCATGTTTAAGTAATTATTTAACCTGTAATTAAATGTGTAAACCTTTCTCTTATTTTTTGATCATATTACAAGCTGTTAAAAAATATTTCTCGCTAGAGTTAATTAAAATCCTGGTTCAAGAATTCTGTAATCTAAATATATCTTGATTATCAACAATCTTGAAACCTTTTAATTACTGTACTTATCGCAAATAATTTCACTGAACAAACGCAATGAATTATGAGAGAGAAAATTTAATTAACTTATAAATGATAGACTTAACTGTCTTTTATCGATGGCATAGTTTAGCGTGTGCAAAACTGCAATGGTGTTTACTCGTTAAATTTAAAAAACATCTTTTTTCGGAGCATTTAATGAAATGTTTCTGAATGAAGAAATGCACTGTTCATAATATCTAAAATCATTAATTAAGGTATTTAGAGTTAACCACATATATAAAAATTTTACATACTTAAAGTAACATAAGATATGGGTTTCTGACATCGGCGAGTGACAAACTGCACTGCTCAAAGCAATTAGGGGAGCACATGGTTTTAACGAAATTACGCAAATACTTACACTGATAAGTAACATAAAATAAATCATCCATAATTTAAAGCCTAGCAGGAAACAGAATAAGAAAACTTCATATGCAAACCAAAGTTCATAACGTCAAAAACAAGAAAAAGAACATAAGGGTGGAAATCGGGATGTTGCAGAAACGTCTGTTTCACTGCCTTAACTGTGAAATTCGATTGCTCAGTTATTCTTTTTGAGAAAAGGTGACTTGAAAATGTCTCAACAACGTGATTTACCGGAATCCATGGCATGGCGTATTATAGGCAGACTTGAATCCGGGCAAAAACAACGTAGTGTGGCGGACGCTGTAAAAGTCGCCAGAAATGTCGTTGCAATGCTGTAGAATCGATTCCAAGAAACAGGGAATGTTAGACGTCGACCAGGGCAAGGTCGGCCACGCGCCATTACAGCAACTGATGACCGGTATATACTGTTAACAGCTCGTCGAAACAGAACAGACAATGCTACTCAGCTGCAAAGACAGTTGCTCTTGGAAACAGGACGAAGGGTGTCCAGCCAAACAGTACGTAATAGGCTTCATCAGGGAGGTATCTATGCACGTAGGCCAATGGTCTGCATTCCGTTGACTTCACGCCACCGTGCGGCCCGAAGAAGATGGGCTGCTGAACATCGAGATTGGGAGCAACATGATTGGAGCCAAGTGCTGTTTACAGACGAGTCCCGATTCAGTCTGGAGTGTGACACCCGACGTGTTTTGGTATGGAGGGAAAGGGGCACTCGAAATAACCCCACATTCGCTCGTGAAAGGTCACAATACAGACGAGCTGGTTTTATGGTATGGGGTGGAGTCAGCATAGGTGGACGTACGGACCTGCATATCATTCGGAATGGTACTTCGACGGCCCGAAGGTATGCAGACGAGATACTGAGACCTCATGTCATACCTTACGCTGCAGCCATTGGAGATTCCTTTGTTTTCCATTGTTTCGACGGCCCGAAGGTATGCAGACGAGATACTGAGACCTCATGTCATACCTTACGCTGAAGCCATTGGAGATTCCTTTGTTTTCCAACATGATAATTCCAGACCGCATACAGCTCGTCTTGTGGAGAATATGCTTGAAGCTGAAACAATACAGCGTATGGAATGGCCAGCGTGCTCTCCTGACCTGAATCCAATCCAACATGTTTGGGACATGCTCGGACGACGCATTGCTGCGGGACATAGGCTTCCTTTTACTCTCCGAGACTTGGAGATTGCACTTCTTGAGAAGTAGAACAGTATTCCCCAAAATCTTATCGATAACATCATCGCATCCATGGAAAACAGGTGTGCAGCAGTCTTAGCTGTTCGAGGAGACCACACGCCATATTAAAAATCTTTCATCATTTCTAAACAATACTTTTTTTATCGTTTACATGTAACCAAATTGTTGCCCTATATCATCTTTTGAATTTTTTTCCATATTTTCAAAGAATTAAAGCTTAATTACAAATTTTTTACGTCTTTTTTTCTGTATTGCGCATCGATACGCGTGAACTATCCATTTTATGCCAATACGTGGCTGTCTCACACGGTTTTCTTTACTACTTTGCTTGCTCCCCTAATTTTTTTGAGCAGTATATATATATATATATATATATATATATATATATATATATATATATATATATATATATATATATGTATATTTATATATATATATATATATATATATATATATATATATATATATATATATATATATATATATATATATATATATGTATAGATACGCATACAAAAAAGGTAAGCAATGATAAGTAATCTTATGTTAATAATCCGCGGTAGTTTCTTTAGAAGAGACTACCTAAAGTATTTTTTTTCTCGGATCATATAAATATTTTTGATACGGTATTCGGGCCGCAACATAGTACACTATACCTCATAATATAATAATGTAAAAAATAAAAAAAAAAAAACTTAAATGTATTTAGACGTTTATTTGTGATTTTTTTTAATGTTGAGACAAACTTTTGAGTATTTGAGACACACCAGGTGTATACTTACAACATACTACTCTCAGTACGTCATCAACGTAATAATCAGTAAGGCGATTTCTATATACGTTCTTCGAATATTTTACTCTCCGGCTTCCTTTTACTCTCCGAGACTTGGAGATTGCACTTCTTGAGAAGTAGAACAGTATTCCCCAAAATCTTATCGATAACATCATCGCATCCATGGAAAACTGGTGTGCAGCAGTCTTAGCTGTTCGAGGAGACCACACGCCATATTAAAAATCTTGTGTCATTTCTAAACAATACTTTTTTTTATCGTTTACATGTAACCAAATTGTTGCCCTAAATTATCTTTTCATGTTTCTTCCATATTTTCAAAGAATTAAAGCTTAATTACAAATTTTTTTACGTCTTTTTTTCTGTATTGCGCATTGATACGCGTGTACTATCCATTTTATGCTAATACGTGGCTGTCTCGCAAGGTTTTCTTAACTTCTTTGCTTGCTCCCCTAATATTTTGAGCAGTGTATAAAGCCTCTTGAAATATGGTTGGTCATCTGAAAATATCACCTAAGATGATGTTCAAATATTTTTAAAAATTTTCTCGACATGTTATGAAGAATATTTTTTAATAAATGTATTAATTTAATAAGGGCTTTATAGCTTCAAAATGAAACAGATTGTTATATCCCAAGTTAAATATAAGGGGAAAATTCTCTCAGTTTGTTTGCATGATTTACTTTTGAAGAGCCAATTAAGGAACATGAAATTTTGCTGAAGGGCAAATTCTAACTACCCGTGTCTTTCGCTCCCTTCAATTATGCCCAATCAATTTTATGGAGTTGTTTGCTTAAAATTTTTACCTGTCCTTTACATAGATAATTTTTGAGAAATTCACCTAGATAAATCAGTATAATTCTTTTTCTGAGGACATTTTTTTTTATTTTGTCGGTGCATAATTCTAAAAATATAGAGAGATTTGGATATATTTGATCAGAGAAGAGATTCTGATTTATACGATGAATTTCGAAAACAAAATTTGGCTACTCAACAATGCAGAAATTTAAATTGTATTATCCATCATTTGTGGATTAACTGACTTGATAACATGTAAAACAAAAGGATTGTCTATTAGTACTAATTCAACAATACTGCTGTGGTATAAATTTTATTCTTAACATTTGTACATCATATAGAACATAATATATTATAGAACACTGAGTGTTGATAGAGAGGAGCTTCACTCATTTAAATCCCCTAACATAAAGCAGAAGTACAAGAAAGTATAGACGTTAGTGAAACAGGTGAATGTCTAGATTGTCTCTCATATAAAAAAGTTTATCTACCTCAAACATGGAATTCGTAAAATCAACATATAACATACAAATTACCGATGATCGGTAAGAAAAAAGTTTAGAAATATTTTTATATTTTGGATAAACGATATTTCGTATATTGAGAATTTGTTTAGGATTATCTGTTATGTCTTTTGAATAACGTATAGCATAACGTCAATAGAGGTGGTAGCAATATGGAATAATTATCTTGTTTTAGATGTTTAAAGTGTAACTGAAAGGTTACAAAGGTAATTCATCAGTAAAGAGACCTACCCTATTCTGATGATAAAATGTGTAAATCTGTAAGGTATACATAAGATTCTATTCACAAGAATCGAACTTTTGAGTGAATAAATTAAAGAAGCTGCTTGAGATATGCTAATTTCGGCATACGCGCTTGGTATGAAAACCATGCAGCTTGATTAATAGAGAGGTTGTTAAGGTTGATAGATAAGCGAGCTACGAGGTAAGCAGCTCCAGGTGTTAACCGGCGCTTGTGCTTAGGGGGCCCAAAGTTTACGTGCCAGAACTGCTGGTTTGACTCTCTAGTTTGTGAGTATTGCGAAGTGTATTTTTATTGAATATATATTCCGTACAAGTAGTACGTATGCTTATTGCTGAAAAAGCAAATTCTATATGTGCAACGAATTCAATAAACATTGTTTCATGTATAAACTGTGTTTGTATCAAATTCAAATAGAGTGCCCCTTAGTAAATCTCTATAAATCTTTCTCTGTTACATGTATAAGTCTCAGTCGATAATTTATTGGTAAATCTCCACATCCTTCCCTTTTTAACTTTTTATGGCACAGTTTTAAATATTAGTGGCACAGTGGAATATTTTATCAAATAACTTTATTTGTCTTATGTTATTTTTAACTCCTGATGTGGTTTTCGTAATTGAGTAGCGTGACTGTTTTTAATCACCCTTTATATTTGAATGTTTTATCACCTTTTATGTATGACTTTTATCACTTTTTGTATATCAGCGTATTTGTCCTCTTATACATCTCACCTTTTTGTCACATTTTATACTATGACTATTTTTACCATGTTGTTTTTCATACCGATGCGTTGTTTTCTGGTATATTAGTTTTTTCATATATATATATGCTTTGTGGTTTGCTTTTAACATGTGCTTGGCGCAGCTTGTCCTTTCAGGACCTTGCACCATTAAAGCTCAACCAACCAACCAAACAACCAACCTATTCTGATGAACCGATGTGGTAAATGAATTTCACCATGCTGTTTAGGAGTTCTTAAAAACGATCAAATTTCCATAAGAGGTTGACCTTATTCTTATAGATATTGTGGGTATCGATATATTTTCTGTTAAACTTGGAAAAGTGTAGTCGCGATTCTGAAATACAGGGTGTCCGAGCAAAAGATATCCTAAAGTCCTGACTTATTTTTACGGAACTATCCTTTAGAATTAAAATAAAATCATTATATGGTTTGTGATTGGAGTCAGTGATCAGTTTCTTTAGAGTAGCTCCGTGTGTAGAGACTTAGGCCGTCTATACACTCTGTGTGTAGACTGCCTGATATAAAAATTCAAATTTGAATACAATATTCAGGGATATAGCCAAGTGATTTTAAAAAATACTTCGAAGAATCACTATCTTTGAGCGCAGTGCAAGATTCTCAAGTGCAATTAAAATCTGTAACATTCACCAAAAAGTCTGAAATAATCATGAACAGAATAAATCTCTGATTATTGTCTGTGGAAGTAATAAACGTTGAGTTAGATTATAAAGTAAAGGGCCCATCTGATTTATACCAATGTAATGATACAAAAAAAACTTCCGCTTGTAGGTGGTTTAAAATGGAAATGCACACATCAGCTGTAGTTTGCTATTACCATGAAGAATATAAACATTTTGAGATAAAAATGAAACCTTCCAGGATATATTCCGAAAAGTCGGCTTTAAACTCTACGCCTCAGTCTGAAACCCCTCGTGTAGAAGACCGTAGCACAATCCAAAAATATAAACCTAAGAAATCACTCTTTCAATTACGCTTCCGTTGACTTTAACTTGACAACATAAGGCTGCCGTGTACTAACCCTATTGGATTCACTCACCTCAATGTTAATCTATGGAGAAAATTTGTCTACTTATTGGCAGCTCCATAAATGTTGATAATCCAATAAAAATGGTATTTTAAGACAGCCTGAGCTTTTCTGCACCTTTCAACAGGATTCATTTTATAAATTTCGTCCACCAAAGGAATTGATGAGCGTTTAAAGAACACTATACCAGATTTTTCTCCAAAATAAGTTAAATTTTAAAATATTATTTGCAATTTAAAAAGAAAACGAAAAATGCCCCAAGGTGTAAAATTTCTTTCTCTTTTACAGAGTGCAATTTTAAAATATCTTTCAATCCAAGTCGGAAATCCTTGGACACATATTCTCTACAGGTTAACATTGGGGTGAGCGAATCCCATAGGGATAGTACACGGCAGTCTTAAAACTGATGTTCATGTTCATCCTAATGCAAGCATGATCGTCCAATATAGCCCTTAAATTTCTTTTGTAATTAAGATGCAGTAAAGTTAACAAATGTAAGATGCAAGAAGCACTACTAAATATTTCAAAATTCCAGAACTTTTCGTAGACAGGAGACGATCAAATTAAAATTGCAGCGTTAGAGAAACTAGCCCTTTGCAAACAGATAAATATGTAGGATATTGACCTTAATACAAGACACGTTGATACATACACCTTGATACAAGAAACATTTTGCTAGTCCTGACGCATAATTTGTGCATAATAAATTAATTTTTACAATAAATCTTTAAAACTTCTGTGATAGATCATTGCTTTGATTTTAAGTGGATTACAGTGAGCAATCAAAAATGTCAGAAAGAATTTAAAAAATCTTTCAATTTTTCATGTCTTATATTTACTTGAGTTGAAATTTGCAAGTCTAAATTAACTGTTTGAGCTCGTGTCAACTGAAATTTATTGATTATATTTACTTTGTTTAATGCGATTATACAATCTAAGGTAAACATGATTTACGGCTATTCGTATGCGGAATTTTTATCCAATTAATTTAAATAAATTTGATGACGCTTTTCTGAGAGCCGAACTATGTAAAACAAATTTTGGATCTGTCTATCTATCCTACTTAAATTGAATCGCATTTACTTAATCAGATTAAAATACCTTACGTGTTTATAGCTGCTTATGTTCATTTTATCAGTGACGAAATGAACACAAGACGTGTCAATTTTAGGACAGCGTTAGCTGCTAAACTGTGTGTAGAAATTTCCAATTTGTCCTGACGCAAGGCACAGCAAATTTTAAAGCCGATCAGGGATTACTCTGCTAATGATAGAATTAATCCTTTGTTCCGTTCTCTGGCTTAAACATATGAGCTCTAAGTAAATTATTCTACTCGCGTGGGAAGTTCAGCAATTATTAATGGTAAATTAATGTTGTGAAAATCCTTATCTGGGTTTTAAGTCCTTTTTTTTCTTTGCTTAAAATGTTTCAAAATATTTGGCATTAACAAAAGAAAAATGGTGTAAGACTTTCGAAAATGTTTACGCAAGATCCTTTTGTTGTCCTCAAAAATATAGCTCTATACTTTATGGAATAATTGAGCAAATTGTTTGTGTTTACAAAACACATGAAAGAAGACTGCTGAAGTTTGATATCTGGTATGTGAAATAGGCGGATGAAATCATACGATTATAGTACATGTGTTCTTTTGAGGTAAAAAAAAACTGGTTTGCAAAGAGGATTTTGTAACTTTTCGGACAACTTTTTAATTAATTGTTATTATTGAGATTTCAGGAAGAAAAGACTAGAATCAAAAGTTGAAAAGTTTACTCTTTGGAAGCAAATTTATTTTAATTATATTACTCTTCATGTCCTTCGATTTGAATGGGGATTAAATAGGTCTTTGGAAACCCTCCTGTGATGGCGTCTGATGTGTCACCATTTCCACTGGTGAGATACTCTGTCCAACCTCATAAAAGCTGAACACTCATCAATGGCATTCTATGTAATATGCTTCGGCTGCAGCATTTAACCTAGAAAACCTAAATTTGAAGGATTATAAAATAGCTAGAAAGCCGAGTTAACGATACCATTATTGCTTTAAATATGTATTGATGAAATAGATTAATTTTTTCTATAGTATGGCAGTTTGTAAATACTAGGGTTGAAATATAAATTATTTTTCTGCGTAGGTAGTATCAATTTTTAATATATGGATGATAGAAATGAAAACGTTTTAAATATTCGTCTATCTAGAATAAGAAAATTAATGGATTTTAAAATTCATTTATTCTGCAGCTATTAAAATGCCATTATCTCTTAAAATATTCTCTAGTACATCTAAACTTGAACTTGAAAGAGACAACATTCGAATGTAGACTATAAAATGTAGATTAAGTAATCAATATTACACTTAAAAATTAAAAATAATTCATAAGAGTAGTGACAACTTAAATGTAATATTTCTACATTTCTGTATCAAAATGATTAATGGCACTTTCATTAAATTTCTTTTCAATTGCTACTGCCTGAAATATATATAATTAATAATATATTGACTATTTAATTTAATCACATTACCATAAATCAAGTTATTATCTCTGTGTGGGAAAAAAATGATCTTTCCCGAAAATTACATTTGCAAATATGGTGAATAGATACGGTGGAAATACATTGATATATGCATTATAACTACAATTCATGAAGTTGTCTTTTTGATTTAATTATATTTTTTTATGACCTTATCTGTAAAGATATTTGCTTAATGAAAATTAATTAGAACGTAAAGCGGGTAAATCTGGACTAAAGGGGGAAATATTATCTTTAATTAATTAATCTAAACGAAAATCTCAAGGTAAGCTATTCATGTCATTTCATAGGGACTAATGGTCAAAATTAAATTGCGAAACACATTTTCATTAAGAAACAGAATGCAACGACTTTAAAAAGAAAAATAGACGTAAAAAAGTGAAAAATGAAAAATACCTGCATTTTTAACATATTTAGGTCTTAAAATAGTTACGAAATTGTTAAAAGATCACGCAATTAATTTTCATTACAAAACTTTAATTACTTCTTATTGGTATATAATTTATACAATTAAGATACAGGCAGAGAGGTTGTAGAAGAAATTTAATATAATAAATACTTTTTTTAATACTTTTCCAGGGATAGTTCTTGAGACATAAGGGATTGTAAAAAGAAGCTGTTAAGGGGCAACTTTATTTGAGGTAACGTCGTAAATATGTTCTTTAAAGTGCATGTCTGGGAGGTCGGACTAGTAACTCTATCCCTCTATCCTCGCTTATAGCAAATAACCTACATGGTAAGACTAATGAAAACAAAGTAATAATTAAGAGGAAAGTAAGCCCAACAGCTGTCTGAAAAATATCAGACAAAAGCCCTTGTGATCTTGTTTTCACAGGCATGAGGATTTAAATTACCTTCTGAAAAAAAGTGAGATTAGGATCAGTTTCAAGGGTGGAAACTAGAACCCAGGGGTTCCCAACCTGTGGATCGCGACCCCCTAGGGGCTCGTGAAGTGTTTTCTGGAGGGTCACTATGATTTTATCTGATTAAAATAATTTTTTAGCGAATTTCACAGAAAACAATTGTCGGTATTTATTTTCCACGAAAATGTAAGGCAGTGATGTTTATTGACCTTTTCTTTTCGGGGTGGGATAGCATGTATCCCAAGAATTCGGGTCCAAGAATGAATGAATATATATATATAAATATTTGTGTGTGTGTGTATGTATATATATGTGTATATATATATATATATATGCATATATATATATATATATATATATATATATATATATATATATATATATATATATATATAAACACTCATGGACAAAAAAATTAGCGCACCAAGAAAGAGTAGTCCAAATGAAACGAAATTTTACATACGTAATGACTACTTTGATATAAGTAAATGATAAGAAAATCAAAGAAAAAGGATAATTTATTTCAGAGAAAAAGGCAAAAGAACGGAGGAGTTAATACTCCGTTGGACCCCCTCTAGCGCGAATGCACGATGCGATACGATCGGGCATTGAGTCATACAAATTCTGTATGATGTCTTGAGACATTTCGTTCCATATTTGCTGTAACCTTGCCTCTAGTTCGTTCAAACTCGTGGGATGCCCAGCTCGTCGTCCCAAATGATCCCAGATATGCTCGATTGGAGACAAATCTGGGGATCGGGCAGGCCTAGGAAGGGTAGTAACAGTGCGGAGACAGTCTTGTGACACCCTTGCCGTATGAGGCCGAGCATTGTCTTGTTGAAAAATGACTCCTGGGAGCCGTTGCATGAGTGGCAACACATGTGGTTGCAGAATTTCATGAACATACTGCTGGGTTGTCATGGTGCCACGGAACAATACTAGGGGTGACCATGTATTGTAGGCAATGGCACCCCATACCATCACACCAGCTGTGGGAGCGATGTGTCGCTGTACAGCAAAGGCAGGATTGAAGCGTTCACCACGGGCTCTCCACACACGAACACGATTGTCATCACTGCCGAGATTGAATCTGGATTCGTCACTAAAGACGACCTGGTTCCATTCCGCTGCAGTCCAGTTTCCTCGTGCGCGGCAAAACTCCAAACGGAGGCGTCGATGGGTGGGCGTCAAGAGCAGCACACGTAATGGGCGTCGCGATACCAACTGTCCTTCAGCCAGGCGCCTTCGTATGGTTCGAGAAGACACAGAGGCCTCTAGTGAAGGTGGTACCTGTTCCTGGATGGCGACCGATGAAACAGTTGGCTGTACGCGTGCATTTCTTACGATGTGGCGGTCTTCTCGACGACTGGTCTGTCGAGGGCGTCCTGAGCCTGGTCTTCCTGTACATGACATCTCTCGGGTCCACTGGTCCCAACACCTCCTCACAACACAATCTGAGTGGCCTAATTGACGAGCTACTCGCCTAGCTGACCACCCAGCTTCCATCATCCCGACGATTCTCCCCCTCTCAAACTGCGACAACTGCTTATATTGTCTTCGAACACGGCGTAATGGCATGTCTATCTCAGCTCTTCCTTTGTAAATGATTCAGCACACTAACACAAGCTTTGGTTACCTGTTTTATACTCCACAGAGTACGATGTTCAACGCCCTCTACCGGCTATACGTAATGCGCAATCACGCTGCATTTCTAATCATTTGCATATCTCCCCGACATGTACCTTCATTGCAAGTTTCTTTACGATCCCGCAATTATTTCTTGGTGCGCTAATTTTTTTGTCCATGAGTGTATATATATGTATGTATATATATATATATATATTATATATATATATATATATATATATATATATATATATATATATATATATATATAATATATATATATATATGTATATATATATATATAAAAACCCCTTAATGGCTGTTCTTATAAAGGTAAATCTAGACATATTCACTAAATCTAGTTCGGGTCTAGTTCGACCCGAATCTAGTTCGTTAGAACTAGATCTAGTCTAGTTCTAACTAGAAATCTAGTTAAAACTAGACTAGATCTAACTAGATTTAATCTAGTTCGTTAGAAATCAACCGCTTTTATTAGGAGGTATATGAAAATTGCGGTTACTTACTACGGGCAGTTCACAGATTCTAAACGTCAGTTTGCCTTTGATCAGTCTGTGCAGTTACTTTAGAATTACTATTGTAGTTTCCTCTACGGAATAATGCAATTATATTTAGGCGAGAATTTTTCTATTTTTATTGTTAAATAATTCTTAATCAATACGAAGGTACATCCTTTTTTTTGCGATTCTGTCCTGTCCTTACTTTACACTCCTTTAACTGAGGGGTGAATGTTTCTCCATGTTCTCCATTTCTTATAAATGGAGAACAAATCTTACAAATTAAATTTTTTTTTCAATTAAACTTTTAGTTGGAATTTAAATTATACAAAATGTCTTTTATTGTTTTACCTTATGATTTAAAAGGTCTTTTAATGAATACACACAGGGTGGAAAATGTGGGGGTGAGGGTGGGGGTGCGGCACGACCAGTGGAAACCATTGAAGGGGGTCGCAACTCGAAAAAGGTTGAGAAACACCGCTATAAGCAGAAGCCTACGCTTAATTTCTTTTAAGAGCGATGGCAAGAATTCTGAAATAGGAATTCCAACAAGACTCGGAGATAAAAGAAAATTTTCACAATTTAATGGGATTTACACCAACTGAACAGCAAAATTCAAGTTATCTCACTCGAGAAACGAGGAGTAGCCATCATATTAAGGTTTCTTGAATTGAGGTTTCCTGAAAGAGAGCTCAGGACCTGATTTTCCATTAGGCCTGATAGGCCCGGGCCTAAGGACCCCCGAATGGTGAGGGCCCCTCAAAAATTTTAATTTTAAAAGGAAAAAAGAAAAAATTCTCAATTCAATGTTTTTTTAATTTGACTTTTTTTAATAGCAATTTTTTTATATATATCCTTTCAAATTTGACTGATTTATTGGTTCATCATATGTATGTTATAGTGTATATAAGGGATTAATAAGTTTTTCTGGTTGCATTGTATTGGTGTTTTAATGATGAAGTTAATATGTTGTATTGTTTTTTGTTATTTGATAATAGTTTAGGCTTCTACGCTTCAAATAGCCAATTCTTGGTAAAATGGTACTTTAACAATGATTAATGATTATTATTTTGTGTGTGTCAATTTTGGAAATTTTACACCCACATCAGTGTTAGGGGGCCCCCATCCCGAGTTGTGCCTATAGTCAAGAATTTTCTAAATCGGGTCCTGAGTGAGCTTTAAGGGATTTAATATATTATCGCAGGGTCAAAATCGATTGAGACTTGTCCTAGTGTAACAACCCGTAAATTCATTTTTCAAGATACATTTTTCAATATTCTCCAAGTTTAATGGGAATCTCATGGAAATCAAGGCGCAGATATCACCACAAATTCCTGATTCTCCAATCAAACAGAACTGCTCTAAGAGAAAAACCTTTAATGACTGACACTTTACGCGCAGCCCAGAAACTATATCATCCAAAGTTAAACTTATGATGGGCTATAATGTCCAGACGATGGAGATCAATCATCGAATTCTTCTTCATCGGCCTTTAAAATGCTGTCGGATATTTAGTGTATGAAAATCTTATATAAGATTTACTTTGACTTATCAGCAAGTTCCAGGCTATTTTTCATGAAAGTATTTTTCATACCCAAACTTGCTTAAGTTCATAGCGGGACAAATAAATTAATTTTATTGATGCGCTTACACTTCTTCTTGATTTTTATATTTACCCTAAGGCGAACTCCATGACATTTAATATTTTAGTAAGGGGCGTGAGAGAGATGACAGCTTGCGGTTTTATGACAGCAATCCAATGGGAATGTGATAGAAAGAAACTTAATAATTGCTCACCTAATGATAAGTCTGCTCACAGGAAGGATTCCCTTTTGGAATGTTAGGTTGGAAAGGGATGCGTAAATAAAGTTGTACATGTACTTTCTCTGCCCGTGAGGAGCCTGGTGTAGGGAAGACCTCTGAGTCCTCGTTCATAGAAAAAGAAATGGCGAACAAGGGACGAATTGTTGTAATAAATATCTTACGTGTTAAACTGTGTTTTTTTTTTAAGAAATGCCACCCTGGCTATAACGACTACAATTTACAGTGAACAATAAACTTTTGGAATAATTTTAAGGAAGAAGTTTACGTGTGTGTGTGTGCACGTATACACTCTTAGACAAAAAAAAACGACGCACCAAGAAAGGGTAATGCAAATTGCACACAAATTGATGTGTGTAACGAGAAATTCGTTCCAGAAATAATTAATTTCGTTGAGCTAGTAACGCACGTTAAATTAATATAAAATCTCTAATTCTGAATAGTTGTTCCATAAAATAAAATAGTGTAATTTCTATACCGTTCCCTCGACGTGTGTGTTCTTGAGAATTTAGCCGTTGCCCATTTCTCTTAAACCGTAAAAGCTTCTACTGTAAATTGCTTAGCCAGGTGTTAGTCTCCGGATTCCCTTGTTGTCTAAAATGCACATTTTATGGCTGGTAATTGCAGGGTGTTTCTTGTAAACATCCAACTAGCCATTGTCCGCGTCATGCCGTTTTACGTTTGTCCCCTAAATTTTACCATAAAATCGGTTTAAGGTAGTGATAAAAGTTTTGTCTCTCGCCCTCCCCTTGTTCGCAAGATTTTCCCACGAATGAACTTAGCGTCAGCTTGGCGAGAAAGTGCTTTCCGAGTAAGGTCTTTCTCCCCTGGTTCAACCAATCGAGCAGAGGCGCGAAGTTCGTAATATCGGGTCTAAACCATTCACGGGCTTCAATTTTTGCGGTACGCCCGAATGTTCTCCACTTGGCGAGGTATCAGCAAGACCGGGTTCTTTTTTTTGGCCATCAAGCGCTCGCGTTGTTATTACTGTCTATTTTCCTCCGCGCTGAGGTAATATTGCGTACGCCTTGAACGGGTGGTCCGCTCTTTGTTAGGATTGGCGTATTTCTCGCTATTGTAACCCTCGCTTTCCTTTGTTTGCACTTCTGTCCAGCGATGAGAAAAAATATATATCAGAGAGCCATTTTTTTTCCTAAGAGAGAGTTGTCTCTTATATTTTTGCGTGTAAGCACCCCATCAGTTTTGGCCCTCGCAATTCTGCATCGGGGGGCTATCTTTCTATATATTAATGATGCCATGTTAGATATAGTCTTCGGACTTTAGACCTATGCGGTCATTCTTTATTCGCTGCAGCTCATGTAGTACCGAGCTCCTTTGTACGTTGTAAATATCCTTTTATGTCAACAATATGCGCAGATGTCCAGCATTTGAGAGAGGACGTGTAGTTGGGCTCAAAGAAGCCGGTTGGTCTAATCGGTAAATCGCTCGACATTTGAATAGGAGCGATGCCACTATTAGACGATGTTGGCAGGAATGGGTGAACCATATTCGAACACAGCGCCAAGAAGGAAGCAGTCGGCCTAAAGAAACGACAGAACGTGAGGACCGAGCAATCGTCACAGCGGCACTCACAGCCCCAGATCAATCATTATCATCTGGTGCATCTGGTGCTTCAATGACCATGATTTTGGTATACCCAAATATCAATGTTGCTCTTCGAATATTTCTAACTCCTCCCGTTTAAACTGCTTCGTGGGAGAGAAGTTTTAGCAAGTTGCAATTCCTAAAAAATTATTTAAGATCAACTATCGGAGAAGAACGATTATCCAATCTTTCTATTATTTCAATAGAATACAATATCATTAAAAGTATTATGATGATGATGATGTAATTGATTAACTCGCTGAAATGAAAGCAAAAAAAGTGCAATTAAAAAATCGTATTGCTAAATATCTATTGCAATGAATTTGTTATATTATTTTCCCAAACCTAATTAATTAAGGGGCCTGAATGCTAATTCTTGCACGGGGCACAGGAATGACCAGTTGTGTCACTATATGTATATATATATACACACACATATATATATATATATATATATATATATATATATATATATATTCTATTATGCAAGCAAATTTTTACCCTGATTCTTCTGCCTTTAGCAAACATTAATATTTCCTGTCATTTTTCATCTAGTGGCAATAACCTTTCCTAGGAATTTTTGAAATAAAGTTGAAGGGTGAATTGGAATTTCAGTGAGGGGAAATATTGTAGAATTTATAATTTTTTTATTATTAACTACCTATAGAAATTATTCACAGATAATTTAAAATTCAGAGGGATTTGTTCGATAATTTTTTTACCTCTCTAGATTTTAAAAAATTCTGAGATAAGAATTTTTTAATTTCATCATCATCAGTAATACCTACAGTCCCATATGAGTCTTGGCCTTCTTTAGATGTCTGCTATTATATAAGACCATTTTAGAAATTAAAGAAGAAATTTTGTTTTTAAATTTTTGATGAAAGGGAACTTTATATTTGTCTTCTAAAATGTTTTCATTATTGTACATTGAGATAAAATAAGATTTCTTTATTAAATTTTCATCTTTTATTTTATTCGGATAACATTCAACAAATACCTTTTTAAAAAAGCATTAAAACTAAAATTAAATTATATTTGATGTACAATAATATAAATAAAAATAATTCCTCAACTAAATCGTAAAAATGATGAGGTAGGGCAACAATAAAAAAATAAGGTTACTATCAAATAGTAAAAACGTACATAAAGGTGAATCCAAAAATACTTCATATTTAATGTATTCTGTGTTAGAATATCTGAATAAGGGTTTTACTTTATATTTCTACGCAATTATAACTTGTAATTGGAATATTTGTCGGTAATTTTAAAGATGAGAATTTTCATTCGAGGATTAAAAACTCTGTTTAATATATGCAAAACTAACTGTATATAATTTAAATCTTTGGATTAATTGCTTAGCTTAAAAAGTGCCCTTGTGGTCCTTGTTTTCCTCCTTGAATATAAAAATTGCGATTTTAAGAGGGATTATAGTTGATAAATTACTGGGAGTTAATTCTTATCTTGTAATGCACTACCTTATTATAGTTTTTGGGGTCCGTGAGGAATTCTCTCTCGGGAATAAACAGACAAATATATAACAGAATACAATAATGGTGAAAAAAATATTTTTATGAATAAAAATTTTTGCCGGTAAAAGTTATTATCTTTATGATGGCATGCTAACCTGAAATGAGTTAGGAGAGGATAAATTTCAATTTAAAACAAGATAGAAAATAAAAGTGATATTTATTCGCATAAAATGCCACATATGCTGGATTACATATTATAGAATGTCAAAAACATTAATTTTACAGTCTTTTAAAACTAAATTTACAGTCATAAAGTAAACTTTGATCAGAAGCAGGCATGTAAAATCCTTCAATTTATTTCGGAAGATAAGCATTGTCCTCATCGGTTTAAGACATCAGAGCAACAAACAAAAAGGAATTATCTCAATTTACATATGGAACCCCTTTTAAATGACTCTCGTGTATCTGTAACAGACATCAGGGCAACAAACAAGAAGAGAATAGCTCAATTTACACATGGAACCCCTTCTAAATGACTCTCCTGTATCTGTAACGGACATCAGAGGAACAAACAAGAAGGAATAAGGTCAATTTTACACATGGAACCCCTTCCAAATGACTCTCGTGTATCTGTAACAGACATCAGAGCAACAAACAAGGTGTAATTAGCTCAATTTACATATGGAACCCCTTCTAAATGACTCTCCTGTATCTGTAACGGACATCAGAGGAGCAAACAAGAAGGAATAAGCTCAATTTTACACATGGAACCCCTTCTAAATGACTCTCGTGTATCTGTAACAGACATCGGGGCAACAAACAAGAATGAATTAGCTCAATTTACATATGGAACCCCTTCTAAATGACTCTCCTGTATCTGTAACGGACATCAGAGGAGCAAACAAGAAGGAATAAGCTCAATTTTACACATGGAACCCCTTCTAAACGACTCTCGTGTATCTGTAACAGACATCGGGCAACAAACAAGAAGGAATTAGCTCAATTTACATATGGAACCCCTTCTAAATGACTCTCCTGTATCTGTAACGGACATCAGAGGAGCAAACAAGAAGGAATAAGCTCAACTTTACTCATGGAACCCCTTCTAAATGACTCTCGTGTATCTGTAACAGACATCGGGGCAACAAACAAGAAGGAATTAGCTCAATTTACATATGGAACCCCTTCTAAATTACTCCCCTGTATCTGTAATGGACATCAGAGGAACAAACAAGAAGGAATAAGCTTAATTTACACATGGAACCCTTTAAAAATGGCTCTCGTGTATCTGTATTCTTCCGTAACTAAGCCCTCTCCCAACTACAATAAGATGGGTGTGGTTACTTTTTACTCTCGGAAGCGTTTTTAAATAAGTCTCGTTTTACATAAGTCTAATCTAATGACTCAACCCTTTCTCTGCAGAACACGATGGTTCAGACCAGAATTTTCCTTACAGTAGCCCTTTACAAAAAATCTTATATTTATGTGTTTTCTTAACTCGGTCTTACTGCCTAACAGAACAGGATCGAACTGGCTGACTTTATTCATGGATGCTTATTAAAAAAATAAGTATCGTATATCTGTCTTCCTCCTTGAGTCAGCTTTCAAACTTTTAGATTGAGTAGTTACGGTACGGCTTTTTCAAATCGGTACCATAAATTATGCATAGTCCTAATTTCAGCATCATTTTATTGGGCACACAGCTGTTTCTCTCTGTAAAACAAACGAGTTAAACGTATCAGCTGCCGCTTCCCAAACTTCCAGTTAGAGTTTCTTTATCCTTCGTCGTTCGGAATTATTGCAAACCTCATTAGCAAAACATGACAGTATTTCAGAATTTATACTGTATGCATATTACTAAAAAAAAGATTTTTGCTTTGTTACGCCTAATTGTAGCATAATAATGTTCAACCAATAATAAATATTAATCACTATATATAATATTGTTTAACTAGTTGGGGTTTTTTTAGGACTCGTGCAATTGCTTGCTTTGTCAAAATATTTCGAAACTATTTTTTTATTATTATTATTCACAATGTCGAAATTTGTTTCAAATGAGAACAATAACTTTAAATATCATTATATAACATAAATTATATCACACACGGCATTAAACAATATTATAAATTCTTTAAATAACATTATATGATACAATTTCTTTGTACATGTCTCATGCAAATGCTTATTTTGTATATTAAAGCATTTAAAGATATTATGCAATTGCGTTTTTGTTCTTAATCACGACGTTGAAATTTATTTCAAATGTGCATCTATACTTCTTTTGCTCCCTCTGTGTTTCTAAAGCTGGCTGTTACAATTATCTTTTGTGCTTGTACTGGAAATTGTGATAACTGTTATGTGACATTCTGTGGATGCTAGTTCTGTGGATGCTAGTTCTGTGGATGCTAGTAAAAGCGACCAGCGTGGTCGCTTTTACTTTTATATTTTCTTTTTCAAAACAACTCAACTGAAAGTAACATATGTAAGGAATGTTACCCTTACCTGTCATCATAAATATACGTTGTTAAGAGGTATTCTCTATAAGGTTGATTCTAAAACATCATGATTAAAAAATGTGAAATTTCATCACTTCAGAACAGAGTTAAAGATAAGACTGAGATACCCAACACCAATGATTTTAAAAATGACATCCCTCTCTGTGTGTAATATTTTTCAAAATTAAGATATCTACACTTTATCATTACATCAAATAAGAAATTGTTGGGGAAACATTTTTCACTTAAAAAAATGGAGTAAAAATTCAGCAAGTACTGGATTACATCACTCTCTGTATGTACTATTGTTCACAATTCAGATATCTCTACTTAATCATATCAAATAATAAATTGCTGGGAAAATTTCTTCACTTATAAAATGGAGTAAAAATTCAGCAAGTACTGAAAAAAGTGTACAAAATTAACTATTACTGGCTCTCGGTTGTTGTGCCGGTGACAGTTAAGCCTAACCTAGCGATCTCTTTCCCGCCTATCTCTTAATAAATTATTTCTTCTTCGCTCCTTTCTTGAGACTGTTCCCAATTTTCACTTGATTGTACAGCTCGCTTTCGAGCATTCCTGATTTCAGTGCGTAAATCCATGTTGACAGGCGGTTGCAAACGGCCGCTGATGTTTATATCTGGTAGTTGCAGCCGTTGCCATTCGGAGTGTAGAAATATCGTCGATTTTTGTGCCGCATACCTACGCGTTTTATATATAGAGAGTAATCGTAGCTCCTTTTTGATACTTAGTAAAATAAGTGTTAACCTGTAACTTTTTAAAATTTTCCATGTGAACTTCTTTTTTTTTTTTGCTTTGGATAATGTGCGCATTAAAATGTCTTTAGAACCAAGTTACAACATAGCGTTGTACCTCCTCGTGTGTTATATGTACCTTGGTCCTACATATTTTTATTTTTATTACTCAATTCAAAAGTATACATTTCACCCTAACCCAAACCTGAATTAGAAGTCTAAGAACAAAATCAGGTAAGTAAATCAACTAAACTTTATTATAAACACAATAAACAAATCACAATTAAATATGAAAATTAAACAACAGTTGCTCAGTTTACAACTGTAATTCTGGACAAGCTTGTAGCTTCCGGTTTTGTCAAAATTATGTCCTTCTCAAATTTCTTTCAAAACGTTTGAAGCAAAAATTATCCTACCGTTTGATTACTATCCCAGGATTTATCATGTTTTATGTTGCTTGCCTTCGTAAATTGCAAGGCTAACTGGAGAACTCGCTTTGAAGTTAACCAGCTCTTTGGTTGTATTAAATTGTTAAAAGTCCCTCTTCATTAGTAAAAACTTATTTCGCATTGTTATTTTAGGAATATGAAAACGTATTCATTCCTGATTCTAAAAATGTTTTCACTTGCCTAATTATAGTTTTCGATCGATTGAAATGTTTAGCAGCTCTATAAATTGCCATTTCTTACTTTAGAATTAAATCAACAGCTTTCTCTGTCTCTTCCTTTTCTATAGCCTTCCTCTTAACACCGGAAACACTCAAAGGCATGATTCTCCCCAGGGAAACTACTAAAAAATAAATACTAATAGACTGCGAATTAATTAACAGGAGGTTGTGCCTTAGAGCTAGGACTAAGGAAAAAAAGAATTCAAGCCCGAGGTTCAACATGTTCTCAGTCCAAACAATTGTTCATTTCTCCAAGCTAGATGTTACGTTAAAGTCATGATTTTTTTTACTGATATGTTTCTAACGGTTGAATAATTTAAGAATGACATTCGTTTTTCAATAAAATGCTGTTAAGATCTCAAGAGAAAACAAAGATTAATGCCTCAAAATACTTTCTTTTAGCGTACGAGACATAACAGAGGCGGTTAACAATTAGACTTAAATGAGCAGGTTTTTATACTTGGCACATTCAGGCGCTCTAGTGGCACATAAATGAATAACGCTTGCCACTTTAAAAAAACTAAACAGATATAGCTTCCAAAGGCCTAGGACGAAGTTACATCCTGTCCAAGGCACAACAGGTTCCTTTATTCGTATTAGAGTACGTTTCGCATGCAAATAGGCAACTGATTTTTGAGTAATCGCACACCTAATATCCCACTGATGAGTTTTAATAAGTTGTAATTGAGTTTTTCGGTACGCTACTCAAGTTCTTTATATACATACATACATACATACATATATACATACATACATACATACATATATACATACATACATACATATTTACATACATACATACATAAATATACAGCAACCACCGCTTATAGTGATCACTGGTTATAAGAATCAACCGTTTATAAGAATCAATATCGCGAAAACAAAAACAAATGAATTATTTCCATGTTAAAATTTTAAAGAATCAATCCACCGGTTTTAAGAATCAGTTTACACTCTTCGCTTTCCTTTCATTTTTCCAAAAAAGTTACTTAAACCCTCAAAAGGCACGAAGTTCTTTCTTTTTTTTTAAGAAAGATTGATAAGATGGGATGGAATATAGTCGTAAAATTCATCCCTTTCTTTATTAGACATAACATAATAGTTTCCCCTTAAACGCTTTACCACAACAGTCCTATTAGCTTGACCCGGGGGCAACTTTACCCGTCCGAGTAAATCTTCGTCTGAGACTATAAGTATTGAAAGAGGTATAAACAGCCTTCTGAAAACTTCATTACGTCAAACTACCGTAGAAAACTTTTTCTTGCTCCCTTCCTGTAGTTGAAATGTTAAAACTGTTAAGCAGGTATGTTGTAACTTGTAACAAATATTGTATTTTTTTCTTCTCGTACTATAATCATGTGTATCTACTTATAGGTCTAAAAATTAAGTTTTATTTTTAAAACTATAAAAAATAATTTTAATAAAAGATAGTTAATCTAAATTAAAGAGTATTTTATGGTAAATTATCTAATATATGTATATATAGGTGTGTGTTCCTGTCCAAAAACCTAAATTTCGGTTATAAGAATCAACCGCTTATAAGAATCAAAAACAGTAATAACAAACGTGATTCTTATAAGCGGAAATCACTGTACATACATATATATATATACACATATATATATATACATACATATATATATATATATATATATATATATATATATGTGTGTGTGTGTGTGTGTGTGTCAGAATTTAAGTGGGAAAAGAATGATTACCTTAAATTTAAAGCGGGCTTGGGAATTAAATTATATTCGTCGCGTAATTTGCCTCTAATTGTTCGTATTTCAAGACGCGATTTGGGAAAGGGAAATTCCCCTTTTCATTATGTAATCTTGGCGAGCCTGTGGGTTCTGCGGTCGAGGAGGAAACATTATATAATTCTCCTTGAAAGATGTCTGGTTTGGGCACTGCGTATGTGCAGCGAGAGTTGACGCGCGGAGATGCCCGCGAATTTTTGTCAGAACGCGGGATTTAATCGTTGCTGGTGGACGTGTGTCAGCTGAGTCCACAATTTGAAAATGGCGAGCGCTCAAATATGCGCTACCTGGATCAGTGGTTGCTGGAAGGAGAAATAAATTAGACTTGATTTCGTTGGAACTATGTTTGTTTATTGAATTTAGACTACTTACCACTCGCCACCAGTTTTAATATGATGACTGCAAATTAATGTGAGAACAGGCAAACCACACGCCTGTCATATATATATATATATATATATATATATATATATATATAGATATATATATATATATAATATATATATATAATATATATATATATATACATAGATACATACATAAATATACATACATATATATAGTATATATATATATATATATATATATATATATATATATATATATATAACCCCCATAGTGGCCGTTCTTACGAAGGGTGTTTGAAATTTCCCGTTCTAAAGAGGGAATTGGAAAAATGGGCCCCGTAAGCTAAAGGTCAATTTATATTAATACTGTAGTAATTGAAATATTTTCATATGCTTCTAAAAGCGTATGTTTCGTATTAATATTCTCTAACATGATAGGAGATCAGAAAATAACATTTTTTTTTAAGTTAACATTAAAGGAAAATTCTGTGCTTGAAATATCTTTTAACAGAGTTCATAAAAATTTTATATCTCAAAGTATTATTTATACATAGTGTTTTTTGCACACATTTCAATTATTATAACTTGAAATCTTTTAGACATATACTATTTGTGTGTTCAAATATGCGATACAGAAAAAGTGCACGAATTTTCACTTCCTTATCAAAGCTCAAAAAAACTATTTATATGCATTGAAAAAATCATTTGGACGTGAAGATAGAAATATATGTCTGGACACATTTTATGAATTATGCATATCACTGTTGTTTTCTACTAAGCTCATCAAGAATTCTTGTTTAGATCAAAATAGAATTATTTAAAATACGCCTTGAAAAGTGTATTTACTTATTATCACCCGAATTTGAATTTTTATTCGTTTATAAATCACTGTTTTTTTCGGTATGTTATGTAAAATTTTTATCATGTTTATGGAATGCATACACGGGGGACTAAGTGTTAAAGTGAACCAAGTCCACTTTTTGACTATTTCGTACTAACACTGTCATGACCCAGTAAAAATATTATATTTTGTATCCAACAAGGAACCTAGTTCGTCCTATAAATTTTAACCTTCATATGACAACAGTTCTATGTACCAGTGAATAACAACTCATTTCCTTTCAGAACTTAACGGACCAAGTCCATTTTCTGAGTTCTGAACAAGGACGTGCCTAAGTATGTGTATTATGTGATTTAATTTAATTCAGTGTGCTGAACTTACGTCACAGTCCGTTTTGGAGAAACTATTAATATAATTTAGGAAATTGTCAGAGTATTCTAGAAAGAATGTTTTCTTGCGTGGGTTAGTACAGAGTTCAAATACTATGAGATCGTATCCAAAGGAGGACAGTGATTCAGCTAAAACCAGAGATTTTCACACTTTTATAAAGATTAGAATGGGGCTTGTGGCGGCTCTGTGATACAGAACGCTGTTTTTCGGTGCTGAGGGTGCTCGGATCGAATCCCAGCATCGCGGCACGAAAAATGCCACCGTTTGTGTCGTCCCTTCATAGGGGGAAATGCTGTCTGCCTATATGGTGCCCCCATAATAAGATGGCCAGCAAACTGTGGCGTAGTATAGGCGAATGTTTGACAACAAGTGCCTCAGCATTAAAAATAAATAAATAAATAAATAAAGATTAGAATGTGAGAGTTTACGAGAAATTTGCCCTAGAATATTGTGAATAAGTTAGGAAAGACTGTATAGACGCCTCGGTAAAAAAGAGACTTTTGGAGTTATTCAAAGCGGGAGTAAGGCAACTTCAAAAATAATTGATGATTCTGATGCTGTTGCCCACAACAAATCTTTCCCTTGCTACAAGAGTAACGACATACGAAATGACTATGCCAACAAAAAGTATTTGCATTCTAACCTTAATATTAAAAAAAATGCATAATCTCACGTTACGAAATGTGCTGAAGAAAACAATAGCCATGAAAGAGAAATACTATTATCATGCATTTTCGAAAAAATTCAATTTACACTTTCAGGTTCCTTCAAAAGACACTTACAGGTTGTGTGATGAGATTATGCTTAAAATAAAAAGTAAGCATGATGCTGAAAAACAAGAAAAAAACACTTGAAGTGGAAAAGGAACTGCATCGAGTTCGTGCATAGAGAGTAAGACAAGTCCTTAACGATGAAAGTAACTCAGCTTCAAAAGAGACTTACGTTTGCACACATGATCTTCAAAAGACATTGCCTTTTCCGAAACTTTCAACCTCTATTGCATGCTACAAAAGAAGTATCTCCTCATACAATTTTGGTTTACAGCTTCGAGGATTCCAATTGCTATATGTATGTTTTGGACAAGACAGTAGGGGGCAGGGGTTTTGAAGATCGCTATTATCGTATTTGCGAACATTTAAAGTGAAACTTCGCGAACTTACGAACTCATAATTTTATATTCAGACTCGTGAATTTGGAAAAATATGAATGTAAAAATGAGCTGTGCTGAAACTATCTGCCTATATAAGTGTTTTACATTATAACAATCGCCCAAAAGCATAACGTTTCAGAGGGAAAGTGAACCAAGTCCAGCTTCCACTCAAATTCATTGTAATAGCTCAATATCAACTGTATTTTGTGAGACAATATCAATTAAATAGTTTAAATAAACATGTCTATATATTACTGAGGCAGGAAAAAAACAAGAAAAAGTCGATAGATAATTAATTGTAATCGTTCAACTTTGAGATCAGTTTTGTAAGAACTGACTCTCGTGGATTTGGTTCGCTTTAACTCTGAACCCTCTCTCTCTCTCTCTCTCTATATATATATATATATTAATGTAATGTAATATAATATAATTGTGTGCGTAATAACTAGCTTAGTCTCTAACCTTTGCGTCACATTTTTCAGTCACGTTTGCAAGTAACGTGTTTAATTTCTACATTAATTTTTCTTTATTTGTTTCATGTGTTGAAAAACGCATAAATATATAGTGATCCGCCATTGGGTAGTGACGTGACTGATTAAAATGTAAACGTCTTTGACAGCAATATTAAAATATTTTATTGCAAACCTTGTTTAAAATCAAACTGAAAATATGCCCTCTTACAAGAAATGTTACAAAATCGTAGGACTTATTGCAACCTTTCTTGAATAATATTTATAAAAAGTAATTGTTCTGGTGTAATTTAAAATACTATTTAAAAGGAACGAAATTAATAAAAGTTATATTTGACAAATTTATTTTAAAAATCAAATGTAAATTAGAAATAGTTTCCGAAAACACAATGAGAAATGGTAATTTGCCCTATCTAATGGTGTTAAGCTAGATGCTGTCATCAGATAAGAATGTAAAATGATTCATGAGTGCACAAGACTCGTTTAATGACCATTTCAGAATTATCGGTCGAAGAAGGTATTCAAAATTGCACAATGGAGATATATGCATATTAAAAACTAGTTCAGATAAGAGAGGAATGCATACATTGGATTACAGATAAGTATTAGATATATATTAGCAAGGATTTTCTAAAAATAAAATTTTCCTTCGATTGTTAATGTAGTAAGACATTCTCCATATCTACGTGCATCTAACTTATTTATGGGAATCGATTTATCTCGAAATTAACAGAAGCGAAGAACTTGTTTATGGGAATTATTTAATTATTAAATATTTTTACACCTTTCTTTATTAATTTCTAATCTAGTATACATCTTTCATGCAATAATTTCCAGAAATACAAAAGATAAATATCATATAGTGGACTCTGTAAAGTGTATAATATTTTACTGAAAATCTGATTACACGAATCCCATTATATAAAAAGTTGATGACCAACTTAAATACCACCGGTTACGCTTAATTAAACTACATGAAGGTAATCAAGTTAAGAGTCTGATTAAAAAAAGATTTGCGCAGGGCATTTGGAATTCTAATTAAAATTAAAGGTAGTCGGTGTAAAATTTAAATCGTGAAAGTAAACAACAGAGAGTTGTAAAAAAATATAAGTAAATAACATCAGTCTAAGCAGATAAACAATTTTTGTTTAATCAAGTTATTGAAAATCGAATTAAAAAGGTTAATATTGAAATGCCTTTATAAAAATTATTATATAAAATAAGAATTAATTTTTTTTTATGAAAACGAACTAAAAAACAAATTTCACTTGTTGTTCTTTCATTTAATTGCTTTTTAAAACATTTTAAATAATCTTTTTTCTCTAATTATATGCTAAATTCTAATACGTTTGTCGTCATATATATTTATAAGAGAGAAATATTCGCTATAAGCAGAAACTGGCTGACAGTTTAAATGAAATCTTTGAACAAAAAATTGACGCATCCTGAAACATGACAGTAGGGATTACAATAAATTGGTACATGCTAGGTAGTTGTGCAGAGAAAGTACGCAATTGCGCTCTCAAAACAATATGCATATTTATTTTTTGAAAAAATAGCTATGTCAGTTGATCAACTGAGCATGTACTTGAGTCTCCACTGTATCTTGGTCAAAGTCCCTTTGCAATGCATAATCCTTGTGTTCTCTAATAATGTCAAAAAGAAATTGAACTAAATATTCTATATCTCTGGGTTAGCTGGAGGTTACCTTGAAAGATCTGTAATTAAGTACGGTCATATATCAACGTGCTCGACTGTCATGAATTCGATTAATGGACAAGCGAAGATCTCAAGACCAGAGAAGTTCTACAGTCAAACCATGCAGACTGAAGCTGCACGCATCGCATAACTCTACACACTTCTACACCCTTCACATTATTCTATCTATAGACCATTTTATCAGCAGAATAATGCACTTCGGGCATTAATTGATGTTAAAGTCCTAGAGATACTGAAACAACATCTGGCGACACGACAGGTCTTAGAAAGCATTTGGAGTAGTTATTTATTTTGAGGATGACGCATTGGACCATAAAGAAAGAATATTCATTTATTGTAGTTAATGGCTTTCCATACAGTCACCCAAGATGATTGATTCTACGTCATTCCATTATAAAATCAATACAATTGCTCAGGCCAGCTCTTCTCTATTTTTGTATTTATTAGATCGAGACAGGTACTGACCGTCTTCTTCCAAATCATTAGATTTAGTACCGTTAGAGTCCCCATTGCATCAAATCAATTGCACTGTACGAGTATTAGGTAATACAAATGCTCATTTGTCAGTGATATCATAGTAGAATTCATCCAGAGCAGAATCCATGGTGCGCAATAATATGCATGGTCTAGAGAATGGTCCATTCATAACAGGATTTGATGCTTAAATATCTGTAAATCATAATATTACTCTATCGTTGTCAATAAGAGTTAGAGTGACTCAAAACATATTCTCATTTTCTCAGGCCTTCTTTTTTTTTTACGCAGCGGCATCACTCGGAACCCAAATAAAGCAAATTGGCGGCATGACTTACTGGCTTCTTTCATATTCGTCCATACTGAATCTCTCAAGTTTTGTTTTACGGTCATCATCATTCTGTGAGTCGGCCAGTGTAAACTGTTGGGTTGTAATCTCAACAGTTGACATTATAAACCGTATGAGCAAGTCCCGTTTATAACATCACCACGTATTATCTATTCCTAATGACCCCTAATATTATTCTGATGAAGTCAGTGGCGGAGAAATTGAATACTATGTCTAGACAGGAGGATTTTTATCATGTTTTTATTAACTCGCTTTCTTCTTTGTGTGTTTGCCCCGTACAAATCTTGCAATCGATTTTTAACTAACTTCCCGACTAGCTAGACATTTGAAACTTTTAGAATAGCTCAGAACACGATGACAATGCATTCTTTTAATACTTTTAGCCACCTTTAAGCAGAATTGAATTCATTATTACCATGTTTTTATTAACTCGCTTTCTTGTTTGTGTGTTTGGCCAGTACAAATCTTGCAATCGATTTTTAACTAACTTCCCGACTAGCTAGACATTTGAAACTTTTAGAATAGCTCAGAACACAATGACAATGTATTATTTTAATACTTTTAGCCAACTTTAAGCAGATTGAATTCATTTTCAGTTAATTTTGTTGCTTGAAAATTTCTTATAATTGCTCTCTTTATTACGGATTTGATCATTTTCTTTCAAGTTGATGGGATAATTCATAAAAAAAATTTTAAAAAGTATTTGTCAATACATAGAATTGTCAAGTTTATATGATTCAACAGAAAATTTAAAAACGTGGTATATAAAAAGTTCTTTTTATCTTGTAATTATTGTTTGTTTTTTAAATGGCGGGTTTATAAGTTACTCTATCAGAAAGTTTTGATTTTAAAATGAAAAAATGTTTGACAATATTGCCATATGTCCGCCACATAACTGAGGAAATACCTCTCTGTAAGACTTGTAAGGTATACACAAGATTCGATTCACAAGAATCGAACTTTTGAGTGAATGAATTAAAGAAGCTGCTTGAGATATGCTAATTTCGGCATAAGCGCTTAGTATAAATACCATGCAGCGTCATTGATGAAAAAAAAGGTTGTTAGGGTTGAAGAAGGTTGTTAAAGTTGATAGATAAGCGATAGGGAGCTACGAGGTATGCAGCTCCAGTACTATCCTGAGCTAGTGCTTAGGGGCCCAAAGTTTACGTGGCAGAATTGCTGGTTGACTTACTGTTCGTGAGTATTGAAAAATATATTGTTCCTGAAAGCTGTATTTATATATCTGTAAAAGTAGTACGTATGAATCTTGTTGTTAAAAGCAAAGCCTACATGTGCAAGAATATTCAATAAACATTGTTTCATGTATAAACTGTGTTTGTATCTAATTCATTTAGAGTGCCACTTCAAATTATATACACCCAAGTCTGGGTAGAAGTGAGCTATATACTGTATAGACTTGCATTATTTTATATGAGATACAAAATTAAAAGTATAACAAACATTTCACACTTGCCACGTTAGAACTATAAGTGGTGTTTTAAACCAAATCCAAAGCATCTTAGATTCTCCAGGTTTTATGACTGTGACCACATAGCCTTGAAAGAAATTTGGAAGATGCAATGAAAAAATGGAATGAAAAAGTTCAAAAAGATAAATGACTGCAAGCATGACTAAAGATCTGATTAATTAACAAACATCTTTTAATTTCTTATTTCCTAAGTGAAACAATCTAAACCACAGATAAAATATTTTAAAGTTTATTTTGTCATTAATCTGCTCATGATAACTTTAATCTAGGATGGTACACTTAAAGTTATCTACACAAAATGAAAGGATTAAAGATTAAAGTGACAAAGTTTTATTCTTCGCTTTTATAATGATCTTTAAATGCCTCCTCTAGATAAAAAGAATTATCATTATGTATTCCCCGAGCTCTCTTGATTGTCGAAACTTCTCCTAAAGAAAACTCTTTATTCAAAAACTTTCAATTAATTATTTCGACTTAGAAGAAACTTAAAATGCCTCATGCTTAATACTTCATTTAGAAATGTTTTCTTTAACTTAAAGGGCAAAAGGATAACGTTTTCGTCTCCCTGCAGCAACAACAAAGGAATTAAATTGACTAAAACAAGTGTTAACTAAGCTATAAATTCAATATTTGAATATATTTTGATAATTTTTGGAGAGACAGGGGTCACATTTTATCTTTTATAATATTGTCTTGCTTTTCTTAGTGTACTAAATTCATTTTAAATTAAACTAAATATATAAGAATGTTCCGAAAGTACTATCTTCCCTTTGAGGAGTTTTGTAAGCTGTAACAATTTCAATTCTGAGTTTTCAACCGCGTAGCTTTTGAAAAACAACAAGCTGTATATTCACTGTTTAAATATTGATTCAAAATACACAAGCTGTTCAAGCTGTTTAAACATTAATTAAAAATAACACAAAATAGAGATGATACTGTTTAAAATTACTCTTTTTTGTCAAATATTTTGCTTAATATTGATGTAAAATATATTCAAAATATTGCTTAAAACTTTGCAATAAAATTATTTTCCTAATTTATACTTTGCGAACTATATTTTTTTCTTGTTTTGATATATCATTTTAGGTACTAAAAAATTGCTTGTAGTTATTTACAGTTAAGTCTTTTATTTTAAAATGCTAATTTATTAAACAATGCATTGTCATGAAACATGGATTTGTAGGTTTTTGCTTACACTAAAGTATGAAGCATTTAAAAATAATTTTCTAGATATAGGCTTCTAATAGCTAATATATCTTACTAATGGCTTCCTGCCACAAGTTTCAAAAAAATGAACTGCTATTCTTTAACCTTTTACTTTTCTATTTGGACAAATTAAGTAGTCATTATGTTACCCTTGCGGATTTGCAGTCGTTGGAAGTAGTTTAACTACTTTCCTCTTTTTCCAAAACCCCTTCACATTATCTTCAATGGGGTTATAGCTGTTACTTTCTCCCTCCATTTTATGTATAAAAAGAACAATATTGCAGCGTTACAGGACATAATATTTACAGATCTTCCAGAAACACAAGAATAAACCGATAGTTAGCATTAATCACGTCGAACGAGAAACCAGCTCTCCGAAAGAAATGTTAAAAAATGACTATATACAAGTATGATTTAGAATATTGAAGTTATTTTTGTATAAGTTTTTCGAGCAAAAATTTATGTGTTTATAGTTATAAAGTAATTTTGGAATAAATATGTTTGATTTTCATTTCTTTTATTGACTAAATAGAGTGTCATATCTAAAGGACTGGAGAAACTATATTTTTAAATGTAAAAATTGCGTAACGCCAACGGGTACTTTATATAACACAGGAATAAAAATTCCCTGTTCGCTAACTTTTTATTATAATTATGATAAACACAACTTTGCACACAGGTAAATTCTGCTGTATCTTCTTCATCATGAAATTTTTATCCTATAAATTTTGCTCAAGAAAATCAATATAAACTTTATGATGCAGCTTTTAAGAGAGCTAAACTACATGTACCTGATATCAACGAAAGCAAACTTTTTGGAAAACTGATAGCTAATTCCATTGTTCGTGTATATTTTTCTCTATCATTATCCTTCAGGCCCAGTTCCTAATTTAATTTTAGAATTAATTATACAACGAGCGTCTTCTTATTATGTAGATTATCTTCGATGCATAATACGTTGAATAATTTTCATTATTTTGATTCTTATGTCTGGTAGAATAAAATATATATATATTTCTTTTATTTATTTATTTATTTATAATAAATATAAAGATCAATGTATGCAATTAACGCCAAATACATACATATATATATATATATATATATATATATATATATATATATATATATATATATATATATATATATATATATATATATATATATATAATCGTAACGGATATTTTTATAGACAAAATAATGTAAAGAAAATATTCAAATTAAATACAACGGTCAATGTATGCAATTAATTTGTATGTTTAATATCCATAAAACATACTAATTTGAATTAAATTCTTTAAAAACTTCCATCCCAATTAGTCTAGGAGTTAAATTTTATCTTTTACCGTATTTTAATATTTTTTGTCAATTTATTTCGTTTTTATGCACGTGACGCAAAATTAATTTAAAGTATTACAAAAAGAAAAGGAACCACGTGATCAGTATTTAATAAATTACATTCTAAAAATTAATCTTTAAAAATTCACCAAAAATCAGACTATGGAGGTAAAGATTCGAAAGAGATTTCATTTTAAAGGAATTTTAATGATCTTTCTTGTGATATAAATTTTATAACCCTCAGATTATTATTTTAAATGAAAACTTCAAACAAGTTACTAAAATAGCTTAAAAATTTAATTTTAAAAAATCTAAGACAAATTTTTGAAAAATCTTTCTTAGTGCACCCCTACACTATAAGAAGAATCGCCAAGCAAAATGTCAGCCATTTAGGTCCAGCGGTTTGGTCTGTGCGTTATCTATCAGTCAGTCAGTCAGTCGCGGAACTGCTTTATATATATACTAGCTGAAAACCCGAACTTCGCTACGGAGTACATTCAAATTAAATACAAAGGTAAATGTATGCAATTAATGTAAAAAAATATATATATATACATATATATTTATAATAAATAAGACGATCAATGCATCCAACTGATGTAAAAAAACCAAAAAAATATATTTATAAAAAAATCGTAAGGGATATTTTTATAGACAAAATAATGTAGAAGTAAATATTCACATTAAATCTAATAGCACATACTAAAGAATATAGTACAGTTAATATAGTAGAGTTTGAGGAACATATCTTTTACTGTATTTTAATATTTTTTTGGATAATGTCCAATCGTCTGCCGCATTAGAAAGAAAAAAAAAATTTTTGTCTATTTAGTTATTATGCACGTGACGATAAATTTATTTAAAGTAACAGAAAAAGAAATCACGTGATCAGCATTTAATAAATTACATTCTAAAAATTAATCTTTAAAAATTCACCAAAAATCAGACTGTGGAGGTAAAGATTCGAAAGAGATTTCATTTTAAAGGAAATTTTATGATCTTTCTCGTAATATAAATTTTATAACCCTCAAATTATCTTTTTAAATGCAAACTTTAAAAAAGTTACTAAAACAGCTTAAAAATTTAATTTAAATAAATCCAAGAAGAAATTTTCAAAAATCTTTCTTAGTGCACCCCTACACTATAAGAAGAATCACCATGGAAAATTTCAGCCCTTTAGGTCCAGCGGTTTGGTCTGTGCGTTGTATGTCAGTCAGTCAATCAGTCAGTCAGTGAGTCAGTCAGTTACGGAACTGTTTTATATATATAGATAGATATCTATATGTTTGGGATTTCTTTTGTTTTCAGTCCTTTAAAATAGAAAAGAGAAATTTGATAATGTAACAGTTGTCATATTATCTATTTATGCGTACCAGTTCTGCTGAAATTTTTGATGCGTTTCATTAATTTCGGTGCTATGTTAAAGTTATATAAAACTTTGTATAAACTTGAAGTTGTTCATTTCTATATAGTTTGGAAGAGCATAAAAGGATCATTTCGATTTCGTGGTTATGATGCGTTTCGAGATGCTTCCCCGAGTTGAAGTTTACTTCTCTGAGATATGCTTCGGATTTGAGGTTAAAAATTTTTAAACCATCATGAAGTTTAAATCTCCAAAGACTTTGTTACCTGTACTTTAATAATTTATGCATTCCCCTCTTGCATCATTTAACACCAGTTTAATCCAAATAAGCATGCAATTTCGACGCAGACGGTCTTTTGGGAATTAATTAAAATCTGGAATGCATAAAAGTCAGAAATATAAAAGAAGAAAGTGTATTAAATAAACTTAAGTAGTTCTGGGTTTAGGTTATTAACTAAAGGAAGCACAAACCATAATAGGAATAGATACTTATTTGAAGTATGCGTATTATGGACCCGAATTAACAAGAATTTGCAAAACTTGTTAAACACAGAGGGGGAAAATAGCATTGCACGTAAATTCCTTGTTATGTAATTATTATCTCCATCAAGGCTTAGCTATAATTTTCCTCATAATTTTCAAAATTCAAATCTACAAAATAAATCTTATCCGTCAGTGAATCACTTTACAAATGTACTCAAAACATGACAACTTTGGTTTTGTTGTATAATATACCGTCAAGAATTATTAATTGCTAAAAGCTATTTATAAAATTGCTTAGTTAAATTGGCTGCTAGGGTGCATTTCCATAACCCATTACTCTTCCAGATTATGACTCATATATTCAGCTGCAATAAACCCTAGATTAATTTATGACTTAGACGTGGGACTAACAGTTTTAATGGATACATGCGATTTATACCCGAGGTCATAATAGAAGAAAGTGCGTATTAGACATATTTTAGGTATTCATCTATTCACGTTTATTGTTGAATGCAGCTGCAGATAATGTTCTACAAATAAAGGTTAAATTACAGTAAAAATTTAGGATATAAGATTAATTAAGAATAAAACAATTTTACTTAAAGATTGGGAACTTTGTGCCTTGCTTTTGATAAGAACCATTAAGAACTGAATCCATTAACTACGGAAAAAGCAATGAATCTTGACTCTTAAATCTTCTCTGCTAAACACGGAAATTTTATCTCTTAAGTCTTTGCATAGATTCTGGTGATGGAGCACATAAATTAAAAGGTTAATTAAATTTCATTTATTAACTTAATTTTTCCAGTTTGGGAGAAAAACTCCCGATTTATTTTCAATTCGAATGCTGAGAAACATTCAAGAAAAGTACTTTATTGTAAAAGAACGCAATAGTATCATGCTTTATTTTCTGTCAGTAGTATATAAAAGAGAGATTAGTTGGTTGGGGGCACCTTCGCTACTCCAAATAATGAGACAGGATCGACTTACAATCATTTGAAGGTCTCTAAATTACACTTCCATAACATTAATTTTGCCTCTCAATATATATTAAAATTATTTTTCTTTAATCACTTAATTTGATTATTTCTATTAATATTAGCTATGTTGGAACTCAATATCTTAAAAGATTTCATCTCCGCATATTCCCCATCATAATGTCAGTAACAGCGATAATCTTAAATCTATCTATATATATAAAACAGTTCCGTAACTGACTCATTCATTCATTCATTCATTCACTGACTGACTGACATACAACGCACAGACCAAACCGCTGGACCTAAAGGGTTGAAATTTTCCATGGCGATTCTTCTTATAGTGTAGGGGTGCACTAAGAAAGATTTTTCAAAAATTCTTCTTAGATTTTTTTAAATTAAATTTTTAAGCTGATTTTTAAACTTTTTTTACGTCTGCATTTAAAATAATAATTTGAGGGTTATAAAATTTATATCACGAGAAAGATCATAAAAATTCCTTTAAAATGAAATTTTTTTCGAATCTTTACCTCCAGTTCCTGATTTTTGGTGAATTTTTAAAGATTCATTTTTAGAATTTAATTTATTAAATGCTGATCACGTGACTTTCTTTTCTGGTACTTTAAATAAATTTATCGTCACGTGCATAAAAACTAAATAGACAAAAAATAATTTTTTTTTCTTGCTAATGCGGCAGACGATTGGACATTATCCAAAAAAATATTAAAATACAGTAAAAGAAATGTTCTAGAAACTGTACTATATTAACTGTACTATATTCTTTAGTATTCTTTATATTGGATTTAATTTGAATATCTTCTTCTACATTATTTTGTCTATAAAAATATCCCTTACAATTTTTTTATAAATATATATATATTTTACATCAATTATATACATTGATCGTCGTATTTATTATATATATATTGGCATTAATTGCATACATTGACCGATGTTTTTACTTTGAATGTACTCCGTAGCGAAGTGCGGGTTTTCAGCTAGTATATATATAAAACAGCTCCGTAACTGACTGACTCGCACAGACCAAACTGACATGCAACGCACAGACCAAACCGTTGGACCTAAAGGGCTGAAATTTTGCATGGCGATTCATCTTATAATGTAGGAGTGCACTAAGAAAGATTTTTAAAAAATTCTACTTAGATTTTTTTTAATTAAATTTTTAAGCTGTTTTAGTAACTTTTTTAAAGTTTGCATTTAAAATAATAATTTGAGGGTTATAAAAATGATAACACCAGACAGATCATAAAACTTCCTTTAAAATGAGATCTTTTTCGAATCTTTACCTCCATTTTCCGATTTTGGGTGAATTTTTAAAGATTAATTTTTACAATTAAATTTATTAAATGCTGATCACGTGATTTCTTTTTTGGTACTTTAAATAAATTTATCGTCACGTGCATAACAACTAAATAGACAAAAAAATATTTTTTTTCTTGCTAATGCGGCAGGCAATTGGACATTATCCAAAATAATATTAAAATACAGCAAAAGATATTATATTCCTCAAACTGTATTATGTTAACTGTACTATATTCTTTAGTATGTCCTATTGCATTTAATTTGAATATTTTCTTCTACATTATTTTGTCTATAAAAATATCCCTTACGATTTTTTTATAAATGTATTTTTTTACATCAATTGTATACATTGATTTTCGTATTTATTATATATATATACTAGCTGAAAACCCGCGCTTCGCTACGGAGTACATTGAAATTAAAAACAACGGTCAATGTATGCAATTAATTCCAAAAAAAAAAATAATAAATATATATATATATTTATAATAAATACGACGATCAATGTATACAATTGATGTAAAAAAAACATATTTATAAAAAAATCGTAAGGGATATTTTTATAGACAAAATAAAGTCCAATCGTCTGCCGCATTAGCAAGAAAAAAATATTTTTTTGTCTTTTTTTGGGGGGGGCACGTGACGATAAATTTATTTAAAGTACCAGAAAAAGAAATCACGTGATCAGCATTTAATAAATTAAATTCTAAAAATTAATCTTTAAAAATTCACCAAAAATCAGGAAATGGAGTTAAAAATTCGAAAAAAATTTCATTTTGAAGGAATTTTTATGATCTTTCTCGTGATATAAATTTTATAACCCTCAATGTATTATTTTAAATGCAAACGTAAAAAAAGTTTAAAAAACAGCTTAAAAATTTAATTTTAAAAAATCTAAGAAGAATTTTTGAAAAATCTTTCTTAGTGCACCCCTACACTATTTGAAGAATCGCCATGCAAAATTTCAGCCCTTTAGGTCCAGCGGTTTGGTCTGTGCGTTGTATGTCAGTCAGTCAGTGAATGAATGAATGAATGAATGAGTCAGTTACGGAACTGTTTTATATATATAGATTGGCATTAATTGCATACATTGACCGTTGTATTTAATTTGAATGTACTCCATAGTGAATCGCGGGTTTTCAGCTAGTATATCATAATTATGTTATTATTTCCTCAAATGCCATATTTATTAATATATACTAAATATTGAGTCGATTCTGTTTATTATAGTAATATATTTATGAACTCTTCAACTCCCCACCCTTCCCTTTCTCTAGCCTACTCAAAATTTGGAACACACCGAAAATTCTTTTTTTTACGTGAGGCTGAAACGATTCCTTTTGACTGCTCGAAAACATTCAACAGAACTCTGAAAGAGATGCTTGAGTATTGTCGTCACTATGCATAAAGCATTTAGTCGTAATGCTCGCTTCGGGGATATTTTAGTAGTGGTTATAAATCAAAGGAAAAATGTCCACAATACTTAAGGTGAAACAGGTTTTCACGAATTACACGACGCACATTTTGGAGACAATAGGGTAGACGGCCCTGACTATAAAAGCACAGTGGCAAATTAAAGAGGCACTTGCTATGGCTTTTTCCCATTCCCAAGTAAAACTTTAACTTTTTCCTATCAATAATCGTTCTACCAAATCTAAAAAAAAATGTCTATATAATCGTTGTACTTTAAAACCGGCAAAAAGGAATGATTTTAAATATTAGTACTTGAACAACCTTAAAGCACCCATAAATTATCCATTATAGTCGCGTTAGCTCTTTTAGCCCGTTGGAAAGCAAACACATATAATATGACTATCTGAAAACCCGCGCTTCGCTACGGAGTACATTCAAATTAAATACAACGGTCAACGTATGCACTTTATGCCAAAAAATAAATATATATATTTATAATAAATGCGATGATCAATATATACAATTTATGCAAAATATATATCTACTAGCGGCCCGTCCCGACTTTGTCCGGGTTGAACAAAATATTATACCAATAAATTTCCAGTTGATAGCCAATAAATTGTAAATCTTTTTTTACCTTAATAATAACCTACATAATAACTTAAATTAATTTTAAGTTAGTTAATAATTAAAATAAATTTTTTAAAAGAAAAAGGCGTGCCGGAGAACGGCTAGGTTCGAACTGTTAGCGTCAGAACAGAAGCCCAACGCGATAGCACCACGATAAGGATCGTTGAAATCTTCGGAACAAAAAGCGGTAGAAGACAGTAGCGGAAACAATGGAGACTGTTAGGATTAAGCCCCTAACTTTATTTCTACTGATTAGATATACATAATATATAGCCTATGTCCATCTGGAATAATGTACCTTTCAAACAGTGAAAGAATTTTTCAAATAGGTACAGTGGTTCTGAAGATTACCCTCCACGTACAAAATCGCTCTCTCTCTTTATATATAAGTATAGATCTATATATATATATTTATAAAAAAATCATAAGAAATATTTATTTTTTTGGATAATATCCAATCGTCTGCTGCATTAGAAAGAAAAAATGTTTTTTTTTGTCTATTTAGTTGTTACGCACGTGACGATAAATTTATTGAAAGTACCAGAAAAAGAAATCACGTGAACAGTATTTAATAAGTTAAGTTCTAAAAATTAATCTTTAAAAATTCACCAAAAATCAGAAAATGGAGGTAAAAATTTGAAAAAAAATTTCATTTTGAAGGACTTTTTATGATCTTTCTCGTGATATAAATTTTATAACCCTCAATGTATTATTTTAAATGCAAACGTAGAAAAAGTTTAAAAAACAGCTTAAAAATTTAATTTAAAAAAATCTAAGAAGAATTTTTGAAAAATCTTTCTTAGTGCACCCCTACACTATTAGAAGAATCGCCATGCAAAATTTCAGCCCTTTAGGTCCAGCGGTTTAGTCTGTGCGTTGTATGTCAGTCAGTCAATGAATGAATGAATGAGTCAGTTACGGAACTGTTTTATATATATAGATTAGTACCTTGAAAAAAAAACTATTTCACCATAAACGTTTGGTGATCTCAGAAAAAAATTGTTCTGATCGAATTTACCTTTAGACTTATATCTATTGGAATGATCAGGCGGGATTCAGCTGACCCCAAACGTGGCTTAAAACGCGCCCATCAGAGCCCGTTCACGTCCATTCGAAAATACTAAACCCTATCCTTTTTTGGACTCATCCTGTCTCTCCTCTAGTGTATACATGATTTTTATGATTTTAAAAACTACTTTGTAACGATAGTTAAATATAGCTGGAATGTAATTGCTTCCTTCGTAAATTATGCTTGGTTTCGTGAAGTTTTCAGCTCATACACGAAATGTTTTGTGGCTTCTTAATTTTAAAACGTAAAATCTCCGTTGAAATATAGGCTTCACTTTTAAAGAAATTCTAAAAATTCGACTAGCTTGTGAATAGGATGAAAAACAATTATACACTGTGTAAAGCAATACAGATGAGGAAGTATAAAAAAAAAGCTACAGTTGATTTCCTTGAGGTCCAAGGGGTTAGTTCTTAGGAAGGCACTTTATAGAGAAAATAGCTCACTTCTACCCAGACTTGGGTGTATATAATTTGAAGTGGCACTCTAAATGAATTTGATACAAACACGGTTTATACGTGAAACAATGTTTATTGAATTCGTTGCACATATAGAATTTGCTTTTACAGCAATAAGCATACGTACTACTTGTACAGATATATAAATACAGCTTTCAAGAACAATATATTTTTCAATACTCACGAACAGTAAGTCAACCAGCAATTCTGCCACGTAAACTTTGGGCCCCCTAAGCACTAGCGCAGGATAGTACTGGAGTTGCATACCTCGTAGCTCCCTATCGCTTATCTATCAACTTTAACAACCCTTTTTCAACCTTAACAACCCTTTTCAACCTTTAACAACCTTTTTTCCTTATTAATGACGCTGCATGGTATTTATACTAAGCGCGTATGCCGAAATTAGCATATCTCAAGCAGCTTCTTTAATTCATTCACTCAAAAGTTCGATTCTTGTGAATCGAATCTTGTGTATACTTTACAACTTTAATCATAAGAAAGTGCTGTAAAAGAATTATCCACAGTCCACAGAGCACTTAGTCAAAAGGTTGTCTGTTATACAAAACTCTCTTTATTTGTAGTACAACTGACTTAAAAGTTAAGAATTCTGTACCCAAAGAAATAAAAATCCCTCATCCACCCCCCCTTTTGAATTTCTCATCTTGCAGAAGATACCGAGAGATTCTAACTAAAGACTCGGCGTTGACTCGATTGGCACATAAAGCGAACATCACGACCCCGAACTCACTCTTGCTGTAAGCATAAAAATATTACAATTAAAATTAATGCAAAATCACATTTCAATACTTTTCAAACACCGCCGGTGTTAAGATCAAATCCTTGTGTTTAATTTTTTTTTCAATTTATATTTCAAACGTTTTAGGGAATATAAGGAAAAATGTCGCTAATTTTCAAGAAATAAAAATGAAAATAATTCTGTATTTTTTCCCTTTAAGAGTAAGGTTAAGTATGATAAATCATCATGCCTAACGTTAACACTATACGTTAACGTCAAAGTTAACGCTATAACATTTATACGTACATTAAATAAACCCAAACTATGTAAATAATTCAACACAAAATAATATACGTAAAGAAGGCATAGACAGCCGAACAAATTAACAGGAAAACTACCCTAGCGTTGAAAAAATTAATTTTCCAATAAAAGATTGCGCAGTTGCAACAAATCCTCACACTGAAAAAAGACAGTTGTAACTAGTAAAATGTAAATAATTCAACAGAGAAAGATATTTACTAACAGGAAGAATGCAGACAAAATAAACAGAAATCCTGCACTTAGAGCTGAATGCACCACAAATGCAAGATTCTGTAGCAATAAAATAACTAAACCATATAACGAGGCAACTGGCTGTCTCTTCTTCAGGAGTCCTAACAAAATCAGTTGCCTCAAGGGGGTTAGACCTGCATCCTATTCAGAAAGTTCCCCCCCTTCAAGTAACTGATTCGGTTAGGCCTTCTGATGAAGAGACCCGTCGGTAGCCTCGTAATATGGTTTAGTTCTTTTACTGCTACAGAATCTTGCATTTATGGCAAGATTCTGTAGCAGCGTTTAGCTCAATGGTCAGGATTTCTGCTTATTTTTTCTGCATTCTTCCTGTTAGTAAATATCTTTTTCTGTTAAATCATTTACATTTTGCTAGTTATAATTACATTAAATAAAATAATAAACAGAGTTCAAGCACAAGATTTTACGCTATTTCATACACATAATATAAATGCGTATTATTTCCCGTACAAATGTTTTGTATGTCATTCGATGAATTATATTAACTAAATTAAGGAGCTGAAAACAACAAAAATAAATAAATTGCACATTCTATCACCATGATCAAATCTCACGTAAAAGTATCAAATTTAATAAATGAATCTTCCTCTACTATATTTGTTTATGACTGTGAAACCGTCACCCTTGTTAAATGGGCCTATCTCGAATGCTTTTCAATAACACGGGAAGAGTAAGCAAGTAAATTTATAACTTACAAAAAATTCCCCGTAAATGTAGAGAGATGATCCTTTATTTTCGCGACTCAGCGATACATAAGCACCTGTTTTGTATAAACAAAAAAGCTTTATCTATAATGGAAAAGCAACAAAACTCTTCACATCAAAAGACAGAGAAAAAAATTAACCTTTCGTGCTTAACAGCTATACGTTTCCCGTGTCTAGGGTATTGTTTTTACTGACTACATGATTTATATTTAGAATCGCAATTTAATGTGCTTCTCACGGCTAGTGATATATTGAGATTATTTACATGCAAATGGATATACCTTAGAAGCAAGCGCAGAAAATTGGTCATTAATTCTTAATTTTTTGTCATTCAGTCCGTTTTTACCAAAATATATGCTCGCCAATTCATTCATAAATGAATTTTGCTATACACAGTGACACCTACCTAAATATAAATACACTAATAAGTAGAATTTCGTGTAAAGATGAAACATTTTACACTGGAAAAAATAATGCATGGATAAAATTTTTAAAAATCGAGGCAAAAGTTATTAATAATGCGAAGAATCATAAGTAATAAAGATAAATATAAAGAAATAGTAATAGTTAATATAAACTACCATAGAATATTGAAAATAATGTGTCTAAAACATAAATATCAATTGAAATTTAAAAAAAAACAGAAAATATAAGACTAAAGAAGTTACAAAATGAAAACAATGTCTTGAAAATGTGATAAGTTTTAATTTTTAAGTATTGTCACTCAAATATAAAGTATGCATCAAAATAAAATACAAAGTTTTCTTTTAAAGTCTTTGCTAACATCGTATATGTGCTAATTTTTTTTTCCAAAAGATACGAAAATTAAAGATTTTTGTCTTCAGCGCAAAGAGGAAAATTAATACCACAAAAAAATCGAATCCCTATTGAGACTGGAACTGATTAGTATATAATAAAACAGAAAAATAATTTTATTTTATTTTGGGGATCATATACGAATGTCAACAGTTAGAAAATTGTCTGCTTGAATTATAAGATAACGTGTCTTCGAGTATTGATTATTACAGTTTTTCCGTCTTAGCCAATTCAAGAAAGATAAACGTCGATTAAGTATTCCATCCCAGTTTCTTTAAGTGACGTCGTTAGAAATTCGCAGGTTCCTTCATACTTTGAATCTAAATAAAAAGTAAAACCTCTTTGAAAGAGTGCTAGAAATAGTTAAACCACTCAGGCGTTCCCGATTTAAAAGAACGTTATACAACGTCCTAGAACTGAAAATAAAAAGAGACTAAGGTAATCATTAAAACTATTTCAACAAATGAAAGGCATTACTGTCAGACGTGTTAAAATAATCCAAACTAAGCCCTTTCAGTCTTTCTGCATAGAAACATGAATCATATGGAGTCTGAGTTAATCCTCTGACATTTAGAAGAGCTATAGTATTTGCTCGATGTCATATCCGGGTTTAAATCTTTATAAGAAATGGGATATTATTTTTTAAAGTTTTAGTTGAACAAGTATCCGATCATTCTTATGAGTAATTTTTTATCCTAATTTATATTACACTACATATGGAAATCCGGTATCTGATACATTTATGAAATTATTATGTATAAAATATAAATGATATTATTATTATTTATATCTTATATATAATAATTATGATAATTTCTTATTAACAACTTATAAATTATTACTGTTATAAAAAAATTATTATTATCTTAATTATTAATTATTTATAATTATATTATTATTATACATAAAAACTTAAATACCTGTAAATATTTATTTAATTAAGTCTTTTGAACCTTCAAAGTTAAATGTGAGTTGTCGAAACAATTCAATTTTATTTTGATGTAATCCTTAATTGAGAATATTATTATGAAAAATGTATACGTTCAGTCACTTTTGTAAGCATTACACATGATAAAAAATGAACATATCATACTAGGCGGCCGGTGAGAAAATGTCGCATGCAAATAAAATATGATAAATTTTATAGTGATGTTGGTGGTTTGTAAAAGTATGAAAGAAGAACCGGTTCATTTGTAGCTACTGTTTATTGATTTAATAACAATTACGCGTAAAGATAATACAAAACCGATTACAAAACACCTTTGGACATAAAATTGGAAGTGAATCATTACACAAAACAGGGGGAACACGAGATATGTACAGGTCAAAATACATTTCTAGACAATATTAAAATTTAGGAATGACACAAACTCGTGAAAAATGGGATATTTGCATTACAAAATATCTGTGTACACACTATTTAACCGTGGCGTATCGACGCATCCAGGTAAAGAACTCTAGGGCCAAAAGTCAATTTTTAACTTCGATTTTTGGTACTTTAGGATTATTCTGTCGACTTGTCAACGCTCGCGAAAATGCGAAAATCCTTTGGCGCCATCATAATGAAAAGCAATTTCAAAAATGGAGGGCTCAAAACTCCCGTTTGTGACTGCCCTCCGGTTTATTTACTGCTGGTCGCATGGATTAACATCAATTGAATGGGGAGAAAAACAAGCTGGATTTGACAGGAAAGACCATTGTTGATTGGAGCAATTATATGAGGGAAGTGTGCAGTGACGTAGCGAGAATTACTGGCGCCCGGGGCACGATACCTTTTTGGCGCCCCCCCCCCAAATAAAAATTGAAATTTTTCGGAATATCTTGTTTGTCTTGGGGACCATTTGGCGCCCCTCTGCGAGTGGCGCCCGGGGCATGATAGACCCCCCTTGCCCCCCCTCTCGCTACGCCACTGGAAGTGTGCACTCATAGCCTTCTACGACGTGATTCGAAACAAATAGGAGGTCCGAATAAAATTGTAGAGATAGATGAGAGCCTTTTTACAAAGCGCAAAAACCAAGTCGGTCGTTATTGGCGCATAAGCTACCTTTTGGCGATAATATCAGGTTTGGCGAAAATGAATCGGGTTTGGCGAAAATGGTCGACGGGATAATCCCAAAGTACCCGATTTTTAAACATACAATGCAATGTGTAATTCTAAATTAACAATTCGTCAGAAGCGGAGAACTTAATCTTTAAAATGGTACCTCATTTATGGATTAAGTATGAAGGGCGAAAAGGGATCGTCACCAAAATCACCTTTCAGAAATAATATACATGATGATGATGATCATGGTATGTGTTTTAAATTAAAGGTTAGTGTTCGAGAGATAAAAGTAAAAGTAAATAATCGAGCTCGTGCTTGCCATCTAGCAATAAAGCAAATCTTTACATGGCTCGCGCACATTTTCCCCTAGAGTTTACATAAGAAATTTGCCAATCCTCCACGTACCAACTGTTGTCCCAATCTCCTTCGACTTGAATATCTGCCTGGTAAGACCTTTATTTTAATTATCCTTTAATTATGAGACATATCAAAAGCTTTCCCTAGATTGCTTGGTAGAATTTTGTGATATGCAATTCAATTGTGTACATATGTGGGGGTGAAAATAATAGGTTAATTAGAAATTACTTTATGTTGGTTGGTGAGTACATTGAAAAAAAATTTAAATTAGAATTTGTTGTGATTCCTTTAAACAAGAACTACTCTGGTTTAAATGAAAGATTAATTTATTGATTAAACACATATAATATTATACAATACACTCCTACTATATATCTCAAAATTCATCTGCACACATCACTTACAAATTCATTACTCTACTATGTTAATTATCTATGACACTCAACACATACATTTAACTCATTCAATTATTATAACATCATCTTATATAAATATCACTCATATTAACCTGACTCAGTTTACTGACATGTTAATAACTCCACTCATTTATATATGTTAATTCACTCACGCCCTACCAGTTTAATTTTTATTATCAACTATTCTTAATTGGGTGAAGCAGTGATTATGCTCATAAATGTGAGGAAAGGGGGAAGTACGGTACCTTCGTTGTTGATGCGAGATTGTAGTGGCGTTGGTCCTTCGTCTGGAAATGGCATAGTCTTTAGGCACTAGGATTGTTCATAGAAACATACGCTGGTATTGCTCATAGACGAACTCACTAGTTCGGTGTCGAGCAACTACTATTCGGCTGGCTGGTCATACAGGATCGGGAACCTCCCTTGCCTCTGGCGTCATCACCACTTCATGGCGGAACTCCGTTGCATCATCGTTTCTTCAACAACTGCCAGTTTTTGACTTCAATGGCAGTACGTTGTTTTTAAACCATACTGCTGCATCTCATTTATCAACTCACTTCTCCTCATACATGATTTTACATCTATCGGTACTCGACGGGTTTTTCTGAGCAACGTCTTCGTCTATCAGCCAACAAAATTTGTTGCTTATCTCTATCATTTCTGTTATTTCATCTCCATATGTTTCTCATTCTAACTCTCGGGAACCTCTTCCAATGCTTTCCTATTGGCTATATTATCTCTTCCATTTTACCATCTGATTGACTTGCTGTATATCTTTAATATTTACTCCGTCCATTGGGCTTCGTGGGCGTATATCTCGTCGTGACCCCACTCTCATCGTTTCACGGATCTGGACCCATTTACAACCTGGTTAGGGGCTAAAGACTTTTGCATGTGGGCCCCTCTTTTATTACGGCCATAACTTTGCTCCACTTTTTTTTACCTTTTCTTCTTGCTCTCTACTCAAACCGCCCTTTTGCATATTTATTTCATGTACATCTGTCTTTAACTTCTTCTCCCTTCTTTATCTCCTTCTGTTATCTTTATATCCCTCTTCACAATTGGCGTATCTTCCCACATTTTCTCTCGTTTCCTCCAATTAATTTATTCTTTGCACTTCCAATTTCAAATTCCGCGGACACAATGTCGGTGTACTCTACGACAACATATAATTGCATAAATAAGATTAAACGCTAAAAAGGCATATCAAAGAAAAATATCACTCATAAAATGTGCTTCAGGGGGAAAGAAAATAGATTTTAGTCCAAACAAATAGTTTTTCTATGCAAAAAGGATAATGTACACCCACTCGGATGGTGCCAAAGAAACTTATTAATTCACAAAATGATAATAAAAGCAGACGATTTTAAAAACTTTAAATGTTCAGTGTGCTGACGAGAATGGAAAATTGCTAGCGCGCACATGCCATCTAGCGGAGGAAAAATGGTTTATTATAATATTTATACTTCGATTTTTAAACAAACAACGTGTAATTCTAAATTACGAATTCGTCAAAAGCGGAGATCGTAGTCTTTTAAATGGCACCTCATTTATCGATTTTGGTTAAGTATGAAGGGAGAAAAGGGGATTGTCATAAAAAAGTACCTTTTAGAAATAATATATACTAGTAGCCCCGTTGCTCGAAATCGAGTAAATTTCACTTCATTTTCGGTATAACAAATGTTCTAATTTACGAAGATCAGTGTTTATTGTACTTTAGAATTTCAGTCTTTCCATCAAATTTATTAACTTTAACGAATTGTCACGGGCATTCAAACTTAACTGCCAAGCAGGCCTCTTAATAACGAGAATTTTTTTAACTTCTATCATTATCTCCTCTTCCATAGGTACGGTTTCTTCTGGTTGCTGAGCATCAGGAAAAAATATTTTCTTTAGCTTCAATGAAGTAACTTGAGGACAAATCGTGTTGTTGGCAAAACTGTTGTGGCCCCTTGTTAGACATCTCGTCGGCGGGGACAAGAACTTTTTTCAGATTGACGTCTTTTATAGAAAATTATTATTGTTAAATAGCATAGATTATTACTTTTAAATACTATAGTAGAAACCCGTTGAAATTCACGGTTAATCATTTTGAAAAAGACAAATTCATATCAAGTAACAAAGGTAAACTTCAAATGATTGAAAACAATTTTATAAATCTATTCAAAGACCTCCATTTTGATACCTCAACCTACTTTTCATGTTCAGGGGTTCTCTCAAAATAGGTTTCTAAGTAAAAAAACAAAACCATAGAACTTTTATATAGATGAAATATTTACTTACTATAAGACTGATCATAGAACACCATAATCACTTCAAATGGAACACTTAAATGAGAACCTTATGTAGATAAGGGCAATGACAATTGAAAATGCATTGCAAATTACGTGTTTTTAAAATTTAAAAGTTAAGTGTGCGTGTAATAAAAGTAACTATAAACAAAGAAACGCGCGTGCACGCTTTTCCCGTAGACTTTACATGGTAAATTTGCCGATCTGTCATGACCGAGCCATTGCATAAATCGCATTTTTCTCTTCGACTGGCGCATATACATGGTAAGACCTTTATTCTGATACCCCCAATCATATTTTTAAGTTTAGTCGTTTTCTCAAAATAGCTCTCCGTGTAAAAAGAAATTATAGAAATAATATATAGGTTATCCTTTAATTATGAGACAAATTAGAAGCTTTCCCTTTATAGCTTGGTAGTATTTTGTCATATGCAATTGTGTACATAGAATTGAATAAATAAAATTAAACTCCAAAAAGGCATACCTAAGAAAAATATCACTAATAAAATGTTCGTCAGGGGGAAAGAAAAGAGATTTTAGTCCAAACAAATTGTTTATCCATGCAAAAAGAATAATACACAGCCAAGCGAATATTGCCAGTAAACTTATTAATTCACATAAGGAAAATAAAATCAGGCGATTCTAAAATTTAGCTAACGTTGGGGAAAGAAAAGCGAGCTCATGCCATCTAGCGGAAGAAAAATTTTTTATAATGTTTATACTTCGACTTTTAAATAAAGAATACGATGTATAATTCTAAATTAACAATTCATCAGAAGTGAAGACCTTAATCTTTAAAGTGGTACCTCATTTATACATTTTGGTTAATTATGAAGGAAGAAAAAGTGATCATCAGAAAAAATCAACTTCAAGAAATAATATATACAAGGTAGCCTGTGCGAAAATTTCGAATGCAAATAAATTACGATTAATTTCATAGCGAGGTTGGTGATATGTAGTAGGATGGAGGAAGAACCGGTTCATTTGTAGTCATTGTTTATTTATGAAATAACAATGGTGCCTAAGGAAACTACAAAACCGATTACGAAAGCCCTTTACACACAATATTGGAGGTGAAGCATGTCGCAGGGATCTGTGTTAATTTGTGGTAGTACTTGGATAAAACTAAGAGTGATTACTCAAGTGTACTTTAATCAATCAATTTATTAAATATCATCAAAATATACACATATATAAACATTTCATTATTACTCATACCTTATACAAATATCATTTTAATCAATACTACTATGTGATATATATATATATATATGAATAATTATCAATCATAAATGAACCTGACTACCTATCATTAACTCGGGCACTACACGAGCTGGGCATTGGCAGAAAAGTAAACACAAAACTCTCTCCCTACCTTGAATGACTTCGCATAACAATGGGGACTCTCTCCTTTCAACAATAGGGGTTCTCCGTCGGGGACTCAAGAAGTAGCTCTGTGCCTTCTTCTGATTGGTTGGACTTAATCACCGGACATCTCTTGCTCCTTGTAGCCGGCACCTTACGATACGAGTGAGACATAAGCTCTAAGACTATTCCCGTCGGCACGAACTTGTTGAGAATGGGCTCTGGTCATTCTTCGCTGGGGATGCAGCTACTTCTTGAGTCCCCGACGGAGAACCCCTATTGTTGAAAGGAGAGAGTCCCCATTGTTATGCGAAGTCATCCAAGGTAGGGAGAGAGTTTTGTGTTTACTTTTCTGTCAGCGACCAGCTCGTTTAGTGCCCGAGTTAATGATAGGTAGTCAGGTTCATTTATGATTGATAATTATTCATATAGATATATATCACATAGTAGTATTGATTAAAATGATATTTGCATAAGGTATGAGTAAGGGCCTGTTCACATACGAGTCCGTTGCGTAGCGTTAAAGTATTGAAATATATTTAACCAATGACAAATCTCAAAACGATTAGCAATGAAATTTTTTATGCCTGTGATTGGTTTATTTTCGTCTCAACGTCATCTTTCCTTTAACGCTACGCAACGGACTCCTATGTGAACAGGCCCTAATAATGAAATGTTTATATATGTATATATTTTGATGATATTTAATAAATTGATTGATTAAAGTACACTTGAGTAATCACTCTTAGTTTTATCCAAGTACTACCACAAATTAACACAGATCCCTGCGACAAAGCATAACACGAAACAGGGGAACAGAAGATATGGACAGGTCAAAAAACATTTTCAGACAATATTAAAAGTTAAGTAGGACACAAACTCGTGGAAAGAGTTTGTGTCCTACGCTTTCCACGAGTTATCCACGAGTCTTTTTCATTTTCCACGAGTGATATTTACATTACAAAACGCCTTTGTACACAGTATTTGACCGTACCGTATCGACGCATCCAGGGAAAGAACTCTAGGGCCAAAAGTCAATTTTTAACTTCGATTTTTAATCAAACAATACGTGTAATTCTAAATTAACAATTCGTCAGAAGTGGATAACTTAATCTTTGAAATGTTACCTCATTTACTGATTTTGGTTAAGTAGGAAGGAAGAAAAAGGGATCATTACTAAAAATCACCTTCTAGAAAAATATACATCATAATGGTATGCTTTTTAAAGTTAAAGGTTAGTGTTCGAGAGGTAAAAGTAAAAAAATAAGAGGCGGGGACTTGCCATCTAGCAATAAAGCAAATCTTTACATGTCTCGAGCAGTATTTCCCATACCGTTTACATAAGAAGTTTGCCGATCCGCTACGAACCAACCGTCACCCCAATCTCATTTTTTTTCTTCCACTGGCACATCTCCATGGTAAGACCTTTATTTTGATTATCCTTTAATTATGAGACAAAATAGAAGCAGTCCCTTGACAGCTTGGTAGAATTTTTCCATATGCAATTCAATTGTGCACATAGAATTGAATAAATAAAACTAAACTTTAAAACGGCATACCAAAGGAAAATATCGCTCATAAAATGTTCTTCAGGGAGAAAGAAAATAGATTTTAGTCCACCCAAATTGTTTTCCATGCGAAAAATAATAATGTACACCTACGCGGATATAACCAATAAAGAAACTTATTAATTAATTCTCAGACTGATAATAAAAGTAAACGATTTTAAAATTTAAAATTTCAGTGTGTGAGCGATAATGCAAAAAAGCGAGCGTGCGCACGCCATCTAGCGGAAGAGAAAAATTTTATAAAGTTTATACTTCGGTTTTTAAACAAACAATACAATGTGTAATTCTAAATTAACAATTTATCAGAAGCGGAGAACTTAATCTTTAAAATGGTACCTTATTTACCGATTTTGGTTAAGTATGAAGTGAGAAAAAAGAGTCGTTAGAAAAACACCTTTTTGAAATAATATATATGATAGATAGATAGATGATAAAAATAGTCGAATTAGTGCTAAATGATGTCTGACGGTACCATCTGGGAGAATCCGGAAATGAATGTTTACGTTGAAAGCAATATAGTTAGACTAATAGACAGAAATTCGTACAAAAACGAAATTTTTTTATCTCGGAAAAAATATCGAAAGATAAAACATAAAGTAATAAAAGTTATTATCGGTAATTATAGCTCGGGGAGATGTACAAAATATCCATAGTGTTGTGTTTTTCGACAAATAAATGGATAGGATTATAAAATTGAAATGTTTTATCTCAGGAAAAATAATCTATTGATAAAGCCAGATTACTAAAAATGCAAACTCTACTAATTGTAGGGAAATATATATTTACATACGAAATAATACCTAATTAGAATAATTGATACTGGTTGCTTGTACAAAACTGAAATGTTCTTTTTAGTGAGGATATCTTAGATTAAACCAAAATAATTAGGAATACAAACGGTTATAATAATAAGTAAAAGTGTAAATGAAATTAATAATTAATCTTAAATAATTTCTTAAGGAGTGTCTAGATCTAGAATAAACCGAAAAATTTAGTAGAAAGAATAAAACAACTTTTTGATTATTTTTAATCTTAATATTAATGTCAAAATAATAAAACAGGACTTATTAATTGATTTTGCTTTAAAAACCTTTTTATTCTGAGTCTGGGGGCTATCGTATTGTATCTTTTACATGTAATCCTTTAATAAACCAATAGTATATATACCAATAGTATAAATACATGTGTGTGTGTGTGTGCAGTTTCTCATGCATAAAACTTTCTTTGAAAGCCTTTCTATAGATAAATGGAAGCAAAATGAAAGGAAATATTTTTCTTCTATAAAACCTTATTCCCTAGTTTATGGAATATCAGTAATTAAATTACTTGAACGGATGACAACAACGATTCCAAAAATGTACCCTAAAGAACATGATTGATACAATTACGAAAACAAAAAACCTCAAACGTTTCCCTGAATGGCGAAAATGTTCTGTTCTTCAATTTTATCATTGTATTTTCATCTTTATATATGAAAAAGTAGAGGTATAATTGTGCTGAACAATTTTTTATTTCTTCGTTTATGAGTTTCATAGATGTTAAATTTGATTTTATCTTGTGTATTTTAAGTTCTTCGCTTTAACAGTTCACCATTTTTACCATTTGTGAAAGCCATTAAAAACCAGATGGCTTTTCAGTGGCTTTCACGAATGGTATATTATCGGACAAATAAGAAGATGCAAGTACTGAAATGTGAATTCTAATATCAGGATACATTGATATTGATTGCCACTCCAAAACATAAAAACTTAGGAATATTTTTTTTAAACTGCATTGTAGGCAGATGCTCTAAAAATATTCAAAGGTGTTAAAACTGCAATTCTATTTCTCTTGAACTTTTCCTTCATTTAATTCAAACAAGTGAAGTCAGTGATATAGTAAATTTATAGGGCGCCTTTGTAGAAAATAAACATATCCTTTTGTAACAGAGAGAGCGACACAAGTGGAAATATGGACATCTAATAAAGGCTAGAAAAAGTAGACATGGAAAAAAAATAATGCAGTAAATTTATAGGGCGCCTTTGTAGAAAATAAACATATCCTTTTGTAACAGAGAGAGCGACACAAGTGGAAATATGGACATCTAATAAAGGCTAGAAAAAGTAGACATGGAAAAAAAATAATGCAGACGAATAAACTGCGTCTACACAATATTCTACACAATCTAGGTTGGATCATTGTATTCTTAGGAAATCAAGATTTACGAGTCAAATATCTATAAGACATGAGAATAAAATTACTGCATAACAAAACTGAAACATTAAGTTTACAAGGCAGACTAATGACATAGAAAATGCCACAGCCCATAAATAATGACAATTTGATTACCAGATTCTCAACTATTGTACAAAGTCCCAGTCCTGATATAATCCCCAAATGCTTAAAAACTGCTGACGTAAATACTCGGGAAGTAGACAGTTGTTTATATCTTGTAATCATTTTAATTCAATACATCTGAAGATAAGCAGATTTCTATTGGAATTTCTCTGAAAGATTCTTTTGTGCTTTCAAGTATAAGAAGCAACTGTACATGAACGTACCAAATTGTTATTTAAATATAGAGAAATTCTGATTCTGTCTTTTAGTTGGCAGAGTTTAATTGTTTAATATACGACTTTAATAATATATTTACATGTATAGATATTTACTCAAAAAAAAACATAAAACAAAACCAATGCAAAACTGAAATTCTACCTAAAGCTCTTAGGTTATTTTTGTTTTGTTTTTCAAAATGATAGAGATTACATTTACGAAAAAGTCAATAGTCGTCTCACCAGTTCTATGGTTAAGAAAAGTTTTAAATATTAAGTACTTTTTATAATAAATTATATTTCCTTGTCTAAATTTCCTTTTACTATTTCGATTTCATTCTAGGATAAAAAAAAATTTGCAAAATGTTACCATTACGGTTTCAGCTTCTCTGAAATATTTCGTTCCTATCAAAAACCACATTGTTTTATCCATATCAGGTTTAAATGGATAACTACAGTATGATAGTTCCAGGAAAATGTTCTCTTTATTAATTCAATAGGTGGTACCACGTTCCAATATGTTACCGCAGGGAACAGAGATCTTCTCATATAACTTTTTTTTTGCTATTTATACTTTTCCAATTATAATTTAATAATCTAATTTTATATATATATATCAACATTTAACAGATTCATCTTATAGCAGTTTAAAATACTAAAATAATGTTACAGAGGTAAGAGGATTCGCTTAAGTTATCTACCCTTTAAAATTTTACAGACAAATCTAATGTGTAAATAAAAGACATTTTGGTCACAAAACTATAAAAGACGGCGCTCGTTTAACTGATTTATTTTCTCTTAAAGGAAACTTTCTCTTAGAGCTTTCTGTTTTGCAAATCCAAGTAACTATATTGGAAAAAATAGAAAAGCAAACATTACGTTAGAGTTAAAATAGTTTTCTGGAATTTCTTTTTAAGCTCTGTTACTTTTTTCAGTCTAAAACGGCTTGTCATTTAGGAATAAATATTTTTAAAACATGAAATAACGGAATGAATCATTAAATTTTGAATTATTTCTTATCATTAATTATATATATATATATATATATATATATATATATATATATATATATATCATTAAAAATTCTTTGGGATGATGCTCTTTCAAAGTGCATCATTTTGCCTTATTAATACGTCTCAAACTTCAAAGAAGAAATGATAAAAATTATAAGATTTATGTGGTCATTTAAAGATTCTGAAATGAACGATATAAATCACCAAGTATGGCCTTCCTGAAGACCTTTCCTTAATATCATTCCTGAATCTCCGTTGTAAACTGCTAACGGGTATCATTAGCGTATGAAATATTTACATTAACTGAACATTACAAAGTTTAATAGCAACCAAAAAAAGACTGTAAAGAATGCTATATATCTCATCATAAATAAATGATTTTGTATTTCTAATGAGATTTTCCAGACATTCAGTTACTGAAACTAGAGTTTTCATTTCATTTTCAAAAACCATTTCCAAAAGACCTTTTAAAATAAATTAACAATGTAAATCTTAACTATACATATATGTTAAGGTTTATTTTCATAGCAGATATTTGTAATTTGCAACACTAAACTGATTTCAGCATTGTGCAATCAGTAAAATAATTAAATTTCATTCAAAGAAATTCCCAGTCATATAATTAATCAGTTTTCTAGAACTAAATTCTATATCGTTATTTTCGTATCTAATTAAAAGAAAACTTCTCTCTGATTATACATATGAGGTTAACAATTATCTTTTAGAGATCCATTTGTAGTTGAAAATAGCACTGTAAAATAACTTTTAAAATTTTTTGTTAAAACGTAAAAGCAAATGTACTGGAATAAAATGCATGATTTTAAAAATATCAAAATGTCAAGATTCCTAGTCAAGTAATCTAGTGTGTCCGCGAACTATAGCAAAATACTATAAATAACCTATAAATGTTATGATTGTATTCTAAGTTCTGTTGGATTCCATCTTGATTTTATTTTCGAGCATCTGTAACTCCTTTCTTTATTCCTAGTCAAGTAATCTAGTGTGACCGAAAAGTAAATCAAAATACTATACGTAACCAATAAATGTTATGCTTGTATTCTAAGTACTGTCGGATTCCATCTTGATTTTATTTTCTAGCATCTCTTTACTTCTTTCTTTATTCCTAGTCAAGTAATCTAGTGTGTCCGCAAACTATAGCAAAATACTATAAATAACCTATAAATGTTATGATTGTATTCTAAGTACTGTTGGATTCCATCTTGATTTTATTTTCGAGCATCTGTAACTCCTTTCTTTATTCCTAGTCAAGTAATCTAGTGTGACCGAAAAGTAAATCAAAATACTATACGTAACCAATAAATGTTATGCTTGTATTCTAAGTACTGTCGGATTCCATCTTGATTTTATTTTCTAGCATCTCTTTACTTCTTTCTTTATTCCTAGTCAAGTAATCTAGTGTGTCCGCAAACTATAGCAAAATACTATAAATAACCTATAAATGTTATGATTGTATTCTAAGTACTGTTGGATTCCATCTTGATTTTATTTTCGAGCATCTGTAACTCCTTTCTTTATTCCTAGTCAAGTAATCTAGTGTGACCGAAAAGTAAATCAAAATACTATACGTAACCAATAAATGTTATGCTTGTATTCTAAGTACTGTTGGATTCCATCTTGATTTTATTTTCGAGCATCTCTTACTTCTTTCTTTATTCCTAGTCAAGTAATCCAGTGTGTCCGCAAACTAAATCAAAATACTATAAATAACCTATAAATGTTATGATTGTATTCTAAGTACTGTTGGATTCCATCTTGATTTTATTTTCGAGCATCTGTAACTCCTTTCTTTATTCCTAGTCAAGTAATCTAGTGTGACCGAAAAGTAAATCAAAATACTATACGTAACCAATAAATGTTATGCTTGTATTCTAAGTACTGTTGGATTCCATCTTGATTTTATTTTCGAGCATCTCTTACTTCTTTCTTTATTCCTAGTCAAGTAATCCAGTGTGTCCGCAAACTAAATCAAAATACTATACGTAACCAATAAATGTTATGCTTGTATTCTAAGTACTGTTGGATTTCATCTTGATTTTATTTTCGAGCATCTCTTAGGCCGTCTGCACACGGAGCAACTCAAAAGAAACTGATAAAAAGGAGTCTTTTTTTATTTTTCATGATTTTTTTCCTCCGAAATTGTATGAAAAACCTGTATGAGAGTCTCATGACAATTTACTTTGATTTAAATCTAATTACTAGAAATAAAAAGAAAACTGTTGGAAATCCTACCCAAACTAGTTGGATTTAAATGTTTGTATTTCAAAAATATGATGGAGCTGAATGGACTCCCATATTTCAAAGGGTAATAAAAAAAACGAAAGAAACAATTTAAAGGGAAATTTTTTATATTTTCGAAAAGTGCTAACAATCTATTTTTTCCACTAGATTTAGAAAATAACATCACTCAAATGGCGCCCGGTAGCGATGCGCTGACGAAGCCGTTCTCCAAAGTTTTCCATCATTCTGTTGGTCATCTCTCGGGGAATGTCAGCAATTTCCTCCAGAATAACAGACCCAGGGGCTCGTTGCGTAATTTCAGGTGTTCTGATGTTCCGAGGACGACCACTTGGTTTCCTTGGCAACAAACCCACTTGCTCCCACGTTTGAAACCCAATCGCAAGATTGTTTTTCGATGAGGAACGGCATCATTTTCATACATCCACAAGTGCTTCCTTACTGCCCTCAGTGCCGCGGTTACAGAATCGTTGATTTAAAGAACGCTTCGATAACAAAGCGCGATGTTCACCGGACCAAGTTATGGTGTCTACTGACAACTAGAAAATCCGTTATGTCACCTAACGCGCCGTCCTCCCCCCCTCCCTCTAAATCCCTTACCAATGACATTCAGAAATCTAGGCGCACATTTTGCAGCACCGTGTACGAAGAAAAGTGCTTTGAAAGCAATATAAAGTACCTTCGACTTGCAATATAATCTGTGATCTCACTTACGGCATTTATAAAAATGTACTTACGATAATATTAAAAATTTATTTTGACAAAGTGCTTCTTTGTTAAAATTTATGATAGCGTTAGTCGTATTTTTTTTTCCCAAACAGATTTTTTTTAATAGAAAGTTACGGCCTAAAAACTGATGTGGGAATTTCTTACTTTTCCTGTCTTTAATAAGTAATGACCTTTCCGAGAAGTTTTCCTTTACGAGTGAATTTAAAAATAACAAAATTTATAAAAAAGTTTTTTTTTTTTTTAAATGATTCAAGCAGGCGTTGTTTTCGTGTCATAGTAAAATGATAAACTTGCGTTTCGTATTTATTGCAGATAAATCTATTTGCAGTAACTATAGAATCCGTAGATTTTGGAGATATTATTTTTCCACTATCAACAAAAGGTATCAATTTTAGTTCAATATTTTCAGCTTGCAAAAGATAAATAATACAGAAAGAAAAATGAGTAAAGTCATACTCAAAGAAAAACATTTCTTATAGCCTAGTAAATTTTTTGCTTCTTGAGAGTATTTTTTTTTTGGAAACAAAAAGTGTCCAATTGCCTTTGTGGAACACTGCACATGTTACTCAGTCGCCATAAAAGTGTATCAAAATAAAAAAATTTATATTTTAAAGTAAAGTTTGATAATTGGCGACTGATGCTTTATTGTAACATAATACATAATAACAAAAGTCTTTGAGTTGTTAATGGCGTCACAAAGAAATAAACAATATTTTTTTTTTTACTTTACTGCGTATTTTTTGTAGTTTTTAAAATTACATTATTTAATGCCATCAGTTAACAAATATTCCTAAACGATACACTTATTTAGTTTTCAGTAATATTGCTTTTTGTAAGTAGAGTTCACTAGTGAATGTTGACTATTTCAATAGCAACATATACGAGAGAAATATAGCTGAGCTAACTGCTCACTTGTAGTTGCAAATATTATTCAACCAGACATAAGTACTAAAATATCCTCATTTACCCTGCTACTGTTCGGAACTTATAAAGCTTACTTATCTCTATATAAAACAGTTCCGTAACTGACTGACTGAATGAATGAATGACAGATCACACACAGACCAAACCACTGGACTTCAAGGGCTGAAATTTTTGCATGGCAATTCTTCTTATAGTGTAGGGGTGCACTAAGAAAGATTTTTTAAAAATTCTTGTTAGATTTTTTAAAATAAAATTTTTAAGCCGTTTTTGTAACATTCTTTAAAGTTTGCATTTAAAATAATAATCTGGGGTTTATAAAATTTATATCACGAGAAAGATCCTAAAAATTCCTTTAAAATGAAATCTTTTTCGAATCTTTACCTCCATTTTCTGATTTTTGTGAATTTTAAAAGATTAATTTTTAGAATTTAGTTTATTAAATGCTGATCACGTGGTTTCTTTTCTTTTTTGTCATACTTAAATTAATTTTGCGTCACGTGCGTAACAACGAAATAAATTGTTAAAAAAATATTAAAATACGGTAAAAGACAAAATTTAACCACGAGACTAATTGAGATGGAAATTTTTAAAAAATGTAATTCAAATTAGTATGTTTTATGGATATTAAACATACAAATTAATTGCATACATTGACCGTTGTATTTAATTTGAATGTACTCCGTAGCGAAGCACGGGTATTCATCTAGTATTGATATATTTAAGGAGTCTTTAAACACGTATCGTTTTCATACAAGTCTATCTCAGTCCCCGATTTCTAATAGTAAGGATAGGACACCCGCTGGATATAAGTTTAAATCAATGGTGAAAATATGTTTACATTTCTACCTACCATGGCTACCTCAGAGTATCATGCATCATGACGTCTTTTAGAAGTAATATTGCTTTTGAAGTTTTCAAAATGGTAAATATCATTTTATGGGGGTTTTTTATTCTATTTTCGCATAAATATTTTACTATGCATGTAACATAAAGCCTAAGCAATAACTCGTGCAATTTAACCTACTTAGATAGACTGGTAAGCCTCTAGACCCATCTGAAATAATATATTATTCGTTCAGATGGCACTTTGTCGATCACTACGTCACACTTTTTTGACATTTGACAAATTTCCATTCATTTAAAATGCGACTGACTTGTCTGGGAAACGAACACGATGCCTTTCCTCTTTCCGGACAGATGTTCCGAACCATCACGCCATTTAGTCATGTCATGGACGGATTCTTTTTTTAAATAAAAAAGGGGGAAAAGAAAAGAGGAAAGTAAAGTAATTGTAAGCAGTTTTAAAGGTAAATAGATAAAGGCACTAAAACTTTTTTATTCTGCACAAAAATCTTGAAAGAAAAATATTGCCCAAAGCTTTTCGAGTAACAAACTGAGAATAATGAGCAAAAATAAAGTAAAAAGATGTTTACCGAATTGAAAAAAACACATTTTACATCGTCTTCGTTTTCGTTTTGAATCTCTCGGAAGTAAATCGTGTTTTCTTTTAAAGGATGAAAAAATTATGCTTGTTATTTCTGATGGCGGCGCATATCAAACGGAGAAACGAATTCTTATTTATCTGCTTTCACTGAATCTTTCAGTCGGTCATAGAATAATCTATCTTTTCTCGAAGAAACTGAGAGGCCCTGCAGAAGAAAAACCACGGCAACAGCAGAGTGTCATTTTCGGAGGAAATGCTGCAAGCACGTAACTCATGCGTGTTCACCGGGAGAGAAAAATTTTTTGCTACTCTTCTTATCTGCTGACAAAAAAATTCAATCCTTAGCGATAAAAATTATAATGGGGATTTATTGCGCAAAGGATAGCAACAATTTTCTTTTTAACGTGGGGTTACGTTCCTCCATAACGGTCCTCTGGAAAGCAAAAATTCAGACGCTAAAACCATCCGTCCGTACCTCGCGAGTTATATTTTGGCAGCGTGCCAAACTCAGTCTGTATCGCTTGGACAAGCAGTAAACAGTTAAACAGAAAAGTACCAAAATGTGTCAAAATTTCGACTTACATATATGTATATATATACGTACGTACATATACAGGGTGTTCCAAAGTACCGACAAATTCAGAGGGGTGGTAGTAGGCATCAAGACGAGCAATAATCACACAGGAATGCATGACCGGAAACACAAACCTGACGCTGGAGGGCGCTGTTTACTTAATCGGACCGTTCCTCTTACCAACTCCACTAGATGGCCGGAAATATCGCATTTTTTCCCGAAGAGGTAGACAACTCAAAAACAAAAGAGGATCACATAAGAATATATGACCGGAAACGCGAACTTGGTCAGCTAGAAGATAAACAAAGATTCAGAAATGTTGGCTTTTCATTTCTGCATCTTTATTGCTCGTCTGATTATTGCTCATCTTGATGCCTACTATCAGACCTCTGAATTTGTCGAATTTTGGAACACCCTGTATATAGATACATATATTCATAACACATACATACATATATACATACAAAAGAGGTAAGCAATGATAAGTAATCCTAAGATCTAATAATATAGTTTCGTTAGAAAAGACTACCTGAATTTTTTAAGAACTGTATATGCGGATAAATTGAGTTTAATTAATTCAAACATAGCAAATTTTTATAGATATCAATATTATGATGTAGGTAAATTAATAAATATTCTTTCTTATAAATGTATGCAAAAAGGAAGGATTGATTACATGCATGTCAATGTATATGAGGCACAATATATACACTAGGGTGGGTCAAAAAAAATAAATATTTTTTTTCGGAACGCTTTAGTGAGGAAAAGTTGCCTATTGTAAAAAGAAGAAAAACGGCATAAAAAAATTAAAATCGTTTAACATCTTCCATTCGCGCATCGTACTTGAAGTTTATGAAAAATTGCAAAAATCGCGATTTTTTGGCAATTTTTTTCTGTTGGTTAAAATTTTTAAAATAAACATGATTTAATTTTTTATGCATGTTTTATTGGTTAAATAACCTAAATAAATTAAATTCTGATCAATAATCTATTTTTTTTCCGTTCGCGCAACGTCTTGGAAAAAACAGAAATTTATCAATATTTTGCAATTTTCACTGTGCTGCTCTACGTTCGTTTTTCTAGAACAAAACGCACCAGAACTCACTTGAAATAGGTTGAACTGGTTTAAACTCAATTGAAGTCAAATCACACCTACTGAGGAAAGTTGGGGTCTTTTCTTTGACGGACAAAAAGATGATACTTTGTTCGTTGAAAAATAGAATGCCAAGTAATTTCGCAGGAATGGGAAAGAAGAACACTATTCTCTTATTTAGGAACCTGGATCAACTTATATTGAACATGAATCTCCTTCCTCGAGTCTATCAAATGATATAACTCATAGCATTATTTCTCGTTTGTCTGAACTATCAATATCACCCTACTACAAGTAGTAGGGTGTAATGGCAATGTAACTAACTCTGGATGGAAGAACGGTGTCATCCACCGACTAGAAAATCATGTAGGACGCCCGCTACAGTGGTGCATATGCCTCCTGCATTTTAATGAGCTTCCTTTTCGCCACATTTTCCAACATATTGACGGTCAAACTGCAGGACCTAATTCTTTTGGTGGGCCGATGGGACCGCAGCTCACTTGTTGTGAAAAACTCCCTGTGGATCATTATGAACCCATAGATTGTTCGATTCCTGATATAGACAGAAATTTGTTGAGCAAAGACCTACAGTATTTGTTTGACATTTCAAATGCATTCACCTTGGGACAATGTCCAGAAGACTTGGCAAATAGGGACCCTGTCCTTTGTCCCATACCAGATGGCTAACTGCTGCCAGCCGAGTCCTTAGGTTTTATATAAGTTCATGGGATCCATCCGGAAACTTAAAAGAAATAGTTGGCTTCATCTTGAAATCATATATGGCTATGTGGTTTACCATAAAAAAGAACAAATATTTTACTGACGGACGAAAACAAGTCTTTCAAGCAATCCAAACACCACGGTTTTTATCCGACGAATTACTTCACGTTGTCGATCCAGTAATTCAACGAAATGCATTCTTCTTTGCGCACCCAGAGAATGTTCTGTTGGCAATGCCTGTTGAGGAAACATATTCTGAATATGTTGAAGAGAGCATATTCGGGTGCTTGGTTACAGAAGGATCTTAAAAGCAAGACAAACAGTCCCAAATAAGAAGACTGATAGAAATGTCGTACCACCAAAGATAAACTTTCAAGCTCCCGATTACATTGAAATTATTAATTGTAAGTTTTGTGTGGTGTATCCTCCCCCAATGGTGCGGAACCTAAGTGAAGATGATATTAAATCATTCATCAATTCTGATACTATGCAAATGAGATAAATACTAAAGTTTCCCGGTCACACCCAGGCTGTGGAGAGGTGCGTCAAAATTGCGACAAAGGCCTCGAATAAAGTATGTGGACATGAAGGTATAGATGGCTATATCCGAGTAACACTGGAGTCTAGATCTGTTATGCATCATTTCTCCAAAAAATCAGACGTTAAATATGTATAGATATAAAAAAGAAAAAGTAAAAAACAGAAGCCAAATAATCCTACTCTATGGAAAATCTTTGTAAATAGATGTAAATATAATGTAAACACCACACCCAACAATTGGATGGTTGGTTGGGTAGGTTGTGGGTGGAACTCGGCGTGCAACCCTCTCCGCTTGGTGAGTTCTGGGTCGTTTTGTTCTAGAAAATCGAGCGAAGAGTTGCACAGTGAAAATTGCGAAAAATTGCTAAATTTCAGTTTTTTCAAAGACGTTGCGCGAACAGAAAAAATCACATTTATGATCAGAATTTAATTTATTTGGGTCATTGAAAACATACAACAAGCATAAAAATCTAAAGCATGTTTATTTTCAAAGTTTTACTAACAGAAAAAATATTTCAAAAATATCGTGATTTTTGCAATTTTTCATAAACTTCAAGTACGATGCGCGAATGGAAGATATTAAACGATTTTAATTTTTTTATGCCGTTTTTCTTCTTATTGCAATAGGCAACTTTTCTGCACTAAAGCGTTTAAAGAAAAAAAATATTTATTTTTTTCGACCCACCCTAATATACACATAAGGAACCACCACATTTCCATGACCAGAATTTATTTATTTCCGAACACTTAGGTACTGCATTGTAAAGTCACCCCACCCCAAATCATACACCTCGTGAGATCGGTATCCCATTATCTGCACTAGAGTTCTCCCTGGAGGAGAGGGGGGGGATTATTTACCGTTGCGTGAGTTCTCGCACTTGCATCATATATGGTCTTAAAATGGTCACATCTCGAGAACAAAACAAAACAAACAAACAAACAAAAAATTACGTGTTCGAGATTCCAACTTGGCCAGGATTCAACTTGTATACCTAGACGAATAGGAAATTAAATTTATAACGGTGGCTCAGAAAACAGACATCCGAGGATTAAATTCAAAGAACTTTAATAAAAGACGTGCTTAAAGATAACCTTATATCTAGAGTTTAAATTTGATTCTTCCCCCCCCCGTATCACATTCACATTTACAAGCTCATAAATTTGCTTTCATGTATGCTGTGAAGCTTATTCATAAGGTTCATGATACTCAGAGATGCCAACTGTTCCAAAAATCCAAAAGTTCCTGTAAGAAGTAAAAAAAATAAGGAAATAAACCAAAGAACAAAAGGTAAAAAATTACGGGAGGGAAAACTAACAAACAAAAATGCGGAAAATCAATTTTCCGTTTAAAAAAAAGTTGTAAACGCCACAGACTTGGTTTTGCAAAATCCCATAGCCTTCGTATTGAATTTTCATCAGCTTTGTGTATTTCTGACTGCTCTCATGCCTTGTTTTACAACAGTCTTTGTTTAAACTGAAAAATTGCAGTTCAGAACTATCAAAACGCAGAATACGAGTTCTAGTTGATTTTTTTCTTTGTTACATTTAAGTGTCTAGACTTGACCTTCGAAAAAGTTTTAAAAATTTACAAATAGTAGTTAAAATGTAAAAAAGAAAGAGATGTCTATCACTAAGGCGTTTGTAAACGTTTATTTTAAATTACTCGATGAAATATTTTTCTCGTCTTTTTTCACAAAAAGTTATTTTAATGCTGTTTCCAACCATGAAAAAAGAGGATATGTTTATAAGGAAAATAGGACATGACACCTAAGGTAAATCTTTAACGGAAAGAATCAATGCGGATCATTTTAATTAAATGTTTTACCCTTCTACATCGTGCATCCCAATTTATAACAAAAGTAGTTGTCGTCTTCATCTGCCCGAGACATAAGCTGTATGGCACCCCAAGCCCATGGTCAAGAATGCGGAGATGGGTACCACAGGCCTTGGTCCACAATGGACTGTTGCGCCATTGGTTAGTTTAGTTAGTTGTCTTCTTACTTAATTTTTCTCTGAATGGAGGAAAGCCTACACACATTTATCCGTTCTATTGTTGTTGTTGTTGCTGCTGCTTATGACCGACAGCAACATCAGACCAAGTCCAGAAGGCTATGGGCGATGAAGGTGCAGCTCCTGTATTGACTGGCACGACACGGGTCGGAGTCCGACTTGGCCAAAGGACCACTCCCGTAATTTTAAACCTAGTCAAGTGACAAGACCAGAACACTTGACCCCGCACTCCAGAAGTGATTTTGAGAACTTGGAGGACATTGCAGCCATGACAGATTTTATGTGCACCAGCCGCCATTAGTGTACACGGCAGTGTATTTGTCAGCGACGAGCATCAAATAGACTTTCACTAGCCCGCTGATCTTGCCATCCGTTCTTGAATACTTTAAGTACAAATTGAAGTCCTTTTGTAAATGCAGTACTCTGTATATTTAAAGTACGAGCTGTGATCAAACTTTAAAAGTAAATAAGTTGAACTCATTTCATAAGTACACGTAAAACGGAAAATAACGGTTACCACTGAATCTGGTTACCATTTCACTGAAGATAGGTGCGCCATATCTGGTTACTCAATTGGACACGTGATGAAGCTTTATATTGGCAGTACCTAGAATGTCTTCACCTTAAACTTAATCTTCCACACTCTTGACTTTTAAAGTTAAAACATGAAATGTCGGATTTATTAGTAAAATTCTTTTTCAAAAATGTTTAATCTTTTTCTCCAGGTATCATGTTTGTATCATATGAATCACTAAGTTGTCATTTTAGGATAAAGTTACTATTGACACCGTTAACTGTTCTCCTTCCAAACAATTATCTTTTCACAAGTCAACTGACCATTCTGCTTTAAGACATGTTAAAAATAGTAATGAAACATACCTTTACATTTATATTCAGTTTTGTAGGAATTATGCCTTCAAATATTCTTATGCAACTGTATTCAATGTATGCAACTGTATGCAACTGTATTCAACTGTATGCAACTGTATTCAATTATTCTTATGCAACTGTTACTTTTAAAAAATCTCCAGTGTCTCATGAACGTATATCTCATCTCTCTTCTTATGCAACTGTTACTTTTAAAAAATCTCCAGTGTCTCATGAACGTATATCTCATAACAATGCATTATAGGTTATTTTATGTCTCTTGTAACTCTAAATGACGTTATTTGAGACGCATAATTTCATAAAATATATGATAAAACATTAATCTACTTAAAAATTATAATAGAAATATTAGAAATAAATCTCACAAAAGCATACGTCGACTTTATATCACAACAGTCACATTTTATACAACAAAAGTGTTATTCTAGAAGCTTTAAACCAGCTAGTTTTTCTGCTTTAGAAAGACATGTGACGCACTACGGAAGATGAAAAATGTAGTTTCCATGACATTTAAAAACACTGGAGAAAAGATGGAAAACTTCAATAAATATGTCAACCCTCCATTCAGAAATTTTTCTCCCTACTTCTTTACGTTGTTCTAAAAATATGCACTGTAATGAATAAATCCCAGAAATGATGTTGTCTAAACAATAAACATTTTTAAAATTTAATATTTTTACTTTTATGTCTTCTGTAAAGAAAGAGTATTTCAAATTTTGTCGCTGTCATAAGTATGCGGGAGTATTTTAAGGGGGGAAAAAAAGTCGAAATGAATGAATTTTCCATCGTCATCCGTATTCAAGAACATTTTCAAAAAAATAAATCGAAATGAATTTTTTAAGAAGTACATTTATATGCTTCTAGGAAAAAATGGCATATTTTGCGTGCGTTGTTTCCTTGAATTATTTTTTCTTTTCCTGAAATGGAATCAAAAATCACTGAAGGGAGAATTTCTAATATCCAAGAATGGAAAGACTCCTCATTGTCATTCCCAGACCATACCTATCAGAAAATGCTTCCATCCGACTTCAGATCTGAATAGATATCTGCCAAAAAAAGGATACTGATTCTGTTGAAGGAATGCATATAAAAATTATTATTTTATTGCAAACATAAAGATTTTAAAATAGAAGATTTTAGTATTTTTTAAAATATTCTTATGGAAATTTAGTTTCATCAAAAGTTGAATTAATCAACAAGTAACATAAAGAAGTTGTAGTTATTTTATTATAATACTAGCGGCCCGTCCCGACTTTGTCCGGGTTGAACAAAATATTATACCAATAAATTTTCAATTGATAGCCAATAAATTGTAAATCTTTTTTTACCTTAATAATAACCTAAATAATACCTTAAATTAATTTTATGTTAGTTAATAATTAAAATGAATTTTTTAAAAGAAAAAGGCGTGTCGGAGAACGGCTAGGTTAGAACCGCTAGCGTCAGAACAGAAGCCCACTGCGATAGCACCACAATACGGATCGTTGAAATCTTCGGAACAAAAAGCGGTAGAAGACAGTAGAGGAAACAATGGAGATTGTTAGGATTAAGCCCCTAACTTTATTTCTACTGATCAGATATACATAATATATAGCCTATGTCCATCTGGAATAATGTACCTTTCAAACAGTGAAAGAATTTTTCAAATAGGTACAGTGGTTCTGAAGATTACCCTCCACGTACAAAATCGCTCCCTCTTTATAAGTATAGATAGCACCACGCTAAGGATCGTTGAAGACTTCGGCACAAAAAGCGGTAGAGGACAGTAGCGGTAACAATGGCCCCTAACTTTATTTCTACTGATCAGATATACATAATATATAGCCTATGTCCATCTGGAATAATGTACCTTTCAAACAGTGAAAGAATTTTTCAAATAGGTACAGTGGTTCTGAAGATTACCCTCCACGTACAAAATCGCTCTCTCTTTATATATAAGTATAGATTAAAACTTATGATGGTACTCTTTTTTTAAATCATATCAACTGACTATTGGTATATAAAGATGATTACAACATTCTTGATTGAGTTGTTTTCCAGTTACCTGTAACTATACAGACTGTTCAGTAGTGACTTACACTAATTATTTCAACAAATCAGTTTATTATTCAGAATTAACATGTGGGATGTTCAAATGGGTTTCACTCGACAGGAATGCATTTTTAAATCGTTGATTCCAGTACTCAAACACAAAGCACGTCATTAATTATGCCCTTTATAATCATCATCGATCTCTTCATGACGTCTGTATGGTTTTTAAAATTAGGAAAATATGGCTGCGACTTCACGTCCTTATATTCCTTTTTAAAATTCCCTACATAAGATCTTTCCCAGTCATGAAGTACTTACCATTCACCAAGATGAACTGACGATTCTTATTTCATGATGTTTAGCATTGAAGTAAAATTAATCAGTCTTATCACCTTGGGAGACACCACTGCCGTTTAGAATATAGTGCATAATCGAGTTGTTTGTGCTGTCTGGAATCTGCTTTCAATGGCAATTAACATTCATAAATTGGTCCATTTTATATCAAAAGCCCAAGTTCCTCTCAGTTATATATTACTTACGCTATACAATCTTCGACACCAACTTGCATGAAAGATGGATTCAAATCTTCACGTATGTTGATCCTCAATGCTTATGCAATAATCAACACTGACCAGCAAAAATTTCGATGTGTCAGACCTACATGCCTTTTTCCAGTTATCTACCGAATAACTTGACTATTACTTGACTTGACCTCCAACCCTTTTTTCGTTGGAGGAGTCTTTGAAATATGGTTAAAGGAACAAATAGAATCAGTTGCTTGCTTTTGCACCTTCGCCCATCTCCCGCTTGCGACTCTTCTACAGAAAAATTTTTTCGGTAATATTCGGTAGTCAGCTATTTCGCAGTAATTCGTCTACTATCACATGTGATGCACTCATTTGTGACACCTCCGTTTCATTATTTTCAGTCTCCTACCTCAAATGCACTGTTAGGATATAACAACTGAGTGTGTAACAAACTTTGGCTCCTGTACTCTGTTATAAAGACTCATGGAGTATATCTATAAATATTCAGGTCTTTATAACTGTCTCTCATAACTGCCATACATTGGCAGAAAAGAAAAATGATTTATTGCCAAAAAAGGCGATGCACGCCAAATCTGGTGTATTGAGCCTGTATTGCGCAGGCGCGAAGTACAGCTTGGCTTGTCAAGCTAGCTTCGAAAAGTAGCGGGAGACAGCGCTTGGACACGTTGGAGGTTGGTGACCTTTGGGATGGTGTCTTGGTGATCGAGAGTGGGGGTGCGTGGCATGGCCTAGTATAAGTATTTACTTTTTTTTCATTATGTTTAGTTAAAATAAACTTCTTATTTGCTCCTTAAACCCCTTGTCTGTAGTTTAATTTACCGTTGTAGCTATTGTTTCCTAGGTATGAATAAATTGAGTATTGTAATCTGCTTAGCACGTGGGTCAGGCTGTATGTAGGGTTAAATATTTTCTTGCCAAGCTAAGTGCTGTTAACCTATAGTAAATATTCTACTTAGTCTATGTTACCTGAGACAACCTATCTGGGTTATCTTTCATGTCGCATTGTTACTTGGAATTAATTCTGTAACTTAATTTAATACACAACGCATTTCATGTTTCACCTTTTTTGACTGGCTTAACTATTCGCTAATTTGCTACCACTTGTTCCGATACGGCTTCCCATTTTGGCGTCGTAATTCTCGGCTTCACAACATTTGGTACCGGTTGACCAGTCCTTAAAATTAATTTAATATTAAAGGGTAGTAATTGTCTCATTTATCGGTAACTTTTTTTAAATTCCTTAACCTATGTGAGTAATGAAAAAATGCATCTGCTTACTATTCCCCCTTATAATGTTGTTCTCTTTATTAATAAGTAATATATATGTATCTTAATAATGCTAAAATTTCATTCATTTTGCTATTTCTGTACCACATGATGCATTTTTTTATAATAGAGCATGAACGAAGCTATGTTTGTTATGTGCAATTATTTAATTATACTGTGATTTTATGAATATCTGAGTATTTAACATTGAATATTATTTAAGATTGGAATTTGTGTTATATTGATTGATTTTTATGTGTAAAGGATATATTTTATTGCTTTTTGAATTACAATTATTGATTTAAACTTCATTATTGATATAAATTCATTTAATATAAAGTGCTAATTATATCTCATTCATACAACCTATCATATTTATATGTCAAATAGTATTTCTTACTGATAAGTGACATTTATGCTGAATTTTAATACTAATTAAGCTATGGTGAACTCAAGCATAATATTTGAAAGTTATTTTATTGAATAGTATCCTATTTTGTGTATGCATAACTTTTAACATACCTCTTTTCTTAATCATATTCATAATTCGTTACTTTTTATCATTTGATGGTTCATGTTATCTCCAATGGAATTTTTTCTCTTGCATTTTATGGTTCACTGCATTCTGCAAATTTTTTGTTTACATGTTGAATATGTAAAACTCGAGTTATGTTATCTTTTGTGTGATCCTTGAGAATTTTAGTCCAGTTCTTTTACTTTGTGCTTTCTTGGACATGGCTAGCGAGGTAGACAATAGATTCAATGTAACCATTCAACCTTTTGAAGGTGATGGAGAATTATTGTCATTTTTCTCTAAGCAAGTCAGGGACTTAGCAAGAGTAAATAATTGGTCAGGTGCTGAAACATCTATATTTATCAGGTCGAATTTGGTAGGGCCTGCTCTAAAGTATGTCATAAGTACTTCCGAGTTGTTGGACACAGAAGATCATGAATTTTTGTTGCAAGGGTTGAAATCCTTCTTTGATCCTAATCATGCTGTAAACACTGCCTTATTGCACCCTCAGAACACCATAACTCTTCTACCTGCAGAGTCAATTAGAAATCTTGCTCACAGAATTTCAGTTCAGGTTTCAAAATTACATCCATCTGTTAAGAATCCTGATGCCCTTAATGAGATAAAATTTGTAGAGTTAATTAAGGCTGTCCCTCAGAGTATTAAGGTGCAACTATTAAGTGAAAACATAAAATGTTTCCAGGCTGCAGTTGATAGAGCTGATACTTTGCAGCAAGTAGAATCTTACAGCACTTCAGCCCAGTCTGTGCGTAGTGCTTTGCAGTTGCAAGAGCTGCTCGCTGAAATTCAGGTTATCAAAGAACAGCTCAATTCACTGAATATGACTAAGAACCAAATAAATGCTATTCAATCATCCTCGACTTTGTCATGTGACACTGAATGCAATGAATATGTGCAAACACCTTGTTCTTCAAATGAGTCCAGACAGAAAGTTTCAAAGACTGTCTGTCAATATTGCTATAAGACAGGTCACACTTTTGCAAAATGCTATAAGTTTCAAAAAGATTTTCGTAGGGAGCAGTCATCTTCTGGTCCAAATAGAAGCAGGCAGTTAAATAACTCGACTAGGCAGAACTCACACACTATGAGGAATTCAAATCTAAATCCTCATGCATCTTCCTTTGTTTATGATTCTTCTAACCCTGCTGTGAGACAATCTAATGCTGAGGTACCTTCGTCTCTCCAGTATTCCTCATCAGCCAATGTTAATAGTCCTAATTATGACCTTTATATTCCTAATTATGTCAATAATAGTGATTTGGTACAACAGTGCTCAAATTTTTCTGTAAATAGTAGAGGTATTGATAATCTTAATGTGCAGTGTAATAATGTTCAAAGTTTTTCTTCTGTTGGTTGTCAAACTTCTGCTGCTATCAAAATTATGAACTCCACTGCTACTCAGTGTGAGATCCCTGTTAATGATAATGTATTGCAGGCTAATAGCAAAATTGTCATCGAAAGGATATGTAGTGCTCAAACTTCTGCTAAATTACCTATGGTTAATATAAAATTTCCTCAAACAACTATTATTGGATTAATAGACACAGGTTCTTCTATCTCGTTACTCGACCAGTCATTTTTCCACATGAACAAACAATCTCTTAATTATAAAAACATTTCTAGACAGGTGTCTATATCAACCATCAACTCTTCTGTCAATTTCTCTTCATGTATCAATTTATCTTTCAAACTTGAGAAGAAATTCTTCAAACATCCATTTTTTGTTACAAATTTGAATGATAAGTCTTTTTCTGCCATAATTGGTTATGATTTTCTTACTAAATTTCATGTGGATATTTCAAATTCGCAAGCTTCCATCACATTTGATGATATGGTCATTCCTTTTATTGATTCTGAAAATCAAGGTGTACATTCTCATGTTATTGTAAATGCTCAGAATGCTACTCTTGTGTCTAAAACTATAATCAAACCAAATTCTTCTTCCTTTGTTAAAATCAGTGCTCCAATAATCAATGCAAATTCTGATTTATTCTTTGAACCTGTTGTTAAAAATCCAAATCTGTTAGTTCATCCATCCATTATTGCAAATAATATATCTGGTGATGAGCAACCAGATTCTATAAGTGATAATTGTTCAACTTCTTCTACTCAACATTCCTCTAAAGTGATTAAGTCATTCATTTTAATTGAAAATTTGTCCAATAAGCCAGTTCATGTAAACAAAAATGCTGTGTTGGGTCATGTATCTTCTTTAGATGAGCAGTTGTCTGTTTCCCATGCTCCTACTACCTCAGTCAGTGAATCTGTAAATCTTATTACTGCATCTCCTGAAATATTAAATTTAAGAAAGTCAGAATTTAATCTTAATGACTTTAAGCTTTCCCATTTGAATCCTGGAGAAATTTCTCAAATGTCACAACTGTTGAGCAATTATGCCACAGCTTTTTCTTCGTCGTCTAAGTCTTTAGGACACACTGATCGTGTGATTCCAAATTTGAATTTTGACCATGACTTCCCTCTTAAGACTCTTCCATTTCCCATTCCTCAGTCTTTGCAAGCTGAGACTAAAAAGCAAATTGATGAACTTGTGGAGGCAGGTATCATTGAGAGAACAATCTCTGATTGGGCTTGCCCAATATTGCTTGTTAAAAAGAAGCAATTAAACTCTTCTGCTCCACAAAAGTTCAGACTTGCTTTGGATCTACGTCTCATTAATCAAATAATTAAGAATTCATCTTATCCTTTACCTAAGATTAATGACATAATCTCTAATATAGCTCAATATCGCTACTTCACCACCTTGGACTTAAAAAGTGCTTACCATCAAATTGACCTACCTGAAAAATTTCAAGACCGCCTGAGTTTCACTTCCATGTGGGGTCAGTTTAAATATAAACGTTTAGTTTTTGGACTGCGTAGTGCAGCATCCTTTTTCCAAGCTTTAGTCGATACTCTCATTGAGGAAACCAATGAGTTGGGTATCTTTGCTTATCAAGATGACATTGTCATCTGTGCGAATTCCTTTCAGGAGTCTTGTCAGAAATTAAAAGCTCTTTCTGTTTTTACTAAAAATAATATTACTGCTTATCCTCCAAAGTGTTCATTCCATCAAACTGAAGTAGACTACCTAGGTTTTAAAGTGTCGCAGAACACTATAAGTCCAATTTCTTCTAATATCATAAAGGTGACTTCATTTCCAACTCCAAAAACTAAAAAACAGTTGAAACGTTTCCTAGGTGTTTGTAATTATTATAGACACTTAATTCCACGCTTTTCCAATTTAGTTGCTCCTCTGGTTTCAATGACTTCTATGTCTGTACCTTTTAATTGGACTGATGAAGCTTCTAATGCATTCCAGGCACTACAAAAGATTTTCTTTTCTTCGCCTTTTATCAGACAACCTAATTTTGATAACACTTTTTATGTTAATACTGATGCTTCCAAAGAAGCAATTTCTGCAGTGCTATTACAAGACTTTGATGGTCAACTATTGCCTGTCTCTTACTTTAGTAAATCAGTAAATAAAGCTGAGAGGAATTATCCTGCTCTCAAATTAGAACTCATGGCTATAGCAAAAGGTGTGCAATCCTTTAAACAGTACTTGTATAATAGAGAATTTTTTGTTTTATCAGATAGTAAACCTCTTATGCACTATAAGAAAACAACTTCTCCTGCATCCATCACCACAAGATGGTTAATGTCTCTATCTGAATATTCTTTTAAATTTATTCATGTCAGTGGAACTTCTAATGTGTTACCAGATTATTTTTCTCGCACACCTAATGTTATAACCCAAGACCTTAATACCAATGCTAATTTAATTAAGTCAAATCAAATTTTACCTGTAGTTACTTTGGATTCTGAGGAACCTGCTCAGTATGATAAAGTACTTGATAATAATAGTAATGTGTTATATGGTAATAGTGATTCTATAGAGGTAGATAATTCACCTCATAAGGTATCTCATGTAAATGCTATAAATAATGTCAATAGCAGTAACACTGGTATTTCTACTAATGTTGTATAGCCTAGTTCTTGCTCTAACTCATATTTTTCTGTACCTGATAATACCCATGCTAAGGTAATTAATTGTACTTCTGCTCTGACCCACAATAGTAATGTTCATATTAAACCTAATTTGCCTCCCTTTGCTGCCTCCTCCCAATCCTCCACCACTCCTCAGGATGTAAACACACACAGTTCAATCTCTAAGTGTAAAGCTGCAAAGCAGCTACAAAAGATATTCACCATCATAACGTCAGAAGTTGCTGACCCAGAGAATGAAATCTCTTCTGCAACAATCCTGAAGGAACTGCTCAGGGATGAGGATTTGTCCCAGCTTTTCAACAAAGTAATCAACAGGGCGAAGGATGTGCCCAAGAACTTTTTTGTGCACCCACAATCAAACCTATTGTTTTACGCAGGAAAGACGGGATTGTCGAGAGAAGAGTACATTGTGTTACCGTCAGCTCTCAGGCCAAAGGCACTTCGCTTGGCCCATTTGTCCCACTTTGGACTTGCAAAGACGTACGAGGCTCTCGCCAAAAAGTATTGGTGGCGAGGCGCATACATGGATTGCGCCAATTATGTTGCCTCATGTACACAATGTATTCTTCACAAAAAAAGAAGAGTGGCGGTTGCTCCAGTCCAGTCTGCACCACTTCCTACTGCACCAGGCCAACTTGTATCACTTGATCTTGTTGGTCCCTTCCGCAATGGTCACTCGGTCCTCACCATAATTGACCACTTCAGTCGCTTTTTGGTCCTAGAGGACATGCCGTCAACCACAGCTGACAGAGTAACCAAGGCTATATTTAGGTACATTGCCATGTTTGGCAGACCAAGCCATATTCTTACTGATCTTGGCCCACAATTTACCTCTGTGGTATTCAAAAGGCTATTGGATATGGCTGGAATCAGATTGGCACACTCTTCACCTGGCCATCCTGAGGCAAATGGAGTCTCTGAAAGGATTAATGCCTCTATCAAGTCGTCGATCTCAACTTTGCAAGCCCAAGGTGTACCATTTGACACAGCCATCCTAATACATGCCTCACTATACAACTCTACCATCCACTCTACCACAGGTCACTCCCCTGCAGTCGTCCATTTTGGAAGACCTTTAGCCCTGTTGACTGATTCGGAGAGATTCTTTGATGACTTTCCTCATCTTGACAAAGGGTCCCTCATTGATAATATTATGGCACAAACTAAAGCCATTTGGTCACTGTGTTTCAACAAAACATCCATAAGTCAAGCAAACTCTCACAGGAAGCTCAATAGAGCAAGAAGAGACACAAGGCTAAAGGAGGGTGACATTGTGTATGTAAAATATAAAACTCAGTTCAACCACTTTCTCAAGGGACCATTCGCCATTGAGAAATTCCGCTCAAATGTGACTGTGGTCATTCGACCACTGGAAGATAGAATATCACAGGCTTCGCTCATCCATGTAAACAGGCTGATAAAGGCCCCAGCTCGTAAAGGGCATTTATTAGAAAGGCAGACGAATCCATCTCCCACTACTAATGATTCTGTGTGCCCTAGTTCTTTTCATCCAGTTGTCCAGATGCCTGGTCCAGTGTCCAATCCTTCAGATCCTGTGCTGGACTCCAGTCTTTCAAGGGTTCCAGAGGATGACCATTCCATGGATGCCACTGAGGGGTACTTTCCTGATGGAGAACTGTTTCCTCCTGCTCCAGACGATGAGTTCCAGGTCCCAGAAGCAATTATAGCAGACGAGCAGTTGTCATTCCATCATCCATCAGTGCTTCTTGAAACTCCTCAGCTCCTGATAGAAACGCCTACAATCCAGGTTCCAGTTGGCCTCTCCCATGCCAGTCCTCCACCGCCAGAAACAACAGACCCCAAGATGCCAGAATTTCCTACTGCAGTGAAGAAGCCCTGCCCCTACAACCTCAGGCCGAGGAAATAGAGTTCTGGGAAAGATGTTTGCGCGCACGTCTTCTCCAGTTGATGGACAACCCAGCGATTGGCACGTCCAACTCTTCTTCTGCCTGTCTTCCTGTATGGACTAGGACTCTTGCTGCATATGGTATACCTCTGTATCTTTTTAAAGTTTTTAATATCTGTGAAGTTACTCCATTCCTAATATATCTGTTAATTATGCACAACCTTGTTCTTTATCCTCTATAAGCTGATAATGGATTTCACTCTTAATTCTAAAGTTCTGTTGTTATTGAGTCTACCAATAGTAAAGTAAAATGCTAAATTAACCACTTTGTTGATATAAAATATAATAATATGCAATCAAAGTCATTTGGTTCTCCCATATACCATAGTAAATAACCTAGCAATAGTTAATATTAAGTTTTGTTTCACACTTTGCCTGAATTGCAGGAAACATCATCTGATATCATCTATCAGTTTTTTATTTGTGAGTTTCCTTGAATATGTTTTTTTGCACCTTATGTGCAACCTGTGATATTTTAATCAGCCAAAAGATTCTCGATTTTGTCATTTGAGAAATGAAGTTGTTTTTTTATTGTACAAGGCAAATTTTTTTCTCCATTTCTCAGGAATATGTCCTCATATTTATGTAAATATATGTATTGTATTAACTTATTCTTTTGTGTATTTTTTATGGGTGACCAGCTTTCCAGAAAAGTATCGCATCCTGTCATGTACTGTATACAGGTTTGAAGGTTCTCGACCTCAACATAGTCACTATCTCCTGCAGTTGTACATCACCTGCTGCATATAGGTGAAGTTTTTATAAGTTTAATATTGAATAGAACTCACCTGTTAGCTTTGTGAAGTGGGTAATGCATTAACTGTTTCTTGTATATATTCATGTATTTTTGTGTTATATTGTATATTTGTTTGTGAATAATGTTATTATAGTGTCCTACAATTTATGATTCTAGAATATATACTCACCATAATGTATATCCCAACACAAATTTTGCACTTGTTTTTTTAAGTTTTTATGCACATTTGTTTTTACTGTTTGTAATATGCATGGTACAGTGTGATACACTGTGTTACAAGTTGTTTTCTTCATCCAAGGTATCTTGAAACTTTTCTCATAGTAATGACACTCTTGTGTATGACACCATGCTCTCTGTCACAATGTTGACTGTTATTAGTGCTTGCACTTTGTCTATCTAGGACACATAGTTTTTGCAATTGACATTCATTGCTTTTCAATGTAACTTTAATTTTTTCTATGTGAATTTTTACAGGGTTGTTTTTTGTGTTCTTTTTCTTTGTTTTTCAATGGCTGGCCAGCCGACGTGAAGTGTTTAATGTTCTTTTATATAATGTACATACCCTGTGTAATGTTATGGTCATATAATCAAAATTAGGAGCAATTTTTTTTCCTCATTTAGGATCTCCAATGTGTACCTTTGTAAATTAGACTCAATATGAGCTTTAATGAATATTTTTCCCTCATCTAGGGTCTTCAATGTAATACATTGTAATGCACTGGTGTAATCACATTTTTCCAAAGGATCTTCAATGTAACTCTTTGTAAGCCTGCGAACTCCCACTCCTAGCACATTGAACTCAACTCTCTTTGGGAAATTTTCCCTCATTTGTTTTTTTTCTTCACTTGGTGAAGGGGGAGAGTGTTATAAAGACTCATGGAGTATATCTATAAATATTCAGGTCTTTATAACTGTCTCTCATAACTGCCATACATTGGCAGAAAAGAAAAATGATTTATTGCCAAAAAAGGCGATGCACGCCAAATCTGGTGTATTGAGCCTGTATTGCGCAGGCGCGAAGTACAGCTTGGCTTGTCAAGCTAGCTTCGAAAAGTAGCGGGAGACAGCGCTTGGACACGTTGGAGGTTGGTGACCTTTGGGATGGTGTGTTGGTGATCGAGAGTGGGGGTGCGTGGCATGGCCTAGTATAAGTATTTACTTTTTTTTCATTATGTTTAGTTAAAATAAACTTCTTATTTGCTCCTTAAACCCCTTGTCTGTAGTTTAATTTTCCGTTGTAGCTATTGTTTCCTAGGTATGAATAAATTGAGTATTGTAATCTGCTTAGCACGTGGGTCAGGCTGTATGTAGGGTTAAATATTTTCTTGCCAAGCTAAGTGCTGTTAACCTATAGTAAATATTCTACTTAGTCTATGTTACCTGAGACAACCTATCTGGGTTATCTTTCATGTCGCATTGTTACTTGGAATTAATTCTGTAACTTAATTTAATACACAACGCATTTCATGTTTCACCTTTTTTGACTGGCTTAACTATTCGCTAATTTGCTACCACTTGTTCCGATACGGCTTCCCATTTTGGCGTCGTAATTCTCGGCTTCACAACATACTCATCGAGAACAGAGGCGTTTGAGAGGTCGAAACAGCTTTTTATGCTCCTACTATTTGTCTGTTAGAAGGTCTGATAAATCCTAAGTTTTGCCCATCACTATAAAACTTTAAAGCCACTGACTGCTAGTTTCACATTGCCGATGATTTCGTCATTATCATGTCACATTCACTTCGCACAAATCTTTTTTTGTTTCTTACCGCTATGTTTGGAAATCAATCCATACAAATTGCAGGCAGCCTAAACAAGCAAGGAACAGGGAATAATAAAACAAAGAACAATAACAAGTAACAATCAAACAGAGAACAAGAACAAAAAAATAAATACAATGCTTATCAGTGAATAGAGATAGTCACACTTGTGGGTGTAAAAAGTTCATAGAGAGTTTTCAACGTGTTTCTAGCGTCCCAATACAGTTTGGAAAAGCCACCACTTTTGGGGGACTCTGGGTCGAGTCCTGGGCAAGATAGTAGATGTTCTGAATTCAGATTGCCTGCTTTACAGATCTGCCATTCACTTGTGGTTAGTATACCGATTCGATTTAAATGTTCTGCTAAGCAATCGTGTCGAGTTTTTAGTCTAAAGTTTGCCACTGATTCCATGAGGGATTTATGACTGTAGGCTTCCCAGCTTTCTTGGATATCTTCCCAGCGTTTACCCTTTGATAACAAATCCTGTTCCGTTTTGTGTACTGTCGTGATTTTGCTGTAGATGCATTTTTTAATGTCCTTCTTGAGGTTGTCTGTGGTATATGTTGTTCTAAGCTTCCCTTCTTTACCAGAGAGTCGGCTCTTTCATTACCCTCGATTGGCACAAATCTTGGTCACAATTAATTGATCAGTTGGTGTTAATAATTATATTTTATGTACATTATAAACGTAAAATTAGATTCATCCATAATTCCTACTTTTAACTTTCAGAACATACTTACAAATCAAATTGTTCTTATACTCGCACGCTGTCGTATGCCCTTGCAGGACTGAATGGGAACGACTCAGGTTTTAGCACATGCTATGGACACCAGAAGAGTCGGAGTTCGACTTCTGCTCTGGTACTACTATAATTAAAACCAAGCACACCCCCAAGGGTGACATCTGGTAGGATCATACCCTATCTCATCTCTACAAACATCACTGAGGGATTTTCCAGCCTAAAGTGCTCGTACCCGGCCTTCGACACTGGAGCTTTCGATGTTGACGGGATTCGGCCGAGCACCCTCAAAGCCAAATTCCGGCGAGATTAGCCTTAGGCCACCCACGTTCAAATCTTTTCCATGCATAAAATACTTTATGCTGATATTTTTATGTAGTTTTTCATTTGTTTTCCCATCTTAAAATAAATAGAAGTTTTTTTTATGCATGGATGGATGAGGGTAATTATCAGAGATTTTTCATAGGAAAGGCGGTCACTTTCATGTGGCACATTCTAACTTTTCATTTCCGTATTCGAAATTTAGAACTTTAACAGCTCTCTGCATAAATATAATTTTGTAACCATGAAATAAACTATTTTAAAGAGGGATACTAAGCAAATTATTTAATATTTTGAGGATCATATAGCTCATTCAAGAAACTATTTACAGTATAGTGCTCATGTAACGAATTTCAAACCTTCTATTTAACGGAATTTTGAATGACATTTGCTTGCAACTTTATCCCCACGTAACGTAAGTAAAATATTCTGTATAAGAAGTTTTTATGATAAGGAAACATGCGATCTAATTCGACGGGCATAAATAACTGCAAGAAACTGTTATAGATGAAATATTTTGGTTTTTCCAAGCAATTGAAATATTCTTTGACAAATCGTTTTGTATAAAAAAAACTTGTAAGTTGAATTATGGATTCTTCAAACTTTTAAATGTGGATCGAATGTAAAACAAAAGAATCCGTACACTTTATCATGTTTGAAATTCCATAAACTGCTCCTATTATTGCTAGTTCCTTTTTCCCTTACATAGTAAAATATTTTGTTCCGCTTCTTATGAACTTTTAAGAAATTTTATAGTTCATATTTTTAGACCGAGTTTTGAGAAATATTTCTTTATTTCATCACTTTTGTCTCGATTGATATAAACTCTCATTTTCGCTTATACGAAATGCATTTATATGAAGGCCTTATTTGAATATTGGGCCAAATCCCCTTTTAATAAAAAAAAATGGAGTTAGCCTCACTTTCATGTTCATACAAGTCATTTCTATCTTATTTTAAAACTCGTACACCTCCAGCTTATTTCTGCTGCCAACAGAGAGCATTACAAATCAGACTCCAGCAGTCATTTTTCAGCACTCATTAGACTTTAAGGCTCTGTATCTCAAAACGACAAAAATGGAGTTGGCCCACTATTCAAATAAGGCCTTCATATAAACTATTAACCTCTATTCATATTAAAAAATGTTTAGTTCAGTTTTTTTTTCAACGTTCAGTTTAGTTATTTCTTATTACGAGTTTTCAATAATCACGATGTTTAATTTCATATTATTTTTTTATCTAATAATATAAATAAAACTTTAAATATTCATAAAAGTTTAAAATATTTTATAATATTTATACTCCTTATGAATGTTCAATGCATAAGATATTTAGTTCTTTTTATGATGGTATGAGACATTGTACTTTGTGGAAAGAAGTGAAAAATGTACAAGAGTTTAGAGATTATGAAAAAAATTCAGATGCTTTTGAATACTCCTGTGAAACCTCCTAAATTCGGATAAAGGAAACTGCCTGGAAAATAACCATTCGCATAATAACCTCATTTTGTTTCAATGTTCTGGAAAGGTATAGCGAAAATTCATCCACAGCTATTCTCTACTATTTGACGCAGAAGTTGACTTATCTTTTTCAAAAGAACAAGCATATGAAATGATAAATTGGCAATAACTCTAGAGAAAGCTTCAGAAGTAATACTGCAAATGTATTTATCACGTAGAGGATGTTGGAATAGCAATATGGCATCCATAATAAATTGCATTTATGGGCGACAAAAGTCAAAGACTGTCACAGGAAAGCAATGTAAATATAACTTTCTCATTCTGGACGGAACACATTCTCTATATCAAAACATAAAATTACTTTCTCTTGCATATTTATGTGAGGAAAAAGAAACAGAGTTATTTAATCCTCTATGTATTGATTTCATTTAACTTTAAGTGTTTATGTAAAGTACTCACTTGGTTTGGTCCCTAAAAGAGATAAATTCACAAGAACCGATTATCTTTTATAATTTATTTTGAAAACGCCTTCAAAATAAATATCCAAATATTGAAATATTGAAATCCAAATATTGAAAAATAATAGAATTAATTTTTTTCATGCAAAATTTAAAACAGCAAGCGCTCAAGCAAAAAAAAATTTCCATTTAGTTAGAAAAATATTATTCACTCAAACCAACTTTTTTAATAGATCATTTGTAATGTTTATTAAAAGTACAGGATTCGTTACAATCTTTAATTTTCAATTTTAATTGAAGCAAAATTACTTTCTTCTTTAAAAAAGTGAAATATAAAAAATTACATTTATAAAATTACTTGTACCTTGAGAAATAAAATCTACCGTCTTACCAAGAAAATGATTTGGTTTAAGAAGTAAATACAATTCAATTAGAAGGTCTTCTAAACTAAGACCCTTAATCTCCTACTTCCCTTCGCTACATATCAGATTTCATGGAAGTTAACGAATAACACACTGTTTGAAACTTTTTTTCCTCAGATGTGAAAAGTTTTTTTTTTTCGTCAGTTTACTAATCTGTTAGTGAAATTACAAGGCAACTTCTTGCATTTTCAAAATTCAAAGATTCCGTGCAGTTCCTCGAGAACCTTTAAGTATTTTCACTTCTCTATGCATGAGAATTTCCTGAAAGAATTCAGCAACAAATCATTTATATGCCTTTTTGAAGGCATATAAATGATATGTTGAGTAGCATATAAATGATATTTAAAGAATGAATTTCATTCACTCTTTAAAAATTCTGTTTTCTTTGCCGCTTTAATATTTAATAAATTTTACTCACAGAATCTTGCAGATTCAAAGCTAAACATGCTTCAATCAAAAAGTTTTTATTTTAAATAATAATCTAGGCGACAACCACCGCACGTTCTTTCTTTCCTAAGTAAAAGTAATTTTCTCTGCACAAAGTCTATGTTACGTAAGAGTTTCATAATAGGCATTCTCGGGCTTATTTTCAGTTTCAAAATGCCTCGGCTTTTATGTTATGTAAACATTCCTGCGTTAAAATCTTTCCAGGTGATAAGCTTTTTCACTATACAATTTGCTCAGAACTACACTGTGTGAGCACTTATAATTTGTTTAGCGTGGTACAGATTATTTAGTTAACATGACAGCTGTCTTAAGTATATTTCTACAATTTGTAGGAGCATCTCCTCCAGAGAATTTTATGCAGTATTCTTCCGATATACTAAGCTATCTCTGAGGGAACTTCCAAGAATAATACACAAATATTGATTACCTGCTAATCTGAAAACAATTTAGCACTCTGCCAAGAACATCTGCGTTTACATACAGATGAAAGAGAATGCACTTTTGGTAATATTCATTCTGCTGTTAGTGCGGTATTTAATCAGGTTTGCCGCAGCTTTCTCCCTGGATCTTTAATTGAATCCATTTCCTTCTATAAAGTCAGGTGTTAGCCATAATCTTAAATTCGCAGTAAGTCTATATTCCTAGAGACCACACAGCAGGATAGATTGATTCGTTGATTTTGCTCTCTGTATACGGCCCGTTGAACTTCCTCAACTCTTTTGTTATAGAGCAAAGTGTCGTGGGGTACGACATATAAAAAAAAGAAAATAGAAAAGGTGCAGAAAAACCAATTAACAAACGGGACGGAAAAAGGAATAGTTAAATGACTCCAGACGATACGAGAAGAATGTCATGGGGATACGATACGTTAGGAGTTCAAAAAGGGCAGACAACCCAATTAAAGCGGAAGTCGGCGGTACTATGAGAAAATTGAAATGGCACTTGATCAGACAAAGGACCGGATGAAGAAGAGGAAATTGAAAAGCAACAATTAAGAGTCGAAACAGCGAGGGGTATAGATAGAGGGGACATCGAGATGAAAAGGGAATTGTTGGCAAAGAGAAGAGGACCCCACACATAGGAGATGTTCTGGGAAAACACGATTCCTAGAAAAACAGGAATGAGTCGAAGACGGGATTGTTCGAATATAAAACGCCCCTCACTCTGAATGGTTAAAGAAATGATTAGGGGATGAAAAAGTTAACGAATCAAAGTGGAAGTAAAAAAAAGGTTGAACATGAGAGACGAATGAAAATGTAAAAGGCGGGGAGTTGAGAAGATAAAAAATAGAGAGAGTGAGAATATAAAAATAATGATATAATTGAGTTTGACTTGCAGACTTAGCACCCAAATAGAGAGTTGTAGCCTCGTAAGCGAGAACGCTAAAGAGAATATATGGGAGATTGCGCCCCGACTTAACGCATCGCTGTAAGCCTGCAACCCAACGATGAGAGGAGATTAGATGAATAGTGGAGCCGAGAAAGATTGCCTGACTCCCCGCAAGCTAGCGATGAGAGGAGCATAGAGGAGCATCGGAGCCGAGATAGATTGCCTGACCCCTGCAAGCTACCGATGAGATGATAGTAGTTGAGACACGGAACCAAGACAGAGTGCTTGACCCCCACAAGCAAAAGATGGCGAACCGATTCGGCCATTAAAGTCCGCCTATTCCCACGACAGGGAGCGATTCCGATAACCGTGTTCACCAGCGAAAGTGAATCCTGAAGAAAGATATCCCAATAGATGCGTATGAATATGCCAGCCAATGTCCCCTTCTGCAGTCTGCAAAAATGGAGGTAACCTTTTATTACCTATTGCCAAAACGTCGTTAAATACCCGAGTCTTATAATATAGGCGGAAGTTAAGGAATAATATATATATTGCATACTGAAATGAAATTAATTTAAATAAATGAAATAGTGCAGTCAAATAATACCTTGATATAATGAGTATTTCTCTAGGTTCATAATTAACAATAATATAATTGAATGTGTACTAATATTTGTATTGTGTTAATAAATTAATGTATTGTTTAGAATTCAGAGTAATGGTATCATTGCCTACCACTATACCCAATCACGACCCACCCAAAGTAACCCTACCACACAAAGTTAAAGGCTTCCACTATTGTCTTATCAAAAAAATGTGTTTATTTGTAACTCTCTTTTCTTTGCACAGCTTTCCAAGACTTAAGGTATTTAGTTTTATCTGGTTCGGGAGTTTTATCAAAAAATTAAAATGTGTTATATGTTTCTAAATAATAATTATGGGGCAAAAAAGTTTAATCTGAGTGACATATGTCACTTTCATAAAAGAATTTCAGGTAGTCAATTCTAACGAAACTACCGCGGGTTATTAACGTGTATGATTACTTATCGTTGCTTACCTCTTTTGTATGTATATAGTATGTGTTAGGTATATATGTATCTATATATATATGTACGTATGTATATATATACATATATGTATGTCAATATTTTGACGCGTTTTCGTACTTTTCTGTTTAACTGTTTACTGCTTGTCGAAGTGCTTGTCGAAGCGATACAGACTGGGTTTGGCGCGCTGCTAAATTTATAACTCGCGGAGTACGGACGGACGGTTTTAGCGTCTGAAATTTTGCTTTCCGGACCGTTATCGAGGACCGTAATATTACGTTAAAATAATTTAAGCGCTAAATGTGACTATGCTGTTAAAGGTTCTGATTATAGAAATTATTTTAAGTATTTAACTTTTTTCCCATTCATCTTAAACATTAAATGCCTTATCATAGGGAATGATTCTATACTTAATAATGTTTTTGTGCTGAGAAACTAAAGGAGTTATAGATCCTGATCTTCTTTTGTTTCACTTTTAGTACAGCTGGCGATAAATAATTTATCATGTTATAACTGGAAAAACTGCAGTCAGTTATCTGAAAAATTACGTTGCGATGCTGCCCAAGATAATTTTTATTGTTATACTCTGTTAATGCTGATTTTTTTTTCTCGGGCATACACGAACTTCAAACACAATTTCGCCCTTCAGATAAACTATCACCTTAATAATATTTTGTATAGTTAAATGAGTAGAAAAATTCTTCTTGATCATATTAGTATATATTCTTCAGATCTTACGACTAAGATTTCTTTAGTTTGCCGAATAAACTGTTTTGTTGTTTTGAGAATTGTAGATTAAATAGAAAACTTAATTATGCGTGTTTTATCGCATTTTTTTTTTGTATTTTCCCACTATACCGACCTGCCACCAATGTTAAGCAAAAAGTCGCCAATTTAATAAAATGTATACAAGAAAATACTCACTTTTCACACCCCATTACCACTTTTGCAAACTACGTTTTAGAGTTAAAGTTAGGGAAAAAATAAGGAATGGAAGATGAAAAAAGATAATGCTGACTTTTTCACATCAGATATTTTGCAAACTGCATTTCAACTTTTGGTGGCATATACATCGTTATTCCTTTCATACGGGACTTTCACTTACGGACAAAACAACTCTATTTAAGTGTACGCAAGAAAAGTTCAGAGCTATATCAGAAAAGAAATATTTTAAATTTCATTTTCCTGTACATTTTGCCCCACTTCTTACTACACACAGTTAAATAGAGTTGTTTTGTTAGTAACGCCGTGGTGCGGTGGTTGCGTCTGTAAGTAGATGGTCCACAGATCCATACCCGCTCTCTGCAAGCCTATTAGAACGGCTATTCCTCTCCAGTTCATGCGGAGAGGTTAGTAACATGTCAGTATAATGAGAAAGAACCTATTTGTTTTTTTATAAACTTGCTTTCTTTTTAGTGTGTTTGTGTGTGGGTTTGTCAAGTACAAATCTTGCAATCAATTTTTAACTAACTTCCCGACTAGATAGACATTTGAAACTTTTAGAATAGCTCAGAACACGATGACAGTGCATTTTTTTTAATACTTTTAGCCATCTTTAAGCAGAATTAAATTAATTTTCGGTTTATTTTCAGTTAATTTTGTTTTGTAGACTGGTGCAGCCATCTATTGGCCGGAGCGGGAACGAAAAGTTATATGCAAGTTAACTTCCAATTAACTTCCTTTTCTTTCAAGTTGATGGGATAATTCATCATAAAAAATTTTTTTAAGTATTTATTAATACATAGAATTGTCAAGTTTATATGATTCAACAGAAAATTTAAAAACATGGTATATAAAATGTTCTTTTTATCTTGCAATTATTATTCAATATATTAAATAAGCAAAATTTGTCGAAGGTACCTATTATGTCTTTAAAATATTTTCATCGTTATTTTACGTGACATATAATTACGATGTGTGCATAAATGAATATCCCAACTTTGCAGGGATATTAAAAGAAAACTTAAACAAAGTACAAACTTGCAGTTCATCGGAAATCAAAAATAACAGTTGAAAGTTTAAATTCGACACAGTTATAAGTGTTCAATGTGAGCCCCTTTAGTAACACGAAGGATATCGAGGCGGTACGATAACTCATCCCACACTCTTTCCAGCATATCTGGTGTGACGCTTTGAAAGGCTGCAGATATGCGTGTCTGAAGTTCGTCAGCGTCATTTGGTAGTTGTGGGACAAACACCTGATGTTTGATGTAGCCCCAGATAAAAAAAAAATCGCACGGAGTGACGTCAAGGCTGCAAGGAGGCCATTGATGAAGAGCAAGGTCCTGGGATGCACGGCGACCAATCCACCAGTGTGGCAATCTATATATTTAAGTTGCTAAGCCGACTTTTTGGGCAGTCCGCGAGAGAAAACTACTGAATCAATTTACTTCATTTTGGTCTTAAACGAAAGATTGTAATCTGTAGATTTGTCAAATTCGGCTTTTGTAACCGCAATTTCTATTAATTAGAAACAAACAATTACAATTACATTACAATTTAAAAAAAATATTTTTGCGTGTTTAAATCCAGCTTTAGAAACTCACTGTTTCTGCGCATGCTCAGTGACATGTTTTATTGATAAACATGTTTATTCTGAGGAGTCTCTCTAGATCTCTCTCTGCCATTTTTATGATAATTTTGTTTGTGAAATAAAAGATTAAACTTGATGGAAATTGTTTATTTCGCGCTGTTTAATTAGCGATAATTTACAATTTTAAAAAAATTGCTTTCTGCGCATGTCCAGTGACTTTTTTAAATCTGGCTTTAAGATACTCACTAAGCACAAGGCCACTTAAACTCATTAATTTGTTTCTGTGCGTTATATGTATTTTCAACATTTGGAAATGATGTGTTGAGTATAATTTGTGTATTAGCACATTTCTTTACTAACTATACGTCATGTTTTGACCGGTACCAACTAGTTTGTCATTTAAAATCCCAATCTTCATGAACTTTCAACTGTTATTTCAACTGTTATGAACTTCAAGTTTGTATTTTGTACAGTTTTCTTTCAATTGCCCTGCAAAGTTGGGATATTCATTTATGTACACACTGTATATTCATAATTATTTCACGAATCATATCCAATTTTTTCATAGCAATGACATACCGGTGAGAATACATAGTCACGGTAATTTTGTCTTTAAAAAGGTTATTCCTGATCAAATAACTGCATTCGACTGATACTGATAACTGATATTTGCACGGGAATTTTCAGTCAGGGAAATTACGATTAACTTAATAACTTAGTTAATTATTTTTTGACAGAAATTGTCTAGAGAGCTAAGAACTTCATGTTATAAAAGAATTAAACTCCATTTTCCGATGCACTAGGTAGCTGACTATATCAAAACACTCATTTTTATGCAGATAGTTAGGTATCAAATAATATTCAACGAGTTATGTGTAGAACAACTCGGATGCGAATCAATGACATCACAATCGACCGAACTCTATCTGCCTAATTTAACTCTTTAACTCTATAGTTGTATGATGAGATTTTTTTTCGCTATTTTTTGTTGTAGTTTTAATATTTTTGGGACTTAAATTCACCGCTTTAAAGTATTTGTATAATGAAAATATGGATTTCAGAGCTCCAATTCTGATTCTAGTATAAAGCAAAAGTTGTTGGATTCGAAAGAAAGTTGATGACATCCCTGAATATCTGCAGTTCCGTATCTAAACAAACATTCAAAATAAGGAAGTTAAAAACATTCGTTTCGGGTATTATAACCATGGCATTAAAAGATCTCGTGCTTTAGTTTAAAAGAAACTGGCACAGGCTATATTTGAAGGGGGAAAAAGTCAGACAGAAATAATTACAAGATAAAAAGAACTTTTTGTATACCATGTTTTTAAATTTTCTGTTGAATCATACAAACTTGACAATTCTATGTATTAATAAATACTTTTTTAAAATTCTTTTTGATGAATTTTCCCATCAACTTGAAAGAAAATGAAGTTAATTGGAAGTCAACTTGCATTTAACTTTTTTTCCCGTTCCGACCAATAGATGGCTGCACCAGTCTACAAAGCAAAATTAACTGAAAATAACTTAAAATTAATTTAATTCTGCTTAAAGAGGGCTAAAAGTATTAAAAAAATGCATTGTCATCGTATTCTGAGCTATTCTAAAAGTTTCAAATGTCTAGCTAGTCGGGAAGTCGATAGTTCAAAATCGATTGCAAGATTTGTACTTGACAAACACACACACAAACAAACACACAAACAAGAAAGCAAGTTAATGAAAACATGGTAAAAAATAAGCATACATTGATGAGTGATTTTCTGGAAAATTTATAGCTAAAATTTAAATTAAAAGTTTTCTCTATCATGGGGACAGTTCAGACATGAATTCTTTTAGTCAATCGCAGAGGGTTTTTTTTTTCGAGAATGAAAGTTTACCGCAGCATTTGACATACTGGCGTCATTGCTATAGAGATCATTCATAAACGTAAGAGACTACTACAATTATTGATTGTATATGTAAGAGTTGCACATGACATTCAGGACCATTGTAAGCTAAAATATGATAGACGATAATTACATAGGTGTAAGGGTACAGTCCCATTACTTTTACCCTCTAAGCTTATAAAAGGGACTGTAACGTCACGAGAACCACATCACTCTTCTGAGCTCTTAATTAGGTGGGGTGACTTATGACCCACTTGGACACAGCTGAGCTTCAACCCCTCACCCCCACGGGGAGTTCGAGCATGGGAGAGGGAAAGGCGAACTGACCCTCAGACCAATAAGACTAATAGGAATGAGGGGGGGAATTGCGTTGCCTGGGTCAAGCCCTCTGACGCTGAGTACTCTAGCAAATTATAGCGAAAGTAGAGAGGATATAAACATTATAGAAAAGTTGAAAGGATAGAAAAATTGATTTCCGGGCGTTCTAAAACTATGGAGTTTTTTCCTCGAAAGCAGTTACTCCGCTATTTAACAGCTGAGTATAAGTAGTACTGGCTAGAGAGTAGAAAGTTTATGACATGAACACAAATAAATAAAGACTTTTTGATTTTTTATATGTTCTGACCCTTAGAGAGAGAGAATGGTGTAAATATAGCCTGTGTAGACACCAAGCTGTTTGAGGACCGGGGGTTGGGTTGGAGGGTAACTCCGGTGCGGACAGACCCCGCTGTACTTGTAACTTTTGGTGGCAACTCTAGTGATAACATATCCAGTTGTCCGGGTTATATTTGAAGGCAATCGAAGTGAGAGTGTGATCTCTCGCTTTTTAAGAATCGTAGTCAGTCCAATTAAGAGTGATTGCTATCGGATCAAAAAAGATAAAATATTCTCCTGTTGTCGTTAAAGTTCCTATATATGTAGTTTTGTTTCCTACCTGTAAATATAATTTAGTAAATTGTAAACATGGAAAAAAATTCACATGTTTTTCTTTAATTAACTGGAGAAAGTTACAGAACTCGCTTTGGCTACGATAATGGACTTAATTCTCTTTCATACATTCCTATCAAACTCCAATAAATCTAAGTTGAGGATGTCGAAAATATCACTGAATACTAGCACATACAGTTGTCTTTTGCTAACAGTAAATCCCATTACTATTTTCGGGCATTATAAGGCGCAGCTTTTATATCAGTCATTCAGAACCATCTGTCATTAGAAAAATAAACCTGAATCTTTCTTCATTGTATGTGCAGAAATGCCCAGTTTTGAATCTAATAGAAATATACTTGAACTTTATGTTTTCTTAATCCTACACATCTTGCTCTATCACTTAAAAAAAGGATTGATCTATTTTATCGAGCTTATATGTTCTTGGGATAAGACTCCCAATTTTGTATCTATCTGTAGAGATCACTGAAGGAAACAATGATACTTAGAAATATAATATTTATATAGCAATGTTATCATAGAAACAGGTGTAGGTATTTATCTCAATACCAGTGAACTGTATTGAAGCAAAATACGCTGGAATTCTTGGCAAAATTTTATATCAGCTTAGAACAAATAAATGCTAAATAGTTTCACTTTTAATTTATAGGTTCAAACATTTGCTGGCGAACTCTGTATTTATTTACTGTATTTCTGCTTTTATCATTTAACTTAGGGATATCTATTATTTTTCTTTTAAGTTCAGAAGTACTGCTTGCGTATATGTAACTAAAATAAAGAAGCTTTGTTTTCCATGCAAAAGATGCCGTATATTCAAAATGTACTTACACAATGTCGTCTAATGCATTGCTGTAAATGAGGGGAAAGTTTAAACCTTCCATCTTTATGGTCCAGTCTAATTAAAGCAGCAGTGCAGCATTTAATCATGATTTTTGGTCAAGTTGCAAATATGATAATTATATATAAACACCTTTATATTAAATGTCATCTCTACCATTATTTAAGGGATGCATTTCCCTGAATTATTATATAATTAAAGAATTCACGGTATAATAAAGGATTCGTAGTTGCGGTAGATGGGTCCAGTAAAACCAGGGTTAACGTGATTTTCAGGGTAAATCCTAAACATAACTATTTTTATTTTCCAAATGAAAAAAGTCCTAAATGCTGCAGTCCTTGGTTAGTTAGCTCATTCAAGAAATAATTACAAGATAAAAAGAACTTTTTATATACCAGGTTTTTAAATTTTTCTATTCAATCATATAAATTTGACAATTTTATGTATTAATAAATACTATTTTAAAATTTTTTTGATGAATTATCCCATCAACTTGAAAGAAAATGAAGTTAATTGGAATTTAACTTGCATTTAACTTTTCGTTCCCGTTCCGGCTGATAGATGGCTACACCAGTCTACAAAACAAAATTAACTAAAAATAACTGAAAATTAATTTAATTCTACTTAAAGATGGCTAAAAGTATTTAAAAAATGCATTGCCATCGTGTTCTGAGCTATTCTAAAAGTTTCAAATGTCTAGCTAGTCGGGAAGTTAGTTAAAAATCGATTGCAAGATTTGTAAGGGACAAGCACACAAACAAACAAGAAAGCAAGTAAATAAAAACATGGTAATGAAGATCGAGATGTAATAAAACATACACACTTATAGTAATATAAAAGCGGATTCGTTGTGTCATATAATTTAACATGTAAAACTTTGGTATTCCTTAAAAAATCTCGAATTAAAGTTTTAGCCGGATATAAATATCATGAGCGTTTGAAGCACAACAACTGCATCTTATAAGACTACTAAATAATCAGTTTGTCAGTTTGAGATCTGATTTCCTGAGACACGATTTAGCGAAGCGAAATGATATAGATTTCTAAACTTTCCGATGGAAAAGAGCCAATACAGTAGGAGAATGGATAGTCCAGATAGATACAAACTATATTGAAACACTCATATATATATATATATATATATATATATATATATATATATATATATATATATATATATATATATATATATATATATATATATATATATATATATATATTATATATATATAGATAGATAGATAGATAGATAGGTAGATAAACCCACACACTGCTGGCCATTAAAATTGCAACACCATGAAGGAGGGATGATACAAACGTCAAATTTGCATGAAAGTAAGAAGATGCTGCAGTATACAAATGATTAGCATTTAAGCGCAATCGAACGACGCATGAGAGAGAAACAGCATCTCAAACTATGTATAAAAGGAAAGTTACGAACAGGTTTCTCATTCGGAAATCGTATTTGAATGTTTGTGAGAAGATCGTGTTATGCCTCGTATAAGAAGGAGAAACGGCTACCAGCACGTGTCGGAATTCAATAACGGTAGGATCGTGACCTAACGAGAGTGCGGTTTTTCATTCCGCGATATTACTACTTGTATTGGTCGGAATCCAACGACTGTCATGCGAATGTGGAATCGATGGGTTCAGGAGGTTCATACTGAACGCCATGCGGGATCTCAACGACCTCGCGCCACTAACGCCGGAGAAGACAGACATGTTGTCAGGTCGGACTTGCAGGATCGCACAGCCAAATCAAGGTCCTTAAGTCAGGAAAGGGGCTTGTTTGCAGCACGACAAGTATCCGCACGGACAGAGCGACGACGTCTGGAGCAGCACGGACTGTCTGCACGACGACCATTATTGCGGCTTCCCTTGACACTGCAGCATAGAAAACGCGCGGCGACAGTGGAGCGCCCAGCGACAAAACTGGATACAGTAGTGGCATCACGTCGTCTTTTCAGACTAGTCCCGGTTCTGCTTGCAGCATCATGATGGACGTATCCGTGTCTGGAGACACCGAGGAGAACACACGTGCCCTGATTGCATTCGATATCGTCATACGGGCCCTGCACCTAGTGTGATGGTATGGGCAGCCATTGGGTACAGGACACGAACACCTCTTGTTCGCGTCGTCGGTAATCTGAACAGCCAGCGTTACATTTCTCAGATCTTAAGGCCGGTGGCTGTGCCCTATCTTCGAGGCCTCGGAGACGTCCTCTTTCAACACCATAAAGCAAGACCGCATGTTTCCAGTCGTGTCCTGACCTACCTCGACACAGAGGGTGTTCGACTGTTGCTCTGGCCAGCACGTTCTCCAGATATCTCAGCCGTTGAAAACAGTTGGTTCATGGGTTGCTGAGAAACTGGGCCACCACCGCTCTCCAGCCACTACGATTGATGAAATGTGGCATAGACTTGAAGAAGCATGGAATGACTTACCAGTATCTGTCATACAAGTCCAGTTCGACTCGATGCCTAACCGGATTAGAGCCGTTTTAGTATACACAGCTGCCAGAGACGGCAGCTGTGTGTACTAATTTCGGAACCTGTATACCCCAAAAATGCCTACAAATTTAATCATGCTTTCTTCCTACTGTACTGTACACATATAATAAGTAAAGTTTTGTTATTTGCTTTCCTTCCTTGTGTTGCAATTTTATTGGCCAGCAGTGTGTGTGTGTGTATCACTCCTCTATTATTTCATTAAACATTCGATCTTGTGGAATGCTTGAAAATATCCCATGAGATTACAAGGTTTAATAATTTTTAATTGTATTTTACATACTTTGGTACAATTTTATAAGGTACACTACTAGCCAAAAGTATTGCAAGTTTGAGAATTCTAACATATTTTCAAGAATAAACCCCCCAAAATAATATTTTTTCAATGCAACTGATATTTTTTAATGCCAATATGTTAAATTAGTTTAAAGACAAAATATGATTAAGTTATTGAACAAAAATAATTACTTAATTTTATAAAAAAATAGCATACAAAAAATGTACATGTTATCAGAAATAGACACCAATTTTGGTTCCCCGAAACAAAATGAAATAAATAAGCAGTTTCAAGTTCTGAGCAGAAAAGATAATTAATGAGTGCAACTGAACCGAAAAGCATTTAATATGTTGTTGGGTCGCCTCTGGCTTTGATCACAACAGCCACTCTTTTAGGCATGGATTCCACAAGGTTTTGCAACACTAGGTTTTGCATGAGTCCAGACTATCTGGTTCGTACAGTAAAACACCCAGAAAGCCGAATGGTGCGCGGCTGTATGTCATATAAGTCAAAGGGACGACTCCATTTTGTAAGGGAACTATGAAGAGTGACCAGTATATCATAGGGATGCGACATCGATAACAAAACATCGAAGTTTTGAAACATCGATATTCAATATTAAAACATCGATGCTAATAAAACATCGCCCCCAAACCATCGATGTTTTAGAACATCCATTTTTTTTAAACTGGTTTAGTAATCTCTAACATTAATGTTACTTCGGTTAGTCGTGGGAGGAGGGGGATTTAATTTTACTCTCTGATTGGGCTGACACAAATGACAAACACTTGGTTGCTTTTGCCTTGGGCTACATAGATGACTTCAAAATTCTCGTTGTAAATATCGCCATGTTTTGCCTTCAAATGTCCAGATAAATTCGTGGTATTGCTAGAAGATTTGAGGGACTTAAGGCAAATATTGCATTTCGCAAATTTGTGAGAGGTTTTGCAAAAATATTTCCAAACGGTACTTTTGGGAGGCATGGTGACGGTGAAAGTTAGTGGGTAATTAGTAATTTTTATTTATATTTTAATATGTATCTTTTAATAAGTCAATGATTTTCTGAATAATTAATTTGTACATTTCATAGCATTGTGATTCCCAAATGAAGGAAACAACTCTGGTTTTATATGACCAATTAATTTATTGATTAACATAAATGATATGATATAATACATACCTACAAAACAGGTCATACTTCATCTACACATACATTTAATTCATTCACTACAAAATCATTATTCGAATTAATTCATTATACGAATTATCATTTATTTTTCGCTAACTTCCATTATCTGATTACTTCACTACCGCGCTCTATCTTATTAAGTTAATGAAGGCTACGCTATAAGAAGCAATGACGGTATAATATGAAGAGGAAATAAAGGGACCGTACCTTTACAGATGATAATTGGCTCGTCGTTGTGGACATCGGGCACGGAGCTATAACGGACTTCGTTTCATACACACATCACTGGTACTGGATACACACACGGTAGAGTACAGGGCTCCTTTAGTCATTCTAGGCACTGGATACACACATGGTAGATTACAGGGCTCCTTTAGTCATTCTAGGCACTGGATACACACACGGTAGAGTACAGGGCTCCTTTAGTCATTCTAGGCACTGGATACACACATGGTAGATTACAGGGCTCCTTTAGTCAATCTAGGCGCACGGCATTGGGCAATGGGGCGCATTCGTCTTACAGTTCTGCTGGCATCGGTCACGGCTTATATCATCATCATCGGGAGCACTTCGTACATTTTACTGGTTAGGTTGCTACTACTTCTGACTCTAACTTCTAACTCTCACTTCTAACTCTCTCTCTGTGTCCTGTCTGTCTTTTTGCTTCCTCATATTATTTCATATTATTTTTCTCTAATTTATACCGGCTCCGCCTCTTCTCCATTCCATTGGCCATATTATTATATGTCATCACAATTCGTCCATGGCTGCCTCCTCTGCATCCCCTCTTCACCAATACGCAATGAGGGCGGGATTTATAAAATTCTCCTTTTTTTTCCCATGCACTTTTTCCCATGCTCCGACATCATGAAACACGTGTTCTGTTTTATAGCCGTCATAAATTTTCAGTCTTCCTTTCTTCTTTTCTTCTCTTCGTTGCCATTCATTCTACAGCACTTTTATCTTCTAGTTTTATCTTTAGTAGCTTAGATTTATTGTTGGCCATTTGCTTCTTAGCCCTGCTTCTTTCTTACATTTCGCAATTATGTTACTTTGTCCCGTATTTTTCGATTTTGCTGCTCCTGGCCGTGACATTATTGTCATATCCCTATGACAGGCATCATACTAATAATATTAACGTCAACTTATATAAAACCAGAACAAAACAAAGACTTAAATGGCTGCTCTTGTGTATATACTATTTGTAAAATAAAACCCCATGGAATGTTCTGGAGTGTCAGGAACATTCCAAGCGCTCTGATTGGTTCATTGGTTGTTGATTGCCATTTGTCTATTTGCTAAGGAATCGTTCCCCCTTTTGTATTCGTCCTTTTCAGAATTCAGACTTACATTTATTGAGTGTGAAAATTATGCTACGTGGTAAATTTTTTTTATTATGGTACTTTTTCATTAAAAAAAACATCGAGACAACGTAAAACATCGAGCACAAAACATCGATGTTAAAAAAACATCGGCTTCAATAAATCGATGTTTAAAACATCGATGTTTTTATCAAAACATCGATGTTTTGAAAACATCGACATCGATGTCGCATTTCTAGTATATCAGTGCGCTGGAGTATCGATTGCTTCCTAGTGTTCATCACATGTTCCCAAGGCAGAAATGGGTATTTCAGCAAGACCACCCTGCAATACATCGAAAAAGGCAAGAAAAACTTTGAAACTAAATTAAATTTCATTAGAGTTCAATTCTGAAGTGTAATCGAAACATTCCTTATTTTAAGGCTGAATTTGCAAAACATGGTATTAATTTTTTCCCATGGCCAGGAAACTCGCCAGATTTAAATTCTATTGAGAATTTAAGGAGTATAATTGAAAGGAAAATATCTCAAAATCATCCCAGAACAAAACGAGGGATTCAGAAAACAATAATTAATATTTGGCACCATGAAATACCGAAAGAAGTGTTGCAAAACCTTGTGGATTCCATGCCTAAAAGAGTGTCTGTTGGGATCAAAGCTAGAAGCCGCCCAACAACATATTAAATGCTTTTCGGTTCAATTGCACTCATTTATTATCTTTTCTGCTCAGAAGAACTTGAAAATGTTTATTTATTTCATTTATTCCGGGATACCAAAATGGGTGCCGATTTCTGATAACCTGAATATTTTTTGTATGCTATTTTTTATAAAATTAAATAATCATTTTTGTTCAATAACTTAATCATATCTAGTCTTTTAACTAATTTATAATATTGACATTAAAAAATATTAGTTGCATTGAAAAAATATTATTTTGGGTGGTTTATTCTTGAAAAAATGTTAGATTTCTCAAACTTGCAATGCTTTTGGCCAGTAGTGTATATTGAGTAAAATGTCAGGATACAATCCATTACTTTAGTATATATTTCAATCACAGATCTTTTAATTTGTTATTTGCTTGCCGTTTCATTGTAGAATTTATCCTGTTGTCAGTGTTAAATTCCAGGCTAAGTTATTTTAGCTCATAGGAATGTCGAGGTCTTGAAAGAATATTTAAACATCCACAAAGATTACAGAGGTTATATATAGAAATATACCGCGTTAATGTCCATGTGTGTAGGAAAATATAAATATATAAATGGGTAATACCGGGTGGGCTAAAAGTTCATACAAACTTTAAAAATTCATAAAAACCGGAAAAAATAACCAAAATAAAAAAAGGTTTCCAGGGTTAGCATCGATAGGTCACGGGATTTTTTGTAAGACAGGAAAAAAAATCTAAAAAAACAGCCGACAGGTGGCGCTGGTGTACACAAGTCAATGAGGTGTATCATCCCTGTTGTATCTATCTGGTCCAGCCAATCTGTTGGAACTGAAAGATGCGATCCACCGAGAGGTGTCTTGTATATATTCGGACCTGCTGCACTCTGCCGTTGCTGGATTTGTGACTCGCCTGCAATGTATTATCCCCTGTGGTTGGGGTCATGTGGAACACTTACCGATGTAATAAACGATTTAGAAGTATTCGTTTCGTTAATTGCGTATCTTTTCTTTGATTTGTGTACGTCAGCGCCACCTGTCGGCTGTTTTTGAGTTTTTGTTTTTTCCTGTTTAAAAAAAAAATCCCGTGGCCTAGCGTGGCTAACCCTGCAAACCTTTTTTTATTTTGGTTATTTTTTCCGGTTTTTATGAATTTTTAAAGTTTATACGGACTTTTTGTCCACCCGGTATTTGATTATCATTGCATTTCCTTCACACTATTATGCTTTAGAAATTTTTTTTTGTGTGTAGTATGAAATGAGATTTAATGTTAAACGCTTAAAAAACTGCATTTCTACAGTTGTATCCCATTTAGATTAATATTATTAAATGGTACCACAGAATCTATGATATCTGATATAGTCGTTGATATCTGATATCAACGACTATTTTCCCTAAAACAACTCGCAGTATTACCGCACACGTCTGGACTTCGCTAGAGCATCTGATCTACGTAAACTCGGGAAATATCGCCGTCCTCGAATGTACACTATTGCGTCACGATCTTGAATTGGCACACTTGTGGGAGAGAATCAATCTGTTTGAGCGTCGGCACTGATTGAATATTAATGAAACACCTATTATGAAGTTTATCGGAGTGATAATGTATGCTTATTAGAATATTGATGATGATCTCGGATGTCTGCTGTCCATTGTGCTTTCGGTGAACAGCGGGTATATTTAGGGTCGCTTTTAACCTGTCCTGTGATGATGTTATTTCAATATTCATTTACGCAAAATATTAGGAAGTGTTGCTTATTAGAGTGATGCTTAATACACGTGCTTGATTATCATCTCGGATGTCTGCTGTCGACTGTGCTCTCGGTCGATATATATATCTAAATGGATAGGATGGCCGCTTTCAATCTGCGTGAGAGCGATGAAGTTTACTAGATAATATTGAAATAATTACAAGATAAAAAGAACTTTTTTATATACCCTGTTTTTAAATTTTCTGTTGAATCACATAAACTTGACAATTCTATGTATTAATAAATACTTTAAAAAAAATGTTTTGATGAATTATCCCATCAACTGGAAAGAAAATGAAGTTAATTGGAAATTGCGTTTAACTTTTCCTTCCCGATCCGGCCGATAGATGGCTGCACCATTCTACAAAACAAAATTAACTGAAAAAGAATTCAAATCTGCTTAAAGATAGCTAAAAGTATTAAAATAATACATTGTCATCGTGTTCCGAGCTATTCTAAAAGTTTCAAATGTCTAGCTAGTCGGGAAGTTCGATAAAAATCGATTGCAAGATTTGTACTGGACAAACACACACACAAACAAGAAAGCGAGTTAATAAAAACATGGTAAAAACGGATACTATGCGACTATTCAGGTTTCACTTTCATTAATACAATTACGTGATTCTTTTATGGAGATTTTTTTCTGATTGTTGTTGTCTCTAATGCCCGCAGGCTGGATGTTCCAGACCAAGTCCATATAGGCTTCAGGCTGAAGTGCAAGGCTCCGGTTTATATAGCAAAAAAAGGGTCGGAGTCCTTCTTAGCTATATAATTGCCACCTCAATTTTGACCGAGCGAACCTCAAGGGAATTTTCTGCTGATTAGATTAATCAATTTACCATGCATGTGTTTTCCTTTCGTAACGTTGTTGATAACGCGCTTTCGAAGTGCACTAAGTCGTAGCGACATTTCGGAAGAGGATTATTAACAATCTCTTTCAGTCTACCACTCTTTCAAATGCAAATCCTCTTCTGATTATCTGGAACTTTACAAAAATGTTGATGTTCTAATGCTGGCTTACAAAAGTGTTCTTTGGCATTGCGGGGCACTTGTCGATGAAGACATTAGTACATAATCCCCGAGAATCATTGGTTTCTTTAATTGAGGGACCGGGTAAAACTGGATAAGGCTAGGTTTCTTTTTAGGCTAGGTTTCTTTTTCGCCAAAGGCTTTTAGGGCTTGCTGTAAAGAAAAACTCGCCAGTGGCTTTTTCACAGACCTGTTAGGCTTAAAGTGCGAAATGTAAAAAAACATCAATGGCAACCAAGAAAGAAAAAATAAGTTGGTAAAACAAACTTACCGCTGGCTGTATGAAAATCGTAGGCGCACACGGGATCTTCGCTTCGGGGAAGATATCCTTACTCCATTCCGCTTCGCTCCGCTATGCGCTAGTTCAAAAACATTACAGAAATCTCCAGCCACTAGTTTGTAGCGGTCAATAACACACCTTCGGCTGGCTGTAGCGGTCAGTAAAACCCACTTACCTCTGGCTGTATGAAACTCATAGGCGTAAACGGCAATACACCATTCAATCTCGGCAAGTTTCCCTTGCACTTCAAATGTAATAAATGTCGACGTACATTCACTCCCCTCTTGCAACATCACCGATAAATCCATAGCCACTGTTTATCAAACGAAATATATCGAAAACAAGCGTCACGTAATCCAAAAATCTCACGCAAAAACACAACCACCTCGTTTAAAAATCTAACCACGACTACCGTTTAAATTAACATTTAATTTCAAATCAACCTCTAGTCACCTCACTTAGCCAATAAAATTGCTAGATTACAAAATTGCTATTTCGCATGCGCGAGAATAATCACATGATAAACGCGTCAGAAATCTACAGCAATAACAACAAAACAACATTGGCGCCATAATCGCCTCATCTTGGCTACCAAAATTTTCGCCAAATTGGCGAAAAATCTATCTGGATTCGGATCAGACCCTGTGGGTTCGAGTTCCACTGTTGGCATGGACGTTTATAGCCGTTCGGAATCGGCTTTAAACGGTAGGCCCCGTTCAAATTAGGCCTGGTGTAGCAAAAAGTTGGCCGTAGCGCTCCAAACCAAAACCAAACCAAACTAAGCCGATTTATTATAACTGGTTAGATCAGATTACTTAGGGCAATAAAAATTACAGAAAAAGAGGATTACGATACATGGGGATAAGTGCATAACACATACCTAACAGAGTACACCTAACAGAGTAACACATACCTAACCTTAAGAGAAATGCCATCTCTCATCTGGGACTCAAACCAAATGTAGTCGATAAAGCATTAGTAATTTGAACTCCACTTTGCTGTGCTTCAAACTAGCGTTCCAAGACGGCTCAGCACTTGTTACAAATTCGCAGGATGCAATGAATAATATTTTAATTATGTGAGTCGAAAGGAGAGAAATACTTCCGCAAAAATGACAGTATGAATGTTTTGGTAAAGTTCCAGACAGTCAGAACAGGTTTCGCATTTCAAAGAACGGAAGACTGAAAGGGCGTATTGATAATCTTCTTCCGAAATGTCGCTGCTACTTGGTGCACTGTAAAACACATTTTGAGGGGGGGAAACTCTTTTCATCTAAAACTTTTCCCGAGTCGAAATAAAAATATGTAAAAATAACTTTCCTTATAAGCAAGTGCTTATGTTAACACTAATTAAAAACGTAAAGTTATGAGGGGAATCATTTATATTCTGCACTAGGATAGCCAAAGATGGATCCAGACATTGAAAAGATTCTAGAAAACGTACTTCGTCGAATGAAAACATTGTAAATTATTCTACATTAGCCGGGATTACTTCAGATCCTGCTTGCTTAATTTAGGCTCTTTAAATATCAGATGACTATCGTATTGTTTAAAATTATGTGTAACCATCGGAATGAAACAAGTCGCACGGTAATTTAGATTACAATTTTGGTGAGCTAATCTTATATTACGCTCTCTACCCCATTGAGAATGATTTCGTACGCGAAAGTTGATGTCAAAAAAAATGTTTCTTACAAATATGACAATGATTTGAACTGAAAGGTTCAGAACCCTCTTCATGTAAGGACCAAAATGCTTTTCATTTCTGAACTGAGTTTACGGCAAAGTTTTCATATAGTCTTATAGTTCTTATAAGGTAAAGCCACCGCAACCATACCATAGTAATATTCATGAAATATCAGTTCGTCATTGTTATTAGTGGCTAAAGTAGTATAAATGATTGATACATTATATTTGATAGGTGATGAGTAAACTCTGCGATGATTACGGGAAACCTTTTGTTTGTTTGTTTGTTTGTTTGTTTTGTTTGTTTTTTGGTAAAGTACTGAAAATTGATAAACACGCAAAATGGAGGATAAAGCCTTTTAGATAAGTTTTATATTTTAAAATACGTTCAGAAGGAATGATTGTTTTTGCAAGCAATGGCAGAGGCCTTGGCTTTTCGGATTTACCGCAAGTTCTCGTCGCCACGGGATCTTCCCAAAGTAATCGCCGTAGGTTGAATGTAACTAATTATGTACGCATTTTTCTGGGCACGTGTAACCTGCGGAGTATGTTCCATGGGAGTGGCCGAAGTTCTCTTGGCAGGTCTTGCTCGTAACTTTTAATTTTTTGTCCTGTTCTATGTTGTCTTTGTCTCTTTTTTCCCCATGTTTTACCTTTACTTGTACTATCAAAGCTTTTTGTTTTCTCCACTTTCTATTTTCCTTTCTACTTTCGTTTTTTACTGATCACTGAAGTTTTATGCATTGCTATATCATCCTACAGTGGAGGGTCCGGCCCATGTACTGTAGTTACCACTGCTCTTCCTAAATCTCCTGAACCTCTCTTGGCAGATCAGAGCTAACCAGTTAGACAGAACATACGAGCTGACGTTCCTGACTTAAGGGGACCATGGACCTTGGTTTGAGGAAATCTTTTTTATTGTAATATTGATTGTGTTATAGTAATATATATATATATATATATATATATATATATATATATATTTATTTATTTATTTATTTATTTATATATATACTAGCTGAAAACCCGCACTTCGCTACGCAGTACATTCAAATTAAATACATTGGTCAATGTATGCAATTAATGGCAAAAAAATATAAATAAATATATATATATATATATATATATATATATATATATATATATATATATATATAATAAATACGATCAATGAATGCAATTGATGTAATAAAATATATATATATTTATAAAAAAATCGTAAGAGATATTTTTACAGACAATATAGAAGCAAATACTCAAATTAAATCGAATAGGACATACTTAAGAATATAGTACAGTTTGAGGAACATATCTTTTACTGTATTTTAATATTTTTTTGGATAATGTCCAATCGTCTGCCGCATTAGCAAGAAAAAAAAAATTTTTGTATATTTCGCCCTTGGCGATCAATTTATTTAAATTGCCAGAAAAGAAATCACGTGATCAGCATTTAATAAATTAAATTCTAAAAATTAATCTTTAAAAATTCCCCAAAAATCATAAAATGAAGGTTAAGATTCGAAAAAGATATTTTTAATTAACTTTTATGATCTTTATCATGATATAAATTTTATAACCCTTCAATTATCATTTTAAATGCAAACTTTAAAAAAGTCACTAAAACAGCTTAAAAATTTAATTTTAAACAAATCTAAGAAGAATTTTTCAAAAATCTCTCTTAGTGCACCCCTACACTATAAGAAGAATCGCCATGCAAAATTTCAGCCCTTTAGGTCCAGCAGTTTGGTCTGTGCGTTGTATGTCAGCCAGTGAGTCAGTCAGTTACGGAACTGTTTTATATATATACTAGCTGAAAACCCGTACTTCGCTACGGAGTACATTCAAATTAAATACAACGGTCAATGTATGCAATTCATGGCAAATATATATATATATATATATATATATATATATATATATATATATATATATATATATATATTTTATATGATAAATACGACGATCAATGTATACAACTGATGTAAAATATATATATATATATATTTATAAGAAAATCGTAAAGGATAAATTTATGGACAAAATAATGTAGAAGAAAATATTCAAATTAAATCTAATATAAAGAATACTAAAGAATATAGTACAGTTAATATAGTACAGTTTGTAGAACGT